>JBBCBC010000035.1:6637596-6971649 GCA_037126765.1 Stenogyne calaminthoides | reverse complement strand
GTGGTATACCTGGTTGGGAGCCTGCAGGATCCTCAGAGTGGTTAGAGGTAGCCAACAAATATTTTTGGTAAAGTATTATGTGCACAATTTTCATCGTATACTATTATTATTAGTGATTGTAAGAAGTAACACTTTACAAATAAAGTATTGATCCTTACAAACAAAAGGAATAGTGGTGTATGGTGAAAATGATGCATAATACCTTCTCCAAATTTTTACCCTATAATATTCTTCAAGTCATAAGATATTCCTTTATTGATCATTAATTGTTTTAATGACTCTATTTATTATGCAGTTGTTGAATCCTACAGAACTTTTTGCTGATCTCGTCATTGAGCATGAGTAGATCATCAATCTAATTGCGCTTCTTTTTTATTTTTTCCAATTTAAAGAAGAGGGAGTCTTGTGTGAGATGGAGTTCCATTTCACGAATTTCATCATACGGTCTCATACAAGTCTTTGTCTTTAAAAAAGTATATTCACCTTAAATTGATTCTAGTATTTTTTTGATCTAGATATCCGGAATGCACTTCATCAGCAATTCAAGCCCTTGTTCTGTTCCAGAAGTCGTACCCCAATTATCGAAATAAAGAGATCGAGGACTTCACCACAAAGGCTGTCGGCTACCTTAAAGATGTCCAAAGGCCAGACGGATCATGGTAATGTATACAAGTTATGCACATTATAATTATACCGTTATCCCATGATGTGCACATCATAGACACAATTAGATAGGCATAATGCATTTAAAGACCCTTATACTATGAACATTTATTCGAAAGGTCTTTAATTTGTTTTTAAAAGAAGTATTAATTTTTGTTTTACGTAACTCTTTTTGACAGTCGATCAACAAGTGTAACTAACGCGTGGTACTGGTGTAAGTGATCCTGTATTATAAACAATAATTGGGATTTAAAATTGACATGTAGATAAATTAATATTTTGAATTAAGTAAAAAACAATGCTCATATCAACTCATGGACTCTCAAAAAAGGATCTCGTAAAACAAAATTTAATACTTCAAGGTTCCTTTAAAATAAAAGATTTGTTTATGGGTCTTTCGAAACAAAGATGGATAGATTAAGAGTTTTTAAACGCACTATGCCCATTTATATATAGCGAATCTAATGGTATGCGCGCCCATAGTATGCATGGTTGTGACGATGCATATATGATATATGTATGTTATGTTATAGGTATGGATGCTGGGGCGTTTGCTTTATATATGCTACTTGGTTTGCACTTGAAGGACTCAAAATAACTGGAAACACCTACAACAATTGTGCAGCCATTCGAAAAGCATGTGATTTCCTGCTACCATTACAAGGGGATGATGGTGGTTGGGGAGAAAGTTATCTCTCATGCCCAAAAATGGTATATAACTTTCTTATTTTAAATTTAATTCGGTCCACTGGTAGTGTAGTATACATCATGCACATTGCACCATATGAAATCGTTATCAAACCATGTGAGAACATATTGATAAACAAGCATTAATAATTTAGACGGAGTCTAGACTATAAAGTATAACACTATATAGGGGAATACTTTTTCGTTAAGGACATTAACTTTGGGGATAACTAAACAAGGACCGTAAATTTTTTCGGACTTGCCCTAATGACCTTAATTTGAGCTTGAAATCAGGTCTTGCTTTCGGTCTATTTTAGCATGCATTGCTACTTTTCAAAGTTACGGTCTTCAGATTGCCAACCTGAAAAAAGTTACGGTCCTTGTTTTATCACCCCTAAAGATACGGTCCTTAAAAAATCCCCTATACATAGCAATAGAATCAAAGCTTTAAATTTCTCTTTTCTTTTTAATTGGCGAGAGAGGGGATCATCAATCTCTTGAAATGTGTTTTTTTGCAAACCCAATAGTGAAACCATATTTTCATCGCTAACATTTGCAGTGAAACCATATTTTCATCTCTAATATTTAGCGATGAAACCCATATTTTTATTGCTAACATTTATGACGAAATTCATATTTTCATCGCCAACATTTTGCGATGAAACTCATATTTTGCCAACATTTTGCAATGAAATTCATATTTTCATCGCTAATATTTGCAATGAAAATAAAAAATTAAATCATAAAATGTAGTTAGTCACTAGTGCATTGCGACAAAAGTTGGCGATGAAATAATTTCATCGCTAGTTTGTGTTAGCGACGAAAATATCTAAATTAGCGATGAATTTTTTTGCAGCTAATTTCCAGTTTTCTTGTAGTGGCACCATTAAAACTGCTTTATTTTATTTTTAAAAAAAAATATGTCTTAACTTTTTCAAAATAGAAAAAGCACTTCTAGATTATTTTTTGGGTTTGATGATTAATCCTGACTTATCTTGGATTTGCCTGAAAATAGGAATACGTCCCTCTAGAAGGAAACCGCTCAAATGTAGTTCATACTGCATGGGCTATGATGAGTCTAATCCTTGCAGGCCAGGTTACTTTTCTTTTTCAAACTAACTATATATGATCATGTCTTACATTATAATTGTATAAATACAATGCACGAAAAATACACATATATAGTGCATTACTGGGTTCAAATAATGTGACGTACTCTTGTGACTGGATGTAAGAAAATATATGTAACTAAAGATTTCTTATCATGAGTTATGATTGCCTAAATAGGGAGATAGGGACCCAACACCTCTTCACCGTGGAGCAAAAGTTTTGATCAACTCTCAATTGGAAAATGGTGATTTTCCCCAACAGGTATAATAATTATAAAAAAATTAATTTACGTCGTTCATCTCACCCAAAAAAACGGGGGCTTTTAATTTATTAGTTATTGTACTATTTTATTTGTTGGGAACTATTTTAGGCTCGTAATTTAGGAGTAGCAATTATAGAATTTTGGCCAAATTGACCTAAGATTTGGGCTAACATATCACGTTTTTAGTCCAAAAATCGGGGAATAATGTTTTTTAAGGACAGTAATGTAGGGGGTTGTGTTTTGAGGACAATAATTTTACGGGTTTGGAAATGTAGGACAATATATTTTAAAACTTGTAAATATAGGACAATATGTTTTAAATTTTGTAAATATAGGACAGTATGTTTTAAAAATATGTAAATGTAGGACAGTCGAGCCTGAATCTCACATGATATTTCAGCCCGATTTGGGCATATTCGGGCTCAATTGTCCTACATTTACAGATTTCAAAATATATTGTAAATAAACATATTGTTCTTAAAACCCAACCCCCTAAAGTTACCCCCAAAAATCGCGATGAAGAAAAAATCAGTACATAATTCAAATTTGTGGTGTTGTGGTATTTAAATATATAAATCGAGGATACCAAATTGACGAGGAGATCGGTATATAGCATGCACAATGAACCGCTGGAAGTTGACTGAGATTGAGACGACAAAAATTGAATTGCTAATGTAAACACAAATTAGAGGTGTTGTGGTATACCAAATTGAAATTTGATGGTACTAAACTGACAGGCTCGATGAGACGAAGAGAATAATATGTGGTTTGACCTTCGAATCGGAGAATCATTTGGAATTTTGTTGGGAAGAGAGTGAACGTGAGTGAAATTAATTTTTTAGCCCGATTTTGGTGTCCTAGCCAACTTTGACTAAATATGCAAAAAATAAAATATATGGGCCTAAATGTGACCGTCCATAAACATATTGTCCGGGTCCCCATAAAAACTAATATGATGTTGGTTTACAAAAAAATTATGGTGAACACAGTAATACTATACATAGTATGTGATGTAATACGTTTTAGCATACAATTAATGTATCACGGTTATTTATTTTTATGAAGAACAATACGTAAAATCGAACATTTTTTAAAATGTGATACCTCGTATATTAAATAGTATTACCTCTTATACTATACTGTATTACGTTAAGAGAAATTACTGGAATTATAGCCCTGAAAAACATTACTCTGATTTGTTTGCAGGAAATTCAAGGAGTTTTCATGAAGAACTGCATGCTACATTTTCCAACTTATAGGAACATATTCCCGATTTGGGCTTTAGCAGAATATCGCAAAAAAGTGCTACAACCATCAAGGACCACGTATATCTCGAAATTGGGGTGAAATAGATATAAGGACGTTTTCTTACAGTGCAATATGCTCTCTCGCTTTACTAGTCGTTTTAATAAAAGAAATGGACAAACTCTTTTTTGCCCTTATTTGAGTTAGTCAACTCTTTTTTTTTGCCTTTTTTACTAAAACACTATTGTACCCTTATTTGACTATTATACCCTTCATCTTTAATTCAAATTTTAATTTTTAAATCTCATTAGTCATTCCCACATGAAAAGAGATTCTCATCTCAATACTTAAATTTTGCTTCCAAACAAACATTTAGGGCATGTTTGTTTCTCGACTATCCCGGCTGGATTTTAGACTTTACAATCTCAAACTCCCTTTTGTTTTGAAACTTAAAGTAAGGATTTTGAAATCCTATTAAACCTACTTTATTTTATCACCAATTATTACTCTACTTTTTATTCTCTCTATACACTCACATCATCTACTTTTTTATTCTCCCAATACACTCAAAATAATATAATAATATCACATCAATCAATTTTTCTATCATCATACCCTATAAAATCCCACAATAAATATGCATCTTAACTATTTATCAAGATTTTGAAATTCTAGGACTTCAAAGTCCGGGATTTCCCACGCCCACTATAATTCCAAAACAAACATGCCCTTAGGAATTCCTAACATAATATTTAGGTGCCGGGTTTGGACCAGGCTGGATCGGGCCGGGTCGGGTTTGTGCTTGGTTCGGACTGGGTTGGATTGGACCAAATGAAAAGAAAAGGCAAGTAAAAGAACAAAAAAATATTGGAGGTTTGGAATGAAGAAATGATTTGATAGGAATTGAATCACCATTAGATATTGGAATAGGATTTATTGGGGGAATGGGAATCACCTTAGTAAGGGTATAATAAGTATAAAAAAGGGCGCAATAGATACTCATTTAGTTAAAGGGGCAAAAAAGAGTTTGCTAACGAAAAAATGGCATTTTTGCATATTTTTCGTAAAATAAATGTGGATAAAGTTGTAAAGTAAGTATATTGTTATTTACAAGAACTTAGATGGTGGACATGGGTTCTCTTTCTAGCTTATTCATGATAGATAAAGTGGGACGATTAATTATGACAAACTACTACAACATGGAGGGATAAAAGTACATGCAACAAAAGTTCTAACTTGGAGTCTTGGGGACTAGGCTCATTCAAGGAGAGGAGTAATGTTGTGTGGACTGGAAGCAATGGGAAATGGCAAGTACATGATGGTTACTCATTCTCAACCATTAATGACTATTAGTTGGACTTGGATCTTTTATCTTGAAATTGTTTTATTTTTGTTGAACAATATTTTATGTGCAATGATTTCTTTATTGATTGATCCACAATATATACGAAAGATTGAGTACAAAGTATAGTAACTAAATCAATCTAGATCCCTAAATATGTGGCTAAATTAATTTAGATCCTAAATTACATGACTCATATATGGAACGAAATCTACACAAGAATATACAATGATTGACTACAATTAATTCAAATCTTGGTCCAATTTACGTGAATCTTCAATCTTGGATGGCAATGTACGCATATCTCTAATAGGCCCCGCAAGATGGAGGATCCATTGGAGACACCAATCTTGGAACGAAACATTGAAAATTTTTGGTATGAGAGTGCTTTGGTGAGGACACAACTAATTGATCTTGGGTGGAGATATAGGAGACTCGAAACGAGGCAGAAGAAACATGACCCCGAAAAAAGTGATAGTCAATGGCAATGTGTTTCATACGAGAATGAAAGACAGGGTTTACACAAAGATAAGTAGCACTTAAATTATCACAGAAGAGAACAAGAGGAGAGGGAAGAGAGACACGAAATTCATTTAGTAGATTGGTTAACCAGAGTATCTCGGTTGAGCATGTGGCAAGTGAACGATATTCAGCCATACCGTTGCCATCCCAAGAGGTACGTTCACGTAAACTCGTAGTATTCCGCATGCGTAAGTATTACGTGAATTATTATATGCATGATATGTTGTTGGATTATTATTTGAATTAATATAGGATTAATTCATGCTAGTAATAATTATAAGAATTAAATTTGTATTTAAATATTCACCCCGAATGGATCTGTGCAACCTATTTTCCTACAACTGGTATCAGAGCCACGGTTTCGGGCTCTGAATTTTTTAAATTGTAATTTAATTCGTTGGCATTAAATTTGAAATTGGATAGTAGAATTGCTGGATCTATTTTGCAGGTATCCAATTGTCATGGATTTTAATGTGTTTGTTTATGCATGCATATAAACTGTGGTTTTTAATTCGATTCGTTTGGATTAGTTTTTGCCCTCGTGGAGAAAAGCCACGAGTAGATTAGAATTTGTTTGATTTGATCAATGTAATAGACTAGTCTAGATCTATGTTTATTTGTTTTTGTAAATAAATTGTAACCGGATCGAAAACGAGGACGGAGACGAAGAATTAAAGGACGAAATCCAGAACCGGGCGTAGGCAGCGTGCGTCACGCGAAACATGCCAAGGGAGGCACGCGAGCGATGCGGACGCGTGCAGGCACGCATGGGCGCCGGGTGAGGCCGAAGCGCCATGGTGATGGTCATACAGACCGGGCGCTAGGCCCACGCGACCGAAAGTACTGAGCGGACCAGCGGAAGGTGGCGGAGCGCCTGGCGCGCGCCTTGGAGCCGAGAACCACGGGCGCGAGGCACGGCCGGGCGAGCACACACGCTGCCGCCGCCGAGAGTTGCCGAGCCCCTCGCCGAGGCGTGGTAGCAAGGCGCGCCGAGGGTCGACCGCCAAGCGGCCGGATCGGATGGGACGACGCATCCCAAATGTGGAGTCGCTTGGCGTGGAGAAATTCGAGACGGTGTTTCTTCAAGATCAAGCCAAGAAAAATCAAACCATGACAATTGGATAATTTGTGCCCAATATGTTTATTTTTCTGTTTTGCTTGATTTATTTTGTGCTATCTTATGCTTTATTTAATTTGTTTAAATGTGTTTGCATGAGAATTGCCCAAATGAAAAATCTCACCTTCAAAATTACTAAGTATGTTTAAATAATTAATTGACAATTTTATTCCGGATAATAAAATTGAATTAATTTTGACCTCCATGATTTATTTATTTGTGAATTATTTTGGAGAAATCCCCCCCACGGGACGGTCAAAAGATAGCTTTCACATGAATGAATTCCAAACAGATGATTGTGGTTTATTACTAGTGGAGACGATGACCCTCCCCACGAGGCTCGTTCAAAGCGAAATAATAGTCCTGTATTTAATCATGGTTATTACTTAGGTATAAAATTGATATGCATATACTTCCCCGAAGTCCCTGTCAATTTTATATTGGTCAAGTGGAAGTCAACTATTAATCTGGATATTAAAGGTTTGTAATTGTTCTTGTTTGTAACCTGCTTGAATGTGTTTAAATAATGACCCACCCCATGTGGCTTATTTAAACTGTTTTGAGATGTTGGCTGATGCATGTTCATATTTTTTTTGAGAATTTAAATATGATGCATGTGATCGAATCTTGTGATATACTTGTGCTATTGCATATAGTTGTTTATTTCAGTTCAACATGTTGTTACCTTTTAATCCACTGTTATTATACTTAAAGTCAATACAATATGTATGGAAACTATATTGATTGGAAACAAAAAATTATAATTGTCCTAATTGCACAAAAGCACAAGTGGATTCTTAACACACCAAAATCAGATGAGCCAACTGACGAGTCAAAACATGCGGGACTCATCAGATCACCTTGCGAGAGATGTCGTCGCTGAAAATGGTGGAGGGCAAACCCGTAAGGGATTACGTCTTCAAAATAGATGGCCCATCCCCGAACAAACTTGAGATTCTCGAAAAGTGCAGATTATGATCTGGAGACTCAGATGAATTTGGTACTTCACTCTCTGCCCAAAAGGTTTTTGAGCATTTTGGCCTCGCTAGCTAAATTGTTGCAAGCTTTTGGTCTCGGCAGAAATGATGATAAGATACCAAACTCAAGCTATGACGGCAAGTGGTCCGTCTTCATATCTATGTCACGGAACGATATTGTGACTACTCAATTTTATTGATTGACCATATACAATACATATACCTAGCTACTCGATTATTTATACAACTTGATGAGGATGGAGGCGAACAGGAAGGCCGTGAACTGGTGAAGGGGAAGGATTGTGAACAATCTTCTCATTAGGGATAGTCTTTTCAAGTTTGAACCTCATCACCTCATTGTGCAAGAAAACCAAGATTTCTGACCTAGCAATCTCTCTTCCGGGGCATATTCCTCGTCCCCCTCTAAACGGTACGAATGTGTAAGGAGCTGGCCCCTTCCCCTCAAATCTCGATGGATCAAACTTTTCTGGTTCCGGAAAGTAGTCGGGATTCGTGTGTGATGAAAAAACGGTCCAAAATGCCTGTAATTAAAAATATGTGTTATATTCAAGACCTTCTATGAAACTTGTTCACCATTTGAAACTAGATCCATACTAATATCATAAAATTTAATTGATATCATTACTCTTATAAACTAATACCATAACATTTACACACACATAAATTATATGGTATTAGTCTATGTGTGTAATGGTATCAGTTCATATTGTGAACAAGTTTCACCAAAGACAGACTCTATATTCAACGGAAGATATTGCAACATATGATAATAATTACGTACTTTCCATCCTTTAGGAAGGGTGAAACCAGCATAATTGATGTCAGTTGTGACTTCCTTGAACATTCCTTGTGCAGGGGAATTTAACCTCAGTGTTTCGCGCACCACGTTCCAAGAATATTTCTTCCCATGTTAATCATTCATCCGGACCTTTTGATCTTGCAATCTCCATTTGTTCTAAAGAAAATGTCGGTATACGATGCCTGTTGTGAGGAAAAAATACCGAAGTTATCGAAATCTTTTGGTATAATGAATGATGCGTAAAAATGGTCGAAGTATGACCTGGAATTCAACAGGAATTCATACGTTGAATGTCAAGGAATTAACAAGCTTTGACCGCAGGAAACTCGCCAATTCCACATAGATACCTGAAAACACACGTCGGAGGGGGTTCCGGCACGGACTCTCCGACGCTCAAGTCAGTTATCACTCTTAACTCAAGTAAATCGTAAAAGATAGCTCAACTCACAAGTATTCAAATGTAAGTGTAAGTGTCTGTGTGTTTTGTGTTACCTGGCCGAGCTATTTATATTCGCTAGGAATCAGTTATCAGTATTCTTCCCTCAACTCTCTGACCAGTCGTCTTTCCTCCTTCTCCAGAACTGACTCAACGTTCCTCTACTTCATCAATCCTTTCTCCCAGATCAAGATCCTGAGCTCTTCTGATCCAACGGCTCCGTCGTTCTCGAACCTGCCAGTCCCATCTCCATGGCTCCCTGGAAAATTGCAACTGTCCCTCTCCAACCGCTATTCATAATATATCTCACTAACTTGGCCCAATTTTTGGGCCTTATTCATTTGAGCCCAATATCTGGGGCTTTGTTTATTCTCCTGGGTCCAAGTTCTCCATGGGTCCTCTTCTTAGTTAACTCTTCAGTCCACTCAATCCCATTTACTCGAAACGTCCCTGAGCCTAACACTCGGGCCCAGACCCTTCCTCTGGTATTCTAGCCCGTTTGACTGGTCTTTACCTTATTCAAAGTATATATAATTGTCCACGTGTCACTACCCTACTGGACGACATAAATATTTCGCATCACCGAAATTTCTGGTACGGTATGGTACCGTATTGAAATCTTTGGTATGGTAACGGTATGAAAATTAGGCATACCATTGATATTTTTGTATATACCAAAATATCAAAAATAATTCAGTATACGGTATTTCGATATATATTGTAGCATAATTATGTAATATAATTTTTTATTTTAATTAAATAGAATTATAATTTAACCATATTATATTGCAAATTTAGTGTGACACCCTTATAACTTGTTGAATTGTATTGTTGAAAATGGAATTCTAATTTTATTTCGATATAATTTGTTTCAATTAAATAGAACTGTAACTTTATTTAGATATATTTTTATACTTGTGCATGTTCTTGGTGTTTTAGTTTAACAAATAAACTTTCGTTGAACTGAGCTGACTTGAGCGTTGGAGGATCGATGCCGAAGCTCGCTCCGACCCGGATTCTGTGCATATTCTGGCGACACCGACGGAAGGAGTACGAAACTGTTTCAAGAGCTAATTTCCATCGAGTTGCAGTTGCGTCGCTTCTTCAATTCTTCTCACAACGCATAAGGCTCGAACTATGTAAATCTTTTCTCATGCCTCTCCTTTTCCTCTTTGTTGTACATGGGATCTGAACCCTCCCACATCACTTACCAACTATAATTAAAAATATTTTTTTTATCAAGGTTTTTAATTTCATTCTTTTTATGCTAAGAGAATACTTTTTTTTTACCAACCATATAATTATCCTTCCTTTCACTTTTTAATGACTTTCGCACCATCATTCTTTCAACTTGTACCACCTTTTAACTAATCCAAACTGTCATATATGCAGCCCGTTCTATCATTAATATGTAAGCATAAATTAAATTTAAACATGAATTTTAGAACTTCATGATTTTCACATCCATAAATCTTGAATCATAAATTAAACAATTTTGAGCAGCCATTATATTTTTCCGGTGAGATTATCTTTCTCTCTTGTCCTCTCTTAATCACAGTGATAGAATTAATTGAGTCATTTGTGAAGATAATTTGTGTCTTTTATAGGCAGAGAGATGTGTAGTTTCTTATTCTACAATAAACTTGATCACACGGTCTATCAACATGTGAGATTTTGTTCTTATCTTTTCCAATTGACCAGGTCAATATTATTATTTAAACCTTAATATTATATATTTAAAATCAATAAGTAAATATATAATTAATTATGTCACATGTGAGCCACAAATCTTACATATTTCAGCTCGGACAAACCACTTATACAGCTCGTACCATAAAAAATAATATAAACAGATTAATTTCACACCTCTCTATAAGTTCAAACTTGTAAATGAGATAAAATTCTTTCACGATATCATAGTCAAAAGACTCGCATCCACGTTTTGAGTTCGAATCCTGTTGAAAGTAACTCTACACATATTAAATTGTTCACTCGATAAACTTCCTCCAATTAGTTGAGTAAGAAAATTCAGCCCACGAGGGGGATGTAAAGAAAATAATATCTCTACAAGTTCGAACTTTGAATGAGATGAAATTCTTTCATATATATACAACATGTACCGCCATTATTTCAGTTTGTGTCACCATTATTTCAGCTCGTACAACTGTTATTTCAGTCTATAGATCCTTTTAATTAATCTTGTACCACCGTATATACATGACCCGTACCACTATTATTTCAATTTTTTTTTATTATTAGATCTTTGATTGGTGTAGCATCTTTTAATAAACTATGTGCCGCCATCTTTTGAACATGTACCACCTTTTAACTAATCTTATACCATATTTATTAGTTAGTACCACCATTTAATACATCAAAACACGATTTAGTCATGATCGATCTATAAATTGTAAACATTAAAATTACACACACATATTAATATATAAATAAAATTTTCATACATAAATTGAACTACAATTTTGTCAACATGTCTTTGTCAAAAGCATCATTATCCCCCCACTGCATGCAAAAAGAGAAGCTATATTCTTCCTATAATGATGCTTCGGTATTGTGCCATGGTTATAGTAAGTCACATTTTAAAAAAAGTTGAGCAAGTCTATTTAAAAAAAGTATTTTTCATCGTTTAAAAATTGATTGAAAATATGCCCTTAATTAGTCTTTGTATGGAATTTTTCAACTGCAAAAAAACAGTCTTTTCAAGAAGTAAAGACAGTGAACGCCTGGTCGCCTATTCTTTTTTGCTTCCTCTCTTTTCTCTTTTCTTTTCCAGCTACATTTTTCTTCCCACCCCACTCATTTTTTCAAATTTCTTTTGAATTCCATTTTCCTTTTCCAATTTCTTGTGATTCCCTCAAGGGGATATAGAGAAGTCATGGTTGTAGCTTGAATTTGTTGATAATGAGTAAACTCTTTACTTATATATACATTTTTCAAAGAACAAGTTTTCGATAAAACTTATTTATAACATAAAATTTATATCATTATACTTATAATTTGTACTGTATAATATGCCATCTATAATGTATTTTAAAATTTTGTAAGTTGTTTGCACTAAAACATGCAATTTATGTTTATAAACTATAATTGTATATTTTAATGTAATAAGTCACAAATTTTAATTTAATAAATTAAATTTTTAAAAAATATTCTTTACATGCATATTGCACCTGATCTGATGCAGATCTAATAATTAAAAAGAACAATATTTTGAATAAAATTGGACTGTTAAATAAAAACGGAGTGGGATTTCATTTCGGACAGATACACGATCAGTTATCAATTTCCGTGCATGCATCATGACAGGGATATATTATTTTTAATATTAGAGTCTGCAAGTCTGCAACTGCAATTAATTTCCGAGAATCAAGATCAGAAGTAGTACTCCCTTATCCAACCTAATTGGTTTTACTTTCATGTTATTATTTTATTGTTTTTATTATAGTCTATTATTTAAATGTATATGTTAATATAATAAATAAAACCTACAAAGATATTAAGTTTTACATTAGGAGGTTTCAAGGTAAGATGTAGCATAATTTGATAATAATGATTTAATAATTTTGAATAGGTGGATATAAAATTATTTTAGTTCATTATTTAAATATATATATTGATAAAATAAATAAAACCTACAAAAGTATTAAGTCTTACGGGACATAATTTGAGAATAACGATTTAACAATTTTAAACGGATGTATATTAAATTTATATTGCTAAAATTTTAACTTTGAAAAGAGAAAAAATAATCGTTCGGATGAATGTCGAAGAAATGAAAAAAAATACACTATGTGTTATTCAAAGTTCGTTAATTTATTTATTTTTAATTGAAAGTTTGTCAAGGCAAATGTAAAAGCATTACGAGTATTTAATTATGATTTAAATATTAATAATAGAAAAGCTGAAATTTAAAAAAAAACAAAAAAGAAAAGAAGAAAGAGGAAAGGATGGGGACGCGTGTCAAGATTTTGGGTTGTTCCATATATTTTTCCGTGTTATATTATTTTTCACAAATTATTTAACATGTCATGATCCTTCGATCAAAAGTCTTCATATCTACTTATGAAATAAATTGGGAGTTGAAACAGTCACCGTATTGCCCGGTCAATGATGAATGAAATGACCATTTGGTCCATTAAATACAATGGCAGAGTCAAGATCAAAATATAGAAAGGACTAAAATAAATACAGTACGAATAAAAAAGTCCCAAAATATTTTTTTATTTACATAAATTGCACTCTACAATTTTTAATATGTTCTCGATTAATATATGAAGATTAGACTTATTTTTTGATCAATTTAAACGGTTAATAGTTTTGTTTTACAATAAATAAATGAAAATGAATATGACTAGGTGGTAAAGTGTCAATCTTATGTAGCAGATAATATAGAAGGAGAAGCCATAATAATATAATGGGAGGAAAATAATTTTCACTCAAACAAAAAAATACGTGAAGGTTGAATGCTAAATTTGTAGCCAAACTAACATTAGTAATAACGTAAAAGAGAAAACAAAGTTTTCAAATGAAAACTAAACATATTTCAAAATTTATCTGCATGAAAGTATTTAAACGTGGATGGGTATTATTAATTAATGTTTGGAAATAGCAACCAACTCATCAACAGATTTTAATTTTAATAGATAAATTTCTGTAAATGTAAAATACTAGTATTAGATTTGTAAATAATTTTGAAATACTAAAAACTTATAATATTAATTATATATAAAAAAATTTAAAAGATTGGACGGCTACAGCCCATCCCAACCATAAAGTAAATCCGCCGTACATTATTTTGTTAAAAAATGATGGAAAAAATAGTGATTGAATATTCATTCAATAGTACTATTTTTTTCCCAAAATAACGTGGACACTATTTTTTTTTTATAGAATTTTAGCGAACGAATTATTTATTAATATATTAAATGATAAAGTAATTTTAAGGAGGAATATTATAAATCTACCTCTTATTTATTATATACATTCTTAAAAATTACTTTAATTTTAAATACTAATAAAAAACTTATTTACTTAAATACGAGAAAATAGTAAACAAGGGCGTTATTCCGGGATGGAGGTAGTACATTTTAATAGCTTAAATAGCTAACACTACAAAAACAACGTAGTTTAACTACGGAGATTTTCCGATGAATGGGAATTCGTTGCAATCTACGATGAAAAAAGTCAAATGGATCATAATCACTAAGTATTCGTATTTGATATATTTTCTACCAGCTTGTAACCAGGATGAACTCGCAAGGTGGAAAGAATCAAATTGCTGAAAATTAAATAAAATGACTTTTTTACTATGCAAGCTTGAATATTTTAATTCTTTTTTTTTTTTTCAGGCAAATGACGACTCGAATTCATGACCTTACGGTATAGGTAGTGATGCTATAACCACTTGAATATTCTAATTCCACTACTTCGTCGAGCACTCTATAGGAATCACCATCGTATGTAATGTAGTTTGTTCTCTTAGTACAAACCTTATTATTTTGTCGTCCTCTTGGAAGAACCATACCCAACTGTAGAATTTATAATCATTAACGTAATACCCAGTTTGATATGTAACCTTAATACACCATAATAATATATAATACACCATAATAATATATATAAATATAATAATTATACAACCGCCGTCCTGTTTTAAATTGTTCGGTCACTGTTTGATTTGTGTTTTAGCGAGCTAGTTGTTTATTATATTTAAAATGATAAAGAGATTTTTAAAATTGGGTACGTATGATAGTCGTCCTACCCTCATCTATCCTTCCTACACCTCCTTAAAAATCAGTTTGTCATTTTATACATTAATAAATAATTAGTTATTAAAAAAACGAAAAAAACGGTGATGGACGATTGAAAATAGGATGAAAGGAGTAATAGTATTTATGTATAATGGTAATAGAATTTAAAATTGGACAATCAATTTAATTATGGGACCAAAATTGAATATTAAAACATATACTAGATATATATGCACCGATCAAAATGAAAAACATATGCTAGACATGCAGATCTCTCAAATGAAGCAAAGCCACGTCCTGTTTGAGTTATTACACCTCTCCATCTGTCTCCCATTAAATTTTCAGCTCCCTTTGTCTCCATCTCCCTCCCTTATCCACTACTATAGAATATCTAAACATATGCACAAAAAAATATATATATAAATAAGTGAACATATTATTATACATAGGGACGGACCTACCTTGTCCCCAGGGGGTCACTGGGCCCCCCTGACCCCACTTGAATTTCTTATATATATATATACTTATAATTAAGACACACCTTATGGTATGACTGCATCCTCAATAGTAAATTATTTGTGTTAAGATAAATTGTGTATTAACACTCTAATATTTTGGAAGAATGAGTATTATTTGTGTTATAGATTATACCCTATATCATGTATAAAACTATCTCATACGAAACGTGTTTTAAACAAAGTATTATGTGCATCATGTTCATTTATACACCACTATTACTAATTCTTGTAAAAAATCAACACTCTATAAATAAAATATTGATTTTGTGAAAAATATAAAAGGGTAAAAAAAAATAGAGAAAGAATATGTATAATTCACATTTTCAATATACATATAAATGTATTCGACTCTGTTAATATAAAGATGTTTAGTCCAAATAATTTTCGAAAATATATAAAAATTCTAAAGTGCATTTAGCTACACTATGTTATAAATTGGGCCCCCCTGGGTAAAATTTCTGGGTCCGTCACTGATTATACAGTAACAATATTTTGCAAGAGCCTGATCCTTGAAGACATTTCGGTAAAGAAAAACTAAAGACTCTATATATAAGAAATTTTTGCATGATGCAATTAAACTTTTATCATATATGTATTCTGTTTAACTTTTTCTTATTCTTCGCCTATAGTAGCGACCTCCTCTGGCGGATTCAGGTACCATGCATATCCTTAATTTAATGCAAAAAATTAAGGAAGGGCTGTACTACATGGGCATTAATCGTTGGTTATTATGATCATTAAGTGTTTGGTTCACTTCATTTTCTAACAAAGGCAGTCAGATGATGACAGTTCGATTCTCAAGTTTCACTTTTTATATTTCATTGATATTTTATCTTAATAAATTTTTAACATATAGACTCAAAATAGGACGGTGATTTATTGAATATTTTTTATTATTCCTTGTGTCATCTATTCATGATATTATGAAATATTAGGTGGAATACCTATAATGAAACAGGTAATCTCATTCCAATCAATGCATTTTCTTTAATAAATAATTGACCATGGTTAAGTTATTTTTAGGATAAAATATAAAAGACTTTGTGTTGCATTGCAACATCTTTTCTCTCGTTTTAAAAAATGCAGCAAATCCCTTTGCCAAATACTTAAATGACAATATTTTAATAGTCCAATCAAAGAGAGAAGCAGATAAAAATGGAGGGGGATTCAAATTAAACAGAGTGAGTGATATTTTATTCACATAATAATACATTTTTATTTTTACATTAACATTTTGTGTTTATATATAGTAATATAATTTTTAATATTTTACATGTATTACTATAAAAAAGTATCTGTACTTAAAAAGGCAAGTATGTATAACATTTTTTTACAATAATGTATATTTGTCAATATAAGCAATACATGTTTGTTTTTATAATAACACAGATCAAGGAATAGAGACCGAACAGATCTAGGAATAGAGACGGAACTGCGAAGGGGCTGAGGGAGGCACCGGGGCCCCTTAATTTTTATAAAATACCAAGGATGATTTAGTCTTTTCACATGAATTTATAATAAGACAATATATATATGTAAATATCTCCTCTCTCGCTGAGTCAGGCTCATGCCGCTTAGCCTCCCATGTGTCCCTAGACTCCCTACCCGCCACCCGTCTCCATTTATCACCCTAACACCCTCCCCCCTTTTTCTCTCTCTAGTTTGTTATTTAAATTTGTTCTTTATTTCTTTTAGTTCTAGTATGAATGATTTTATTTCCTCTAGTTTTGGAGGGTAATAATGCTTTTTTAGGCCAGTAACTTAGTGACGCTGTGTTTTAAGGACAATAATTTTATTGATTTGAAAATTTACAGATTATGAAAAAATAGTGTTCTATATTCAAAAGTTCGTAAATCTGTAACACTACAAGTAATAGAGAATTTCCTACTGAATTTTCTAACTTGCCTACAAAATTTTTAACGAAAATAATTTTATTTTTAAATAGTAAGGATTGCCTAAGATTTGCCTAAAAAAAAATTTCTAATCATCTAGAAAATTTCATTAGGTATATTATAAATAAGTAAATTTTGCCTACGAAAATGTAACTCATAAATAATTTTTTTATAGGTCATTTTTAAATTACATGCATAATTGCCTACAAAAATGTAAATTGATTAGGAAATTATTTATGTAGACATTTTGTTTGCCTACGAAAATTAGAAATATGTAGGCAGTTTGTTCGTAGTTAATTTGTTTGTTTACTAAAGTTCTAAAAATTTGTAAACAAGTCGTACTAATATTCACTATTTAAGGACCTAATTATTTTTGTTGAAAACTCCGTAGCCATTTGGAAAATTTCGTAGACAATTCTTTATTTTCTTGTTGTAGTGTAAATGTAGGATAATCATACAATTCACGTGATATTTCAGCCTGATTAGGATTTATTCAGACTCGATTGTCCTACATTTCCAAGAGCGTAAAATTATTGTTCTAAAAACACAACCCATAAAGTTACTGGCCCAAAAAAATATTTTTCCCAGTTTTGGAAGGTTGAGTGTACTATTTTAAAATAACTTCTTTATATTTTAACTTAAAATTCATTCTTTTGACTGTATTAAAAATAAAGTGATTGGTACATATATTTTGATTTATTTGTTACATGACTAGCTATATAAAATTTTTGAGTTTCATAATACATATTCATTTCATCAAAATTGTTACCATTATGATATCATTTAAAAATGACGAAAAACTAGATGTGAGGTCGTCTCACAACGAGTAAAAATTATTTATTATTCTTATTAATTGAGAAAAAAAGTTTTTTGGTCTCATAACTTATTTATTGTTCATTTTTCACCCCAAAAATTTTTAATGTTCAATTTTGGTCCCATAACTAAATAGATTGTCCAATTTTGATTCATCTTTTGTCGAAAAATCGTGAACAACATCGTTTCAATCACATATAAATCACGTACCAGTAAAATTTGGGGTTTTTAGATACCCTCATTGATGTGGACGCTGACTATTTTTTTTTCTTTACGTATTTTAATCAATTAAATTTCAAGTGTGTAAATAACCCAATAAATTAAATTAAAATTAAACTTTTTAATCCACAAATTTTAAAAAGACTTAATTTTACTGGCACGTGACTTGCGTGTGACCGAAAATGACGTATTTCACAATTTTTGGGTGAAAATTCGATCAAAATTGGACATCATTTTAATTATGGGACTAAAATTGAACATTAAAACATATACTAGATATATATGCACCGATCAAAATGAAAAACATATGCTAGAAAAGCATCATTATCCCCCCACTGCATGAAAAAAAGAGAAGCTATATTCTTCCTATAATGATGCTTCGGTATTGTGCCATGATTATAGTAAGTCACATCAAAGCAAAAATCCCCACAACTATGTATATATCTTTATGATTGAATTGAGATGGAGGCATATTCATACCCAATATTTAGAACTTATTATAGAGATAAAAATGCTTATTTTTTAAAAAAAGTTGATCGAGTCTATTTAAAAATAAGTATTTTTCACCGTTTAAAAATTGATTGAAAATATGCCCTTAATTAGACTTTGTATGGTATTTTTCAACTGCAAAAAAACAGCCTTCTCAAGAAGTAAAGACAGTGAACGCCTGATCGCCTATTTTTTTTGCTTCCTCTCTTTTCTTTTCCAGCTACATCTTTGATTTTTCTTCCCACCCCACTCATTTTTTCAAATTTCTTTTGAATTCCAATTTCTTGTGATTCCCTCAAGGGGATATAGAGAAGTCATGGTTGTAGCTTGAATTTGTTGATAATGAGTAAACTCTTTACTTATATATACATTTTTCAAAGAACAAGTTTTCGATAAAACTTATTTATAACATAAAATTTATATCATTATACTTATAATTTGTACTGTATAATATGCCCTCTATAATGTATTTTAAAATTTTGTAAGTTATTACACTAAAGCATGCAACTTATATTTATAAACTATAATTGTATATTTTAATGTAACAAGTCACAAATTTTAATTTAATAAATTAAAATTTTTAAAAAATATCCTTTACATGCATATTGCACCTGATCTGATGCAGATCTAATAATTAAAAAGAACAATATTTTGAATAAAATTGGACTGTAAAATAAAAACGGAGTGGGATTTCATTTCGGACAGATACACGATCAGTTATCAATTTCCGTGCATGCATCATGACAGGGATATATTATTTTTAATATTAGAGACTGCAAGTCTGCAACTGCAATTAATTTCCGAGAATCAAGATCAGAAGTAGTACTCCCTTATCCAACCTAATTGGTTTTACTTTCATGTTACTATTTTATTGTTTTTATTATAGTCTATTATTTAAATGTATATGTTAATATAATAAATAAAACCTACATAGATATTAAGTTTTACATGAGGAGGTCTCAAGGTGAGATGTAACATAATTTGATAATAATGATTTAACAATTTTGAACAGGTGGATATAAAATTATTTTAGTCCATTATTTAAATATATATGTTGATAAAATAAATAAAACCTACAAAAGTATTAAGTTTTACGGGATATAATTTGAGAATAACGATTTAATAATTTTAAACGGATGTATATTAAATTTATATTGCTAAAATTTTAACTTTGAAAAGAGAAAAAATAATCGTTCGGATGAATGTCGAAGAAATGAAAAAAAATACACTATGTGTTATTCAAAGTTCGTTAATTTATTTATTTTTAATTGAAAGTTTGTCAAGGCAAATGTAAAAGCATTACGAGTATTTAATTATGATTTAAATATTAATAATAGAAAAGCTGAAATTTAAAAAAAAACAAAAAAGAAAAGAAGAAAGAGGAAAGGATGGGGACGCGTGTCAAGATTTTGGGTTGTTCCATATATTTTTCCGTGTTATATTATTTTTCACAAATTATTTAACATGTCATGATCCTTCGATCAAAAGTCTTCATATCTACGTATGAAATAAATTGGGAGTTGAAATAGTCACCGTATTGCCCGGTCAATGATGAATGAAATGACCATTTGGTCCATTAAATACAATGGCAGAGTCAAGATCAAAATATAGAAAGGACTAAAATAAATACAGTACGAATAAAAAAGTCCCAAAATATTTTTTTATTTACATAAATTGCACTCTACAATTTTTAATATGTTCTCGATTAATATATGAAGATTAGACTTATTTTTTGATCAATTTAAACGGTTAATAGTTTTGTTTTACAATAAATAAATGAAAATGAATATGACTAGGTGGTAAAGTGTCAATCTTATGTAGCAGATAATATAGAAGGAGAAGCCATAATAATATAATGGGAGGAAAATAATTTTCACTCAAACAAAAAAATACGTGAAGGTTGAATGCTAAATTTGTAGCCAAACTAACATTAGTAATAACGTAAAAGAGAAAACAAAGTTTTCAAATGAAAACTAAACATATTTCAAAAATTATCTGCATGAAAGTATTTAAACGTGGATGGGTATTATTAATTAATGTTTGGAAATAGCAACCAACTCATCAACAGATTTTAATTTTAATAGATAAATTTCTGTAAATGTAAAATACTAGTATTAGATTTGTAAATAATTTTGAAATACTAAAAACTTATAATATTAATTATATATAAAAAAATTTAAAAGATTGGACGGCTACAGCCCATCCCAACCATAAAGTAAATCCGCCGTACATTATTTTGTTAAAAAATGATGGAAAAAATAGTCATTGAATATTCGTTCAATAGTACTATTTTCGTCCCAAAATAACGTGGACACTACTTTTTTTTTATAGAATTTTAGCGAACGAATTATTTATTAATATATCAAATGATAAAGTGATTTTAAGGAGAAATATTATAGATCTACGTCTTATTTATTATATACATTCTTAAAAATTACTTTATCATTTTAAATACTAATAAAAAACTCGTTTGCTTAAACACGAGAAAATAGTAAACAAGAGCGTTATTCCGGGACGGAGGTAGTACATTTTAATAGCTTAAATAGCTAACACTACAAAAACAACGTAGTTTAACTACGGAGATTTTCCGATGAATGGGAATTCGTTGCAATCTACGATGAAAAAAGTCAAATGGATCATAATCACTAAGTATTCGTATTTGATATATTTTCTACCAGCTTGTAACCAGGATGAACTCGCAAGGTGGAAGAATCAAATTGCTGAAAATTAAATAAAATGACTTTTTTACTATGCAAGCTTGAATATTTTAATTTTTTTTTTTTTATCAGGCAAATGACGACTCGAATTCATGGCCTAACAGTATAAGTAGTGATGCTATAACCACTTGAATATTCTAATTCCACTACTTCGTCGAGCACTCTATAGGAATCACCATCGTATGTAATGTAGTTTGTTCTCTTAGTACAAACCTTATTATTTTGTCGTCCTCTTGGAAGAACCATACCCAACTATTAAGGATAATTAATTTATATATTAAGGATAATTAATATGTAATTAATAGATTAGATCTTGGTCATTATTGTTCATTAATATGTAATTAATAGATTAGATCTTGGTCATTATTGATCATTAATTATTGGTCATTATTGTTGTAATTGTATCCTTATTTATAGTGGAATTCTTCCAATCACCTCATTAACGGTGATATTCTCGTTTCCTTGGATTTATCCCCTTCGTGCCAAGTCTGAATTTTATGATATTTTGGTGAAATTTCATGCTTTTGTCTGCACTCAGTTTTCTAGAAAAATCAAGGTTTTCCAAAGTGATGGTGGCACAGAATTTGTGAATTCTAGAGTCCGTGAATTTATGTCACTACATGGCATTCTTCATCGTCTCTCGTGTCCATACACTCCTCAGCAGAATGGGCGGGCAGAACGCAAGCATAGACATATTTCTGAAACAGGTCTTTCTATGTTATTTCATTCACATGCTCCTGTATCGTTGTGGTTTGATGCTTTTGCCACTGCAGTTTATGTTATTAATCGTCTGCCCTCATCTGTACTGTCTAACAAGTCTCCCTTTGAGCTTCTTTTTGGATCAATTCCAAACTATGCCAATTTTAAACCGTTCGGTTGTCGAGTTTATCCATTTTTGAGGGACTATGCTGAACACAAGTTGGCACCCAAAAGTCGGCCTTGCATCTTTCTTGGGTACAATAGCACACATAAGGGATTTCGTTGCCTCGATCCAGCTACTTCTCGGGTCTTCTTATCGAGGCATGCTCAATTTGATGAACTATGTTTTCCTTTCTCTGAGAACTCGTCTGCAACACCGATGTCCAATTTGGATTTCTCAAGTTTTTTGGATGGTACTATCATCGTGCCCATGCCTCTGCCGCCATCCATCCGTCCCGTGTCATCGCCGCCTGTTTCTCGTCCTCACATCATTCCTTTGGATGATGAGGAACAGCTCCCACTGCATACGGCACCTCCGGCACCGCTGCCGCCTAAGCCATCCCCACCGTTGGCACCACTAGCCGATCCGGCCCCATAACCCGTTCCTGTTGCGGTCCCTGATCCACCAGTCCCGGTCGCGGGGCCCGTCCATCCTATGGTGACGCGTGCCCGTGCCGGGGTGTTCAAGCCTCGTTACCCGGTTGATCTTTCTTGCACTGCCTTGCTATCCTCTCTGACTGCTAGCTCTGAACCTAGAGGTTTCAAATCCGCTGCCAAATCTCCAGAATGGTTGTCTGCTATGCAGGAAGAGATCGATGCTCTACGTCAAAATAATACGTGGGATCTTGTACCTTGTCCTTCACGTACTAATATTGTTGGTTCGAAGTGGGTTTTTCGGACCAAGTTTCATTCCGATGGTACTATTGAGCGTCATAAAGCTCGCCTCGTGGCACAGGGGTTCACTCAGGTTCCCGGGGCTGATTTTCATCATACATTCAGCCCAGTCGTCAAGTCTGCTACTGTTCGAGTTATTCTTGCTCTTGTTGTGCAATCTCAGTGGTCGTTGCATCAGTTAGATGTCAAGAATGCATTTCTCAATGGATTTCTTGACAAACCGGTTTTCATGGCTCAACCTCCGGGATTTGTTGATCCACGCTTTCCTGATCATGTTTGTCGTCTAAAGAAGGCGTTGTATGGTCTGAAACAAGCCCCTCTTGCTTGGTTTCAACGATTTAGTACATATCTCTTCAGCTTGGGATTTGACCAGAGTCGATCTGACTCATCTTTGTTCTATCTCGTTCGAGGTACTTCTATTCTCTATCTACTCTTATACGTAGTTGATATAATTATCACAGGAAATGATGGTGACATGCTCAAGACATTCATTGCACGCACGCATAAGGAATTTGCTATTAAGGATTTGGGGCGTCTTAACTATTTCCTTGGTCTTGAGGTCTCGTGACACTTCGAGATGGTCTTTTTTTTGGTCGTGCCAAATATGCTATCGACATTTTGGAACGGGCAAAACTATTGATTCCAAACCGCTTTCCCCCCTTGCCCACCGGAGAGGTTTTGGTAAGTGATGGCTCACCGTTCCACGATCCCACTTTATACCGCTCTTTAGTCGGGGCCCTTCAGTACTTGACTATTACCCGCCCGGATTTATCGTATGCTGTGAATGTTGTTAGTCAATTTCTTCACTCACCGACATATGATCATTTTAATGCTGTTAAGCGGATTTTACGTTATGTGAAGGGTACAAATCCACTTTGGCTTATCCTTTACTCTCGGCATCCGAGTCTCTTTGTCATTGGGTACTCTAATGCTGATTGGGCCCACAGATTGAAACCAGACGATCCACGTACGGTTACTCAATTTTTCTTGGCGGAAATCTCATCTCTTGGAGTGCAAAGAAACAACCTACAGTGGCTCGCTCGAGTTGTGAATCTGAATACCGTGCTATGGCCAATGCAGCGGCGAAAATTGTTTGGCTCACCAATCTTCTCGATGAGCTCCGGGTCAAAATCTCCAATCGTCCTGAACTCTTGTGTGACAACAAGAGTGCTATTTTTATCAGTCAGAATCCAGTTGCTCACAAACGAGCAAAACACATTGATCTGGACTACCACTTTGTTCGTGAACTAGTATCCTCTGGGAAGATTTCCACACGTTTTGTTCCATCTCATCTTCACTTTTATGGATATTTTCACCAAGAGTCCGCCTCGACACCTTTTTTGAGCTTCTTCGATCCAAGCTTCGCGTTTGTCTTCACCCCACGCAACGCTTGCGGGGGATATTAAGGATAATTAATTTATATATTAAGGATAATTAATATGTAATTAATAGATTAGATCTTGGTCATTATTGTTCATTAATATGTAATTAATAGATTAGATCGTGGTCATTATTGGTCATTAATTCTTGGTCATTATTGTTGTAATTGTATCCTTATTTATAGTGGAATTCTTCCAATCACCTCATTAACGGTGATATTCTAATTATCATCACACCAACTGTAGAATTTATAATCATTAACGTAATACCCAGTTTGATATGTAACCTTAATACACCATAATAATATATATAAATATAATAATTATACTCCCTCCGTCCTGTTTTAAATTGCTCGGTCACTGTTTGATTTGTGTTTTAGCGAGCGAGTTGTTTATTATATTTAAAATGATAAAGAAATTTTTAAAATTGGGTACGTATGATAGTCGTCCTACCCTCATCTATCCTTCCTACACCTCCTTAAAAATCAGTTTGTCATTTTATACATTAATAAATAATTCGTTCGCTAAAACACGAGTCAAACGGTGATGGACGATTGAAAATAGGATGAAAGGAGTAATAGTATTTATGTATAATGGTAATAGAATTTAAAATTGGACAATCAATTTAATTATGGGACCAAAATTGAACATTAAAACATATACTAGATATATATGCACCGATCAAAATGAAAAACATATGCTAGACATGCAGATCTCTCAAATTAAGCAAAGCCACGTCCTGTTTGAGTTATTACACCTCTCCTTCATCTGTCTCCCATTAAATTTTCAGCTCCCTTTGTCTCCATCTCCCTCCCTTATCCACTACTATAGAATATCTAAACATATGCACAAAAAAATATATATATATAAACAAGTGAACATATTATTATACAGTAACAATATTTAGCAAGAGCCTGATCCTTGAAGACATTTCGGTAAAGAAAAACTAAAGACTCTATATATAAGAAATTTTTGCATGATGCAATTAAACTTTTATCATATATGTATTCTGTTTAACTTTTTCTTATTCTTCGCCTATAGTATACGAAGATTTGTGTTTGAAAGCAAGATTGATTAAAAACAAAGGTAAGTAATTAATAATGTGGAGACTGAAGATTGGGGAAGGAGTTGATGGTCCTTACCTTTTCAGTACCAACAATTATGTGGGCCGGCAAACATGGGAATTTGACCCTACTTACGGCACGCCTGAGCTCCGGGAAAACGTCGACAAGGCCCGCCGTGACTTTTGGGTTAACCGGTATCATGTCAAGCCCAGCAGCGACCTCCTCTGGCGGATTCAGGTACCATGCATATCCTTAATTTAATGCAAAAAATTAAGGAAGGGTTGTACTACATGGGCATTAATCGTTGGTTATTATGATTATTAAGTGTTTGGTTCACTTCATTTTCTAACGAAGGCAGTCAGATGATGACAGTTCGATTCTCATGTTTCAGTTTTTTTATTTCATTGATATTTTATCTTAATAAATTTTTAACATATAGACTCAACATAGGGCGGTGATTTATTGAATATTTTTTATTATTCCTCGTGTCATCTATTCATGATATTATGAAATATTAGGTAGAATACATATAATGAAACAGGTAATCTCATTCCAATCAATGCATTTTCTTTAATAAATAGTTGACCATGGTTAAGTTATTTTTAGGATAAAATATAAAAGATTTTGTGTTGCATTGCAACATCTTTTCTCTCGTTTTAAAAAATGCAGCAAATCCCTTTGCCAAATACTTAAATGACAATATTTTAATAGCCCAATCAAAGAGAGAAGCAGATAAAAATGGAGGGGGATTCAAATTAAACAGAGTGAGTGATATTTTATTCACATAATAATACATTTTTATTTTTACATTAACATTTTGTGTTTATATATAGTAATATAATTTTTAATATTTTACATGTATTACTATAAAAAAGTATCTGTACTTAAAAAGGCAAGTATGTATAACATTTTTTTACAATAATGTATATTTGTCAATATAAGCAATACATGTTTGTTTTTATAATAACACAGATCAAGGAATAGAGACCGAACAGATCTAGGAATAGAGACGGAACTGCGAAGGGGCTGAGGGAGGCACCGGGGCCCCTTAATTTTTATAAAATACCAAGGATGATTTAGTCTTTTCACATGAATTTATAATAAGACAATATATATATGTAAATATCTCCTCTCTCGCTGAGTCAGGCTCATGCCGCTTAGCCTCCCATGTGTCCCTAGACTCCCTACCCGCCACCCGTCTCCATTTATCACCCTAACACCCTCCCCCCTTTTTCTCTCTCTAGTTTGTTATTTAAATTTGTTCTTTATTTCTTTTAGTTCTAGTATGAATGATTTTATTTCCTCTAGTTTTGGAGGGTAATAATGCTTTTTTAGGCCAGTAACTTAGTGACGCTGTGTTTTAAGGACAATAATTTTATTGATTTGAAAATTTACAGATTATGAAAAAATAGTGTTCTATATTCAAAAGTTCGTAAATCTGTAACACTACAAGTAATAGAGAATTTCCTACTGAATTTTCTAACTTGCCTACAAAATTTTTAACAAAAATAATTTTGTTCTTAAATAGTAAGGATTGCCTAAGATTTGCCTAAAAAAAAAAAAATTTCTAATCATCTAGAAAATTTCATTAGGTATATTATAAATAGGTAAATTTTGCCTACGAAAATGTAACTCATAGATAATATTTTTTATAGGTCATTTTTAAATTACATGCATAATTGCCTCTAAAAAAAATATAAATTGATTAGGAAATTATTTATGTAGACATTTTGTTTGCCTACGAAAATTAGAAATATGTAGGTAGTTTGTTCGTAGTTAATTTGTTTGTTTACTAAAGTTCTAAAAATTTGTAAACAAGTCGTACTAATATTCACTATTTAAGGACCGAATTATTTTTATTGGAAAACTCCGTAGCCATTTGGAAAATTTCGTAGACAGTTCTTTATTTTCTTGTAGTGTAAATGTAGGACAATCATACAATTCACGTGATATTTCAGCCCGATTTGGATTTATTCAGACTCGATTGTCCTACATTTCCAAGCGTGTAAAATTATTGTTCTAAAACCACAACCCATAAAGTTACTGGCCCAAAAAAATATTTTTCCCAGTTTTGGAAGGTTGAGTGTACTATTTTAAAATAACTTCTTTATATTTTAACTTAAAATTCATTCTTTTGACTGTATTAAAAATAAAGTGATTGGTACATATATTTTGATTTATTTGTTACATGACTAGCTATATAAAATTTTTGAGTTTCATAATACATATTCATTTCATCAAAATTGTTACCATTATGATATCATTTAAAAATGACGAAAAACTAGATGTGAGGTCGTCTCACAACGAGTAAAAATTATTTATTATTCTTATTAATTGAGAAAAAAAGTTTTTTGGTCTCATAACTTATTTATTGTTCATTTTTCACCCCAAAAATTTTTAATGTTCAATTTTGGTCCCATAACTAAATAGATTGTCCAATTTTGATTCATTTTTTGTCGAAAAATCGTGAACAACATCGTTTCAATCACATATAAATCACGTACCAGTAAAATTTGGGGTTTTTAGATACCCTCATTGATGTGGACGCTGACTATTTTTTTTCTTTACGTATTTTAATCAATTAAATTTCAAGTGTGTAAATAACCCAATAAATTAAATTAAAATTAAACTTTTTAATCCACAAATTTAAAAAGACTA
Organism: Stenogyne calaminthoides; assembly: GCA_037126765.1. Taxonomy (NCBI): domain Eukaryota; kingdom Viridiplantae; phylum Streptophyta; class Magnoliopsida; order Lamiales; family Lamiaceae; genus Stenogyne; species Stenogyne calaminthoides. The sequence goes on along the minus strand of JBBCBC010000035.1, from coordinate 6,943,358 downwards.
AATTTTACCGGCACGTGACTTGCGTGTGACCGAAAACGACGTATTTCGCAATTTTTGGGTGAAAATTCGACTAAAATTGGACATCAATTTAGCTATGGGACTAAATTTGTCATTTAAATTTTTAAGGATGAAAAATGGACCCTAGATAAGTTATGGAATCAAAAAGCCTCTTTTCTCCTATTTTGGACCTCCTGAATAAAAAATTTGCTTTGGTCCCTACCTGGGAGCGAGGTTTTTTGTTTTTCCTTTACATGCATATATGATATTTTTGGGAAAATCCATTCGCGAGAGTTCCTATTTTTCCTTCACATGATTCTTTTGGAAAAATTTGTTCGCGAATTTTCAACCCTTTCTTAGTATTTCATTTGAAATATTTTATATATATAGTGTTGCTTAATTTCATGTACAAAAAATAAAAATTGCAGTTGTTGCATGAGAATAATTTCAAGCAAACAATACCCCAAGTGAAGGTGGGCGAGGGGGACGACATAAGTTATGAGGCGGCTACGGCCACACTCCGGCGAGGTGTCCACTACTTTTCGGCGTTGCAAGCAAGTGACGGTCACTGGCCTGCAGAAAATGCTGGCCCATTGTTCTTTCTCCCACCTTTGGTTAGCCACCTTCTCATTCATTTTATATATGCTAAATTGGTGAAAAATAAAGATTAACAATATCCAGCAATGATATTATATACACTTGAGAACATTACTTAAACTCAACATAATCATTAGTGTGTTTTTTTTTTATGATTTATTTTTTAAATATTGTCGCTTGTAATTGTTAAAAGTTGGACATGGTACTGCAGGTCATGGTCATGTACATTACTGGCCATCTGAATACAGTTTTTCCAACAGAATATCGTCGAGAAATCCTCCGCTACATACACTGCCATCAGGTGCAGCATCACGTTTTTCTAGTTAAAAGTCTTTAATGATAGGATATATATAATATTCTTTAATCGGCAGATCTTAAAGTCAGTTTTCTATCATTAATTAAAGACTTTTAGCTAAAAAAGAATGATAAGATTGTTGTCATTAAAAATTTATTTTCTTGTAGCGAGCATCACATGGTTGGTTGATTGTTTGATTAATTAATTGCACGATTAATTTTGCAATTGGAACAGAATGAAGACGGTGGATGGGGACTGCATATAGAAAGCCACAGCATCATGTTTTGCACTACACTCAATTACATTTGCATGCGAATATTAGGAGAAGAACCAGAAAATAATGCGTGTAGCAGAGCAAGAAAATGGATACTTGATCATGGCACCGTCACTGAAATACCTTCTTGGGGAAAGACATGGCTTTCAGTACGTATCATACTTATAATCAACTTTGATATTAGTTTTCATTAATTTAAAAAAAATGTTGATTAATTTGTAGATACTTGGAGTGTGTGAGTGGTCAGCATGCAACCCAATACCCCCTGAATTTTGGCTTCTTCCATCTTTCTTTCCTATGCATCCAGGTAATTAATTAATTATTAGTCACTAGAATATCAAATTAGTTGTGTAGATCTATTTGAACCCATAATGTGTTAAATTAATTTCAGGAAAAATGTGGTGCTACTGCCGAATGATTTACATGCCATTGTCCTATTTATATGGCAAGAGATTTATAGCCCCGATTACTCCTCTTATCCTGCAACTAAGAGACGAGTTGTATGATCAACCATATCAGCAAATCAAGTGGAGGAACATACGACATCGATGTGCAAAGGTATATATGTATATGGTTAATTATTGCATTTTCCATCCCACGAAATTGGTCCTTTTTTCATCAATTGTGGTACAGTAGGAATTTTCCGACCGAGGTTGATGCTTGAGATAAACACTCCATTAACAAATATTTATGAAATTGTTCATTTATTTTAGTCTAATGGGTGGTATTCTGGTCAACTAACTAATTAGGGAATAATATTTTTTAAGGACAGCAACTTAGGGGGTTGTGTTTTAAGGACAATAATTTCCGGGCTTGGAAATGTAGGACAATATATTTTAAAATTTATAAATATAGGATAATATGTTTTAAAAATATGTAAATATAGGACAATCGAGCCCAAATCTCACATGATATCTCAGCCCAATTTGGGCTTATCGGGCTCAATTGTCCTATATTTATAGATTTTAAAACATATTGTCTTATATTTGCATATTTTAAAACATATTGTCCTACATTTCCAATTCCGTAGAATTATTGTCCTTAAAACACAACCCCCAAAAAAAAATTATTCTCCTAGAAAAATATTTTTCCCAACTAATTATGTCAAATAGTTCAGGAACTAAAATTGCCAAAAAAAGGATTATTTTCAAACATGGTACCAAAAATGTTTCCAAATAATCCATATGGGACCCGTTTTCCAATTTACCTGGTATGTATGTGTATATATATATATATATATAAAAAGTGTGTAACTACCTCATTTGACTTCCATATGCGACAGGAGGACCTATATTATCATCATTCCCTGATACAAGATCTAATATGGGATAGTTGTTACGTATTAAGTGAGCCCTTATTGACTCGTCGGCCTTTCAACAAGCTGAGGGAGAAAGCTCTTGATGTCACAATCAAACACATCCATTATGAAGATGAAAACAGTAGATATATTACTATAGGTTCTGTGGAGAAGGTCTTATGCACGCTGGCTTGTTGGGTTGACGAACCCAACGGAGATTATTTCAAGAAACATCTTGCAAGAATTCCTGATTACTTGTGGATTGCTGAAGATGGAATGAAGATGCAGGTAAGTAAATAGATAAACTAATAGTGACGGACCCAAAAATTTTATCACAGAGGCCCAATTAACAATATGAGTAATGATATAAATAACTAATTAAATTAAAGAAATTCCGAATGAAAAAGGGAATCTCTTTATAAAAGAAGTATTTATTTGATAAGAAAATAAAATAAATAAATTCAAAAAAAAAAAAAAAAAAAAATGAAGGGATGCTCCTTTAGAGAAAAAAATTTAAAAAGGTGTAAGGAGTAACATTTCTTTGAATAGGTTTATATATTAACTCTATTTTTGTTATGCACAAAAACTATCACTATTGTACATAAAAACTATCGATGTTTAAAATTTTTTTTATTTTTCATACGATGATAGTTTTTATACATAATATTTTTATGCATAATAGTGATAATTTTTATAAATAACTGAGAGAATTCCGTCTCATCTAAAAGTCTGTACTTGTAGAGAGAGTGAGAATCAATTCATTTATTTAATTTCTTTCAACACTCCCCCTCACTTGTGGGCCGAATCATTGCCTCTGCCCTCTGGGGAGGAGGCCCAACAATTGGACAATTTTAAATGGGTGGAGTGGTTTCCACTGGAATCGAACCCAGGATCTGGGCGAGCCTAAGCTTTGATATCATGAGAGAATTCCGTCTCATCTAAAAGTCCGAACTTGTAGAGAGGGCATGGGAATCAATTCATTTATTTAATTTCTCTCAACACAGTGATATTAAAAAAAAGTAGAATTAGCAGTGAACTCGGATTCACACAAGTTTTTGTCAATAGAATGGGGGAGAGCTTTTTAATGCATGTAAAAAAAAAAAAAAAAGTGGCGCTCCTTGGATGAAAGAAATAAGAATAACAAGACGTGTCGAAAATCATACCCCTCATGCCTTTAGTAATTAACTAATACCTTCAACACATGATTTGTAAAGCCAGAGGGCAGTGCCGTCCGCCACTGACTGTGGAACTTGTTCATCGTATGAAATTAGATTCATACTAATACCATAACATTAATTCATCCACTGATACCATTTTTGTAAATCAATTTTATTTTGTGAACAAATTTCACCAGATATTGAAGAATTAATTCATTAAACAAGCTAGCTAGGGAAAAAAAAAATCAATTTATTAATGCTGAATGCAGAGTTTTGGTAGTCAAGCGTGGGATGCAAGTTTAGCTATTCAAGCATTGTTGGCTTGTGATCTGAGCGACGAAATAAGCGCGACTCTAGAAAAAGGACACGACTTCTTAAAAAAGTCTCAGGTTATATATATATATATATATATATTGTAGTATTATGTAATTTAGGTTTTTGCATCTTTAAAAGGATACTTACATTAGGTTGGTTATTTGCAGGTGAAAGACAATCCTTATGGGGACTTCAAAAGTATGTACCGCAATACCTCTAAAGGATCGTGGACGTTTTCGGATCAAGATCATGGGTGGCAAGTTTCGGATTGCACTGCAGAAGGACTCAAGGTGGATATACGATCCTTATAATTTAAGTCATGATAACGTCACACGCACCGTGAAACTCGAGTGCATTTTTTAAATGTGCAATTGTTTCTCTAAAACATGCAACTTATTTAACCAATACAAGTTGCATGTTTCAGTACAAAAATTAAATGTTTAAAAGTTGCAATTGAATTGCAAAATATACCTGATCGATGCACATGTGATTTACTTATTTATCATTGAGGACATTAATTTAGTACAAAAAGTCAACATTGTCATTCTTTCTGGTTTCTCAGTGTTGTCTTCTCTTCTCTATGATGCCTCCTGAGATTGTAGGGGAAAAAATGGAACCTCAAGGCTTCTATAATGCTGTCGACCTATTACTCTCTTTACAGGTAGAATATTATAGTTAATTATTATATATGATACACAAAGAAATTAAGTAACCAAATGGAATAATATTGATGAAAATGTGTTCATATATGTAGGGGTTATTTTTCATTTGCAATTTCTATTACTCTTTTAATAATTTGCAACATGTATAATTATTTTTATTCGATTGCAACTTAAAATATAATTTTAGGTTGCAATCATCAATTTCATATAGGAAAAACTTACTCTAAATAACAATCTGTGGAGTACTATTGCTCTAAGATACAAGACCTTTTGAGTCTTACTCTTAGGTACAAAAATTGGGTCAAAATGTTTCAATTGCCTTTATGTAAGCAACAATGTGTGGGCATGTGCAGTTTTAAAATCTGATATTTTTTTATGTACATTAATATCATTGCTTAGAATGTCTGAATTGTCTGAATGGAACTTCCCAAAATGTACAGATTTTGAATTTTTGTAAGATGTGATGATTTGAGATAATTTGAAAGGAGAGAGAGATTTAGGGGGGAGGGGAGAGCAGCTTCCACATAATAATGAATAAAATAAATGAAAAAGAAAATTAAGGGTAGTTTTGGTATAAATTGTAGTAGGGAGTAATAGCAAAAAGTGCTTGTACCTTAGAGTAATATATAGTTGTGTCCATATTATCTTAGAGCAATTTTCTCTTTCATAAAATATTGGTTGCAATTAGGTAAATAATATTGTTCAGGTTGCAAATTGATAAACGTCACAGTACAAATTGCAAATTGATAAACATAACATAACTTAAGCATATATAGGGTAAATATCACATAACATAAATATCTATAGGATATATATAAATTTATGACATGTACTATAAAATTTTATCAATTTGCAATCTATATAAAAAAAATTATGATTGCATAATATACTATATTTCTTTTATCTAATCGCAACCTATTATATAGGTTGCAAATCGAATGAAAAGTATAGTAGAAGTTACAATCGGATAAAACGTTATAGTATAAGTTGAAAATTAATATATTAACCATATTTAAATGAAAGAATTGCTGAATACCTGAAAAAATTGAATAATTACAGAGCAAAAATGGTGGTATACCTGGTTGGGAGCCTGCAGGATCCTCAGAGTGGTTAGAGGTAGCCAACAAATATTTTTGGTAAAGTATTATGTGCACAATTTTCATCGTATACTATTATTATTAGTGATTGTAAGAAGTAACACTTTACAAATAAAGTATTGATCCTTACAAACAAAGGAATAGTGGTGTATGGTGAAAATGATGCATAATACCTTCTCCAAATTTTTACCCTATAATATTCTTCAAGTCATAAGATATTCCTTTATTGATCATTAATTGTTTTAATGACTCTATTTATTATGCAGTTGTTGAATCCTACAGAACTTTTTGCTGATCTCGTCATTGAGCATGAGTAGATCATCAATCTAATTGCGCATCTTTTTTATTTTTTCCAATTTAAAGAAGAGGGAGTCTTGTGTGAGATGGAGTTCCATTTCACGAATTTCATCATACGGTCTCATACAAGTCTTTGTCTTTAAAAAAGTATATTCACCTTAAATTGATTCTAGTATTTTTTTGATCTAGATATCCGGAATGCACTTCATCAGCAATTCAAGCCCTTGTTCTGTTCCAGAAGTCGTACCCCAATTATCGAAATAAAGAGATCGAGGACTTCACCACAAAGGCTGTCGGCTACCTTAAAGATGTCCAAAGGCCAGACGGATCATGGTAATGTATACAAGTTATGCACATTATAATTATACCGTTATCCCATGATGTGCACATCATAGACACAATTAGATAGGCATAATGCATTTAAAGACCCTTATACTATGAACATTTATTCGAAAGGTCTTTAATTTGTTTTTAAAAGAAGTATTAATTTTTGTTTTACGTAACTCTTTTTGACAGTCGATCAACAAGTGTAACTAACGCGTGGTACTGGTGTAAGTGATCGTGTATTATAAACAATAATTGGGATTTAAAATTGACATGTAGATAAATTAATATTTTGAATTAAGTAAAAAACAATGCTCATATCAACTCATGGACTCTCAAAAAAGGATCTCGTAAAACAAAATTTAATAATTCAAGGTTCCTTTAAAATAAAAGATTTGTTTATGGGTCTTTCGAAACAAAGATGGATAGATTAAGAGTCTTTAAACGCACTATGCCCATTTATATATAGCGAATCTAATGGTATGCGCGCCCATAGTATGCATGGTTGTGACGATGCATATATGATATATGTATGTTATGTTATAGGTATGGATGCTGGGGCGTTTGCTTTATATATGCTACTTGGTTTGCACTTGAAGGACTCAAAATAACTGGAAACACCTACAACAATTGTGCAGCCATTCGAAAAGCATGTGATTTCCTGCTACCATTACAAGGGGATGATGGTGGTTGGGGAGAAAGTTATCTCTCATGCCCAAAAATGGTATATAACTTTCTTATTTTAAATTTAATTCGGTCCACTGGTAGTGTAGTATACATCATGCACATTGCACCATATGAAATCGTTATCAAAACATGTGAGAACATATTGATAAACAAGCATTAATAATTTAGACGGAGTCTAGAGTATAAAGTATAACACTATATAGGGGAATACTTTTTCGTTAAGGACAGTAACTTTGGGGATAACTAAACAAGGACCGTAACTTTTCGGACTTGCCCTAATGACCTTAATTTGAGCTTGAAATCAGGCCTTGCTTTCGGTCTATTTTAGCATGCATTGCTACTTTTCAAAGTTACGGTCTTCAGATTGCCAACCTGAAAAAAGTTACGGTCCTTGTTTTATCACCCCTAAAGTTAATGTCCTTAAAAAATCCCCTATACATAGCAATAGGATCAAAGATTTAAATTTCTCTTTTCTTTTTAATTGGCGAGAGAGGGGATCATCAATCTCTTGAAATGTGTTTTTTTGCAAACCCAATAGTGAAACCATATTTTCATCGCTAACATTTGCAGTGAAACCATATTTTCATCTCTAATATTTAGCGATGAAACCCATATTTTTATTGCTAACATTTATGACGAAATTCATATTTTCATCGCCAACATTTTGCGATGAAACTCATATTTTGCCAACATTTTGCAATGAAATTTATATTTTCATCGCTAATATTTGCAATGAAAATAAAAAATTCGTCGCAAACAGATTAGTCACGAGTGCATTGCGACAAAGCTGGCAATGAAATAATTTCATCGCTAGTTTGTGTTAGCGACGAAAATATCTAAATTAGCGATGAATTTTTTTGCAGCTAATTTCCAGTTTTCTTGTAGTGGTACCATTAAAACTGCTTTATTTTATTTTTTAAAAAAAAATATGTCAACTTTTTCAAAATAGAAAAAGCACTTCTAGATTATTTTTTGGGGTTTGATGATTAATCCTGACTTATCTTGGATTTGCCTGAAAATAGGAATACGTCCCTCTAGAAGGAAATCGCTCAAATGTAGTTCATACTGCATGGGCTATGATGAGTCTAATCCTTGCAGGCCAGGTTACTTTTCTTTTTCAAACTAACTATATATGATCATGTCTTACATTCTACTATATATACAAATAATTCGAATATTATAATTGTATAAATACAATGCACGAAAAATACACATATATAGTGCATTACTGGGTTCAAATAATGTGACGTACTCTTGTGACTGGATGTAAGAAAATATATGTAACTAATGATTTCTTATCATGAGTTATGATTGCCTAAATAGGGAGATAGGGACCCAACACCTCTTCACCGTGGAGCAAAAGTTTTGATCAACTCTCAATTGGAAAATGGTGATTTTCCCCAACAGGTATAATAATTATAAAAAAAATTAATTTACGTCGTTCATCTCACCCAAAAAAACGGGGGCTTTTAATTTATTAGTTATTGTACTATTTTATTTGTTGGGAACTATTTTAGGCTCGTAATTTAGGAGTAGCAATTATAGAATTTTGGCCAAATTGACCTAAGATTTGGGCTAACATATCACGTTTTTAGTCCAAAAATCGGGGAATAATGTTTTTTAAGGACAGTAACGTAGGGGGTTGTGTTTTGAGGACAATAATTTTACGGGTTTGGAAATGTAGGACAATATATTTTAAAACTTGTAAATATAGGACAATATGTTTTAAATTTTGTAAATATAGGACAATATGTTTTAAAAATATGTAAATGTAGGACAATCGAGCCCGAATCTCACATGATATATCAGCCCAATTTGGGCTTATTCGGGCTCAATTGTCCTACATTTACAGATTTCAAAATATATTGTAAATAAACATATTGTCCTTAAAATCCAACCCCCCTAAAGTTATTGCCTTGAAAAACATTTTTCCCCCAAAAATCGCGATGAAGAATAAATCAGTACATAATTCAAATTTGTGGTGTTGTGGTATTTAAATATATAAATCGAGGATACCAAATTGACGAGGAGATCGGTATATAGCATGCACAATGAATCGCTAGAAGTTGACTGAGATTGAGACGGCAAAAATTGAATTGCTAATGTAAACACAAATTAGAGGTGTTGTGGTATACCAAATTGAAATTTGATGGTACTAAACTGACAGGCTCGATGAGACGAAGAGAATAATATATGATTTGACCTTCGAATCGGAGAATCATTTGGAATTTTGTTGGGAAGAGAGTGAACGTGAGTGAAATTAATTTTTTAGCCCGATTTTGGTGTCCTAGCCAACTTTGACTAAATATGCAAAAAATAAAATATATGGGCCTAAATGTGACCATCCATAAACATATTGTCCGGGTCCCCATAAAAACTAATACGATGTTGGTTTACAAAAAAATTATGGTGAACACAGTAATACTATACATAGTATGTGATGTAATACGTTTTAGCATACAATTAATGTATCACGGTTTAGTTATTTTGATGAAGAACAATACATAAAATCGAACATTTTTTAAAATGTGATACCTCGTATATTAAATAGTATTACCTCTTATACTATACTGTATTACGTTAAGAGAAATTACTGGAATTATAGCCCTGAAAAACATTACTCTGATTTGTTTGCAGGAAATTCAAGGAGTTTTCATGAAGAACTGCATGCTACATTTTCCAACTTATAGGAACATATTCCCGATTTGGGCTTTAGCAGAATATCGCAAAAAAGTGCTACAACCATCAAGGACCACGTATATCTCGAAATTGGGGTGAAATAGATATAAGGACGTTTTCTTATAGTGCAATATGCTCTCTCGCTTTACTAGTCGTTTTAATAAAAGAAATGGACAAACTCTTTTTTTGCCCTTATTTGAGTTAGTCAACTCTTTTTTCTGCCTTTTTTACTAAAACACTATTGTGCCCTTATTTGACTATTATACCCTTCATCTTTAATTCAAATTTCAATTTTTTAAATCTCATTAGTCATTCCCACATGAAAAGAGATTCTCATCTCAATACTTAAATTTTGCTTCCAAACAAACATTTAGGGCATGTTTGTTTCGCGACTATCCCGGCTGGATTTTAGACTTTACAATCTCAAACTCCCTTTTGTTTTGAAACTTAAAGTAAGGATTTTGAAATCCTATTAACCCTATTTTATTTCATCACCAATTATTACTCTACTTTTTATTCTCTCTATACACTCACATCATCTACTTTTTTATTCTCCCAATACACTCAAAATAATATAATAATATCACATCAATCAATTTTTCTATCATCATACCCTATAAAATCCCACAATAAATATACATCTTAACTATTTATCAAGATTTTGAAATTCTAGGACTTCAAAGTCCGGGATTTCCCACGCCCACTATAAGTCCAAAACAAACATGCCCTTAGGAATTCCTAACATAATATTTAGGTGCCGGGTTTGGACCAGGCTGGATCGGGCCGGGTCGGGTTTGTGCTTGGTTCGGGTTGGTTCGGACTGGGTTGGATTGGACCAAATGAAAAGAAAAGGCAAGTAAAAGAACAAAAAAATATTGGAGGTTTGGAATGAAGAAATGATTCGATAGGAATTGAATCACCATTAGATATTGGAATAGGATTTATTGGGAGAATGGGAATCACCTTAGTAAGGGTATAATAAGTATAAAAAAGGGCACAATAGATACTCATTGGGGGAATGGGAATGGGAATCACCATTAGATACTCATTTAGTTAAAGGGGCAAAAAAGAGTTTGCTAACGAAAAAATGGCATTTTTGCATATTTTTCGTAAAATAAATGTGGATAAAGTTGTAAAGTAAGTATATTGTTATTTACAAGAACTTAGATGGTGGACATGGGTTCTCTTTCTAGCTTATTCATGATAGATAAAGTGGGACGATTAATTATGACAAACTACTACAACATGGAGGGATAAAAGTACATGCAACAAAAGTTCTAACTTGGAGTCTTGGGGACTAGGCTCATTCAAGGAGAGGGGTAATGTTGTGTGGACTGGAAGCAATGGGAAATGGCAAGTACATGATGGTTACTCATTCTCAACCATTAATGACTATTAGTTGGACTTGGATCTTTTATCTTGAAATTGTTTTATTTTTGTTGAACAATATTTTATGTGCAATGATTTCTTTATTGATTGATCCACAATATATACGAAAGATTGAGTACAAAGTATAGTAACTAAATCAATCTAGATCCCTAAATATGTGGCTAAATTAATTTAGATCCTAAATTACATGACTCATATATGGAATGAAATCTACATAAGAATATACAATGATTGACTACAATTAATTCAAATCTTGGTCCAATTTACGTGAATCTTCAATCTTGGATGGCAATGTACGCATATCTTTAATAGGCCCCGTAAGATGGAGGATCCGTTGGAGACACCAATCTTGGAACGAAACATTGAAAATTTTGGGTATGAGAGTGCTTTAGTGAGGACACAGCTAATTGATCTTGGGTGGAGATATAGGAGACTCGAAACGAGGCAGAAGAAACATGACCCCGAACAAAGTGATAGTCAATGGCAATGTGTTTCATACGAGAATGAAAGACAGGGTTTACACAAAGATAAGTAGCACTTAAATTATCACAGAAGAGAACAAGAGGAGAGGGAAGAGAGACACGAAATTTATTTAGTAGATTGGTTAACCAGAGTATCTCGGTTGAGCATGTGGCAAGTGAACGATATTCAACCTCTTCTTCGACGACTAGGAGATGGGACAGCATCCAAGATAAACGATAAAGGTAGAAGTCGACGTACGATCATCATGATTTCTAGCCCAGTCAGAGTCCGAGAAGGCCGTGAGAGGAAACAGACTTTTGTGAAGGAGAAGACCGTGGAAGATAGTATGTTTGAGGTAGCGAAGAACTCTTTTAACAACAGTGAGATGTGTTACGATGGGGCAATGAATGAATTGAGATAACTTGCCTACAGCAAATGAGATGTCAAGACGAGTGAGAGAGAGATATTGAAGGGCACCAACAATTTAGCGATACTCACGAGCGTCAGCCGAGGATGTGCCGTCATTTAGAACTAGGGAGATAGAAGGAGAGATGGGTGTAGAGACTTCCTTGGCACCCAACATGCCAATTTTGGAAAGAAGATCATGAATGTATTTATGTTGGCTTAGGAAAATAGAATCTCGTGTACGTACTACTTCAACACTAAGAAAGTAGCTGAGAGGACCAAGATCTTTGACAAAGAAGCGTGCATATATGGCAAGAATGAAGGAGGAAATACGGAGGAATCGTTCCCAGTGACGAGAAAGTCATCAACATACATAAGGAAGAACATAGTGACATTGGACTTGGAGTAGAAGAATAGAGATGTGTCCAAGAGGGAATTAGTGAAGCCATAGCCAAGAAGAAATGTTTTGAGGGCAAGGTACCATTCCCGAGGAGCTTGTAGAAGACCATAGATTGCCTTGCGGAGAAGTCAAACATGATCAGGGAGTCGGGAATCAGGAAGCCCGAGGGCTGATACATATAGAGAGCGTCCAAGAGAGAGCCATGAAAAAAGACATTATTAACGTCTAGTTGTTGAATAGGCCAAGAGAGAGAAAGAGCTAGGGTGAGGAAGATACGAATGGTTGCAGGCTTTACCACAGGGCTGAAAGTTTCCTTGAAGTCAGTGTCTGGTCTTTGGTGAAAGCCTTTAGCGACAAAGCGAGCTTTGTAGCATGCGATGTTGGGATTATACTGGAAAGTATGCTTTTTACTTTGTATAATCGAAACTGAATTTTCAGACTTATTTACTGAAATAAATTGTTTATCACTGATGCTTTAAATATTATCGAATGTTACATATATTTACTGCATAACTGTTCAATAAGTCGTACGTGTTACATTGTAGTTAATTTAGTGATACCAGATCACAGAAGATTAAATTAACAGTCCCTTGTAACTAAAAGTACGCTATTCACGACCTAGATGGAAATGAACAACCCATCGTGAAAGGTTGAAGTGTAAGGCTCAGATTGGCTTGTCTTGACCAAGAGATTACACTAGTTCATGACTGCACTGAATAGGACCTACAGGAGGATAAATTCTTCAGAACTGAACAAGGAAGAATTAGACCTCAGTGGTTCGTTATTTCTTAACCTTCGTCCCTTAAATAGGATCACGTGGGATTGGTAACTATTGCTTTGACTTATCATGGGTAGCGAATCAACGAGATTCAATACTTTTTATCTTGGGCAATATTATTAGTCACATGTGATTGCTAAGATTTAATACGAAGAATCGTGTGCAAGTACGCTTGTTCGATTTGCCCCCTTGGGAGGTTCATAAGCTTTATCATACCAAATCTTGCAAGTGGAATTAGTTTCCGGTATGGATAATAATGTTGAACCGTTCCTTGACCAAGGATAAAAGATATTAATTAATGGAAAGCTATTTAAGTAGCTTGAATTAATTAATGGGCTAGATAATCTTAAACACGGGAAATAATGACCGGGAGCCATATTGACTGTAATATGAGTTAAGATGGATAGTGCAATATTAATTATGTAGTGGGATTAATTAATATTTATGGGCTTGAATTATATTGTGGCTCAATATTAGATATTCAAGGTCCATTAGAAGGTCCAATCTTAATTCTCCTAAAGGCCCCCTAAGTAGCCCAACATATAGTCCATTAACTAAAAAGGTAATTAAAATAAAATAAATATTGTTGCTTATTTTTTCAACTAATATTTCGAAATTTATAGATAAAGTTGGGAGAAAGATTTTCTTTGAATTTTGTTATGGAATGAAGATATGTATTCTTGGAATACAAGATTATCTCATTAAATTCAAGAAATCTCCCACTTGGTTATCTATAATGATAATTTCAAAAATCTTGAAAATATAGTGGGCAAGAAAGATTTTCTTGATTTTCTTGAAAAGATATTATGGAAGATATGTATTTCTTGAAATACAAGAATATCTCATAAATTCAAGAAGATCCAAATCTTGGAATCTTGAACACCCTTATTTTCGAAAATCCATAAGAATAGAGAAGGTGGGATTTTTGTGGAATATTATAATTATGGGAAAAAGAATATAGGAGATATATTCAAGATTTCTTGGAGATCAAGAAAAGATTTTCCCACATTGTTTTATCACTAAAATTTCGTCCACTTCAGTATCTATAAATAGGGGATTCTTTCATTTCCAAGTACAATTCCATGTGCTGGAAAAATTAGTAAATCCACAAAGGTGGTGTAACATAATTTATTTTCCTTTTGTTAAATCGTTCACAAGAATCCTTCCACCGGATAGTCGAATGAGGGCTAAGGGAATACTTGGGAAGTCCTTTTGGTTAGTCTAATCAGCCATACCGTTGCCATCCCAAGAGGTACGTTCACGTAAACTCATAGTATTCCGCATGCGTAAGTTTTACGTGAATTATTATATGCATGATATGTTGTTGGATTATTATTTGAATTAATATAGGATTAATTCATGCTAGTAATAATTATAAGAATTAAATTTGTATTTAAATATTCACCCCGAATGGATCTGTGCAACCTATTTTCCTACAACTGGTATCAGAGCCACGGTTTCGGGCTCTGAATTTTTTAAATTGTAATTTAATTCGTTGGCATTAAATTTGAAATTGGATAGTAGAATTGCTGGATCTATTTTGCAGGTATCCAATTGTCATGGATTTTAATGTGTTTGTTTATGCATGCATATAAACTGTGGTTTTTAATTCGATTCGTTCGGATTCGTTTTGCCTCGTGAGAAAAGCCACGAGTAGATTAGAATTTGTTTGATTTGATCAATGTAATAGACTAGTCTAGATCTATGTTTATTTGTTTTTGTAAATAAATTGTAACCGGATCGAAAACGAGGACGGAGACGAAGAATTAAAGGACGAAAATCCGAATCCGGCGTAGAAGGCCACGCCGAAACATGCCAAGGAGGTGCTGAAGATGACGCGACCAGAAAAGAATGTGGTGACGTCATACAAGACGGGTTTGCGCTTACCCACGCGGACCGAAAGCAAATGACCAGCGGAAGGTGGCGAGCGCACAGCGCACGGACGCGTTAGCCGAGAACAAGGCACGGTGGCGGCGAAACACGCTGCCGCCGAGAGTTGCCGAGCCCCGGCGAAAGGGTGGGCGCGACTGAGGCCGGACCGCTGTCGCCGAGATGAATCCCAATGCGACCGCTTGGCCATGCGGGAGAAATTCGAGACGGTGAAGATCAAGGAAAAATCAAACCATGACACCGGATAATTTGTGCCCAATATGTTTATTTTTCTGTTTTGCTTGATTTATTTTGTGCTATCTTATGCTTTATTTAATTTGTTTAAATGTGTTTGCATGAGAATTGCCCAAATGAAAAATCTCACCTTCAAAATTACTAAGTATGTTTAAATAATTAATTGACAATTTTATTCCGGATAATAAAATTGAATTAATTTTGACCTCCATGATTTATTTATTTGTGAATTATTTTGGAGAAATCCCCCCCACGGGACGGTCAAAAGATAGCTTTCACATGAATGAATTCCAAACAGATGATTGTGGGTTATTACTAGTGGAGACGATGACCCTCCCCACGAGGCTCGTTCAAAGCGAAATAATAGTCCTGTATTTAATCATGGTTATTACTTAGGTATAAAATTGATATGCATATACTTCCCCGAAGTCCCTGTCAATTTTATATTGGTCAAGTGGAAGTCAACTATTAATCTGGATATTAAAGGTTTGTAACTGTTCTTGTTTGTAACCTGCTTGAATGTGTTTAAATAATGACCCACCCCATGTGGCTTATTTAAACTGTTTTGAGATGTTGGCTGATGCATGTTCATATTTTTTTTGAGAATTTAAATATGATGCATGTGATCGAATCTTGTGATATACTTGTGCTATTGCATATAGTTGTTTATTTCAGTTCAACATGTTGTTACCTTTTAATCCACTGTTATTATACTTAAAGTCAATACAATATGTATGGAAACTATATTGATTGGAAACAAAAAATTATAATTGTCCTAATTGCACAAAAGCACAAGTGGATTCTTGACACACCAAAATCAGATGAGCCAACTGACGAGTCAAAACATGCGGGACTCATCAGATCACCTTGCGAGAGATGTCGTCGCTGAAAATGGTGGAGGGCAAACCCGTAAGGGATTACGTCTTCAAAATAGATGGCCCATCTGAACAAACTTGAGATTCTGAGTGCAGATTATGATCTGGAGACTCAGATGAATTTGGTACTTCACTCTCTGCCCAAAAGGTTTTTGAGCATTTTGGCCTCGCTAGCTAATTTGTTGCAAGCTTTTGGTCTCGGCAGAAATGATGATAAGATACCAAACTCAAGCTTTGACGGCAAGTGGTCCGTGTTCATCTTCTAGGCCAAGGGTAGGCAAGATAAAGAAAAGGACCAAAGGCCATAAGCAATAAAACTCAAAATCAAGCCAAGGGCAATGGTAAGATGAGGAATGCTTGTTGTGTCAAGGAAAATCCAAAGAGGAAGTGCTTAAGTGCGGTGAGAGAGGACAATGGAGGTTTTGCTGTTCCAACCCCAAAAAGGGACGGAAAGAAAGGTAGTTCTCATACACTAGTTGTTGAAACTTGTTTAGCGGGCGATATACTTCTCATTAAATGGGTGGTTGATACAAGATCCACTAATCATGTTGGCTTCACGGGTTCAAAATGATCCCAACTTAGTGGGAGTGAGATCCTCATCACACCGGGCAACGCGTTTAAAGTAGAAGTCATTGCAATGCTACGTAAGTGGCGATATTGCAATGCTACGATAGTAACGATTATTGCAATACTACGCAAGTAGCAGACATTGCAATACTACATGAGTAGTAGTTAAAGCAGTGGGAGAAGTGCACCCATCTTTTGAAGATAAAGTTTTTTGAGATTATCTATATGTTCCCAGTTTTAGAAAGAATTCACTTTCAGTTTCTAAAATTCGATTAAAGGACACTAAGTTTCTTCTAATAAGAATGACATCATTTTTGAAATGATGAGTGTATCTGTTACGAGACATTGATGGAAAATCTCTATACAATTAACTGTGCACACCACTCACGAAATACATCCTATAACACATCAACTGTTTCCGAGAAAAGAAAACGTTCATCAGACATGAACGAGACACTTATTTGGCATCTAAGATTGGGTCATATAAATCCAAAGAGGATCCAAAGGTTGGTGAGAGACTGTTCACTGGAGCTTCTCCAAGTTGAACCGATTCCAACCTGCGAATCATGTTTGGAGGGTACTATGACCAAGAGGGCATTTTGGAGCCAAGGGGAATAGGGCCAAAGAAGTGTTAGAGATCGTTCACACAGATGTATGTGGTCCAATGTCAACCAAAGCAATAGGAGGTTATGAGTATTTTTATTGATGATTACTCAAGGTACGGTTACATTTTCCTTATGAAGCATAAATCTGAGACCTTTGAGAAATTCAAAGAATTTAAGGCTCAAACAGAGAATCATAGGGAAAAACGTATCAAGTCTCTACAATCTGATCGTGGAGGCGAATACCTCAGCGATGAGTTTTTGAACTACTTATCTGATGAAGGGATTGTATCCCAGCTCACTGCACCCGGAACCCCTCAACAAAATGGGGTTGCAGAGCGAAGAAACAAAATTCTTTTGGAAATGGTTAGATCAATGATGAGTTATGCGGATCTTCCCGAGTCATTCTGGGGTCATGCCTTGAAAAAAATGGCTTACATTCTGAACTTGGTGCTATCCAAATCGGTTCCCAAAACTCCCAAAGAATTGTGGACCGGGCGCAAGCCTAGTATGAGACACATGAGAATTTGGGGGTGTCCAGCCTACGTGTTGGACAAGGAAGCCGGTAAATTGGAACCTCGATCAGAATTAAGGTTGTTTGTAGGATACCCCGAGGGAACAAAAAGGTGTATGTTCTATAGTCCCGAAGATCAAAAGGTGGTCATCAGCACCCACTTTAGATTTTTGGAAGAAGACTATATGAACCAAAGAGAACCCAGAAATGAGATTACCTTAAATGAGCTTAGAGGGCAAACCTCAGTGCCAACTGTACTAGATGATATACCAAACGATATGCTTTCACAACCGGAGCCTCGTCGTAGTGGGAGGGTTGTTAGACAGCCCGAGAGATTCATGGGAATAGGAGAGTCCTCGGACTTGATTCCCGGACAAGACGAATCAGACCCATGGACATATGACGAGGCACTCCAAGATAAGGATGCAAATTCTTGGCAAACAGCAATGAAAGACAAAATGGGTTCTATGTTTCATAATAGAGTGTGGGAGCTAATCGAACCACTTAATGGGGTCAAACCCATTGGATGCAAGTGGGTATATAAGAGGAAAAGAGGACAGGACGGGAAGGTTGAAACCTTTAAAGCAAGACTAGTGGCGAAAGGTTACACTCAGAAAGAAGGGATCAATTATGAGGAAACTTTTTCTCCCGTGGCCATGCTTAAGTCCATCCGTATTCTCTTATCGATTGCTGCTCATTTCAACTTTGAAATCTGGCAAATGGATGTCAAGACAGCTTTCCTTAACGGAAGTCTTGATGAAGAGATCTATATGCAAACAGGCCAAGAACACCTAGTTTGTAAGCTCAAGAGGTCCATTTACGGACTCAAGCAGGCATCCAGAGCTTGGAACCAATGTTTTGATCATGTAATAAAGTCTTATGGGTTTGATCAAAACGAGTTTTAAAGTTGTGTGTATAAAAAGCATGTCGGAACTGCATTGGTATTCTTAGTACTATACGTAGATGACATTCTGATCATCGGGAACGATGTGAAGGTGTTATCAGATGTAAGGGCATGGCTTTCAAAACAGTTTGATATGAAAGACTTAGGGAAAGCTGGACACATCCTTGGGATCAAGATCACTCGAGATCGCAAGAAAAGGAAAAAACACTGTCTTGAAACGATTCAGCATGCAAGATTCCAAGAAAGGATTCGTACCTTTCAGGCATGGAATCCATCTATCCAAGAAAATGTCCCCTAAGACGCAAAAGGAGATAGATGACATGAAAGGCATTCTTTGTGCTTTGGCTGTCGAAAACCTTATGTATGCAATTGCTGTGTACGAGACCGGATATCTGCTTTGCCGTAGGCATGGTAGCAAGATATCAAAGTAATCCAGGGAAAGAGCATTGGACGACAGTTAAAAACATTCTGAAGTATCTGAAAAGAACTCGGGATAGAATGTTGATTTATCAGCCAGATACTCCAATCCCCATCGGCTACACGGACTCAGATTTCCAATCAGACTTAGATTCTATAAACTATCTGCCTCAGTTAGTGTGTTTCCATTTGGGAAGTGTAGCCATCAAATGGACGAGTGTGAAGCAGAAATGCATCACTGACTCAACCATGGAAGTCGGGTAAGTAGCTGCTTGTGAAGCAGTGAAAGAACCGATTTGGCTCTAGACCTTCTTAGTGGACTTGGATGGAGTTCCGAATTTGTCTAGCAATATTTGCTAGGGGCAGTTGCAAATTCAAGGGAACCAAGAGTCCACGAGTCAAACAAGCACACTAAAGGAAAGACATCTTATACGAGAAATCGTTAAGAGAGGAGATATAGATTCGGCAAAGATAGCGTCTGAGGACAACCTAGCAGATCCATTCACAAAGAGTCTGCCTCTGAATACATTCGAGAGACATGTGGAAGGAATGGGTGTCAAGACCGCTTTGCCAACTGCTTTTGAGTATAAGTGGGAGAAATTATTAGGTTCGTGTAGGTGACATTAGATGTCACGGACTACACGAGACATGTTGTAGTATACTTAAAAGCGACTTTGAGTATAAGTGGGAGATTGTTGGGATTATCTTTGGAAAGTATGCTTTTTACTTTGTATAATCGAAAACCAATTTTCGAACTTATTTATTGAAATAAATTGTTTATCACCGATGCTTTAAATATTATCGAATGTTACATATATTTCTTTGCATAACTGCTCAATAATTCGTGATGTGTTACATTGTAGTTAATTTAGTGATACCGGATCACGTAAGATTAAATTAATTAAGTCCTTGTAAATTAAAAAAATACGCTATTCACGACCTAGATGGAAATGAACAACCCATCGTGAAAGGTTGAAGTGTAAGGCTCGATTGGCTTGTCTTGACCAAGAGATTACACTAGTTCATGATTTCCTTTGAATAGGACCTCTGGGAGGATAAATTCTTGAAATCGAACAAGGAAGAATTAGACCTCGGTGGTTCGTTATTTCTTAACCTTCGTCCCTTAAATAGGATCACGTGGGATTGGTAACTATTGCTTTGACTTATCATGGGTAGCGAATCAACAAGATTCAATACTTTTTATCTTGGGCAATATTATTAGTCACGTGTGATTGCTAAGATTTAATACAAAGAATCGTGTGCAAGTACGCTTGTTCGATTTGCCCCCTTGGGAGGTTCATAAGTTTTATCATACCAAATTTTGCAAGTGGAATTAGTTTCCAGTATGGATAATAATGTTGAACCGTTCCTTGACCAAGGATAAAAGATATTAATTAATGGAAAACTATTTCAGCAGCTTGAATTAATTAATGGGTTAGATAATCTTAAACACGTGAAATAATGACCGGAAGCCAAATTGACTGTAATATGGGTTAAGATGGATAGTGCAATATTAATTATGTAGTGGGATTAATTAATATTTATGGGCTTGAATTATATTGTGGCTCAATATTAGATATTCAAGGTCCATTAGAAGGTCCAATCTTAATTCCCCTAAAGGCCCCCTAAGTAGCCCAACATATAGTCCATTAACTAAAAAGGTGATTAAAATAAAATAAATATTGTTGCTTATTTTTCCAACTAATATTTTGAAATTTATAGATAAAGTTGGGAGAAAGATTTTCTTTGAATTTTGTTATGGAATGAAGATATGTATTCTTGGAATACAAGATTATCTCATTAAATTCAAGAAATCTCCCACTTGGTTATCTATAATGATAATTTCAAAAATCTTGAAAATATAGTGGGCAAGAAAGATTTTCTTGATTTTCTTGAAAAGATATTATGGAAGATATGTATTTCTTGAAATACAAGAATATCTCATAAATTCAAGAAGATCCAAATCTTGGAATCTTGAACACCCTTATTTTCGAAAATCCATAAGAATAGAGAAGGTGGGATTTTTGTGGAATATTATAATTATGGGAAAAAGAATATAGGAGATATATTCAAGATTTCTTGGAGATCAAGAAAAGATTTTCCCACATTGTTTTATCACTAAAATTTCGTCCACTTCAGTATCTATAAATAGGGGATGATTCTTTCATTTCCAAGTACAATTCCATGTGCTGGAAAAATTAGTAAATCCACAAAGGTGGTGCAACATAATTTATTTTCCTTTTGTTAAATCGTTCACAAGAATCCTTCCACCGGATAGTCGAATGAGGGCTAAGGGAATACTTGGGAAGTCCTTTCGGTTAGTCTAATCAGCCATACCGTTGCCATCCCAAGAGGTACGTTCACGTAAACTCGTAGTATTCCGCATGCGTAAGTTTTATGTGAATTATTATATGCATGATATGTTGTTGGATTATTATTTGAATTAATATAGGATTAATTCATGCTAGTAATAATTATAAGAATTCAATTTGTATTTAAATATTCACCCCGAATAGATCTGTGCAACCTATTTTCCTACATGCGATAGAGCCATTGGGGTTACGTTTTACCCGAAAGACCCACTTACAGCCAACAACGTTGGAAGCAGAGGCAGCGGGAACAAGATCCCAGGTGTGGTTACGTAAGAGGGCATTTAGTTCGTCATCCATGGCATGGCACCAGTGCGGAGAGTTTATGGCTTGGGAGACACATGTTGGTTCGATAGACGAGGGTGCAGGATGGTGAGTGGTGACATAATTGAGATGCTTAGGATGTCGAAAGGTGTTATTTTTGGACCGAGTGACCATAGGATGATTATTGGAAGTGGAAGGGGAGCCGAGGCTGGAGGGGGAATAGAAGGGTTGGGAGAGCTTGGTGAAGAGGCGGTGGAGGGTGGCGAGGGCAGTGTGGGCAACGTTTGCATGCATGGCGAGGTGGGGTTACTTGTCGAGTGTAAGATGGGGGTGGAAGCCGACTGAACGGGCAAGAGAGGGGGATTGAGGGGGAATGTGCAAAGGGGAGGCAGGAGTTGGCAAGATGGGCGAAGTGTTGGGGTTATACTGGAAAGTATGCTTTTTACTTTGTATAACCAATCTGAATTTCTGTCTTATTTACTGAAATTAAATTATTTATCACTGTTGCTTTAAATATGACTGAATGCTATATATATTTACGGAATAACTGTTCCATACATAGTATGTATTACACTGTAGTTAATGTGGTAATACCAGATCACAGAAGATCACATTAACAACTCCTTGTAATACAAATTCACAACCTAGATGGAAATGAACAACCCATCGTGAAAAGTTGAAGTGTAAGGCTCAGATTGACTTGTCTTGACCAAGAGATTACACTAGTGCATTCTGATGCGCTGAATAGGACCTACAGAGAGGATAAACTCTTCCGTACTAACTTATGGGATGAAGAGTTAGATCTCAGTGGTTGTTGATTTCTTTATCTCTGTCACTTAATAAGGATTGTGTGTGATTAATAATTATTGCTTTGACTTATGCTGGGAAGAGAATTATTGCGACTTCAATACCTTATATCTTGGGCAATAATATTAGTTACATGATGATTGCTAAATTAATATAGAGAATCGTGTGCTTGGAAAGTCTTGCGTGATTTGTCCCCTTGGTGGTCTCAGAAGTTATATCATACCAAATCTTGCAAGTGGAATTTGTTTCCGGTATGGATAATAATGTTGAGTTGTTCTTACTCCAAGGAAAAAAATATTAATTAATATAAAGTTTTTATGTGGCTTAAATTAATTAATGGACTAGATAATCTTAAACACGGGAAATAATAATCGGGAGCCATATTACAGTATTATGGGTTGAGATGGATAGTGCAATATTAATTATGTAGTGGGATTAATTAATATTAATGGGCTTGATTAATATTGTGGCTTGATTAGAGGTGAAATTGAGTGAGTTACGAGCAAGTTTTAGCCATGTTTTGAGTGTTTTTAGTGATATTCTTGTGGTGATTGAGCATAATATGTATAAAATCACTAATTTGCTTCTTTGGTTTGTATAACAGGAAAGATGGCTGAAAATGGAGCTCGTGAGACTTCGCGGTGCATGAATCGGATTCCCGATTGAAAAGATATGAAAGAAATACTGAAAAGTATTAGTTGGAGTGAAGAAAGGTGATAGAAGGATGAGGTCGAGAACCTAGAGCTCGACCAATGCGGTCGAGCAGGCACAAGTGCAGGTAGCAATCGGCGCTCGACCAGGTGTGGTTGAGCGAAATTGCTCAACCAAGGAAGGTGCTCAGCGCAAGGGAATCCAACGATGTAGAAGCGCTCGACCAAACTAAGTGGTCGAGCAATACTGCTCGACCAAGTGCTATGATCGAGCGGTCTGAGAGCGGGATATATAAGGCAGACGGGAAAAATAAGAGACAGACGGTTTTTTTTAGAAGAAAAATGACGAAGGTTAGATATGGAGGAGAAGGGGAAAAGTACCTAGGGTTCAGGGAAGAAAGAGAGGAATTCATCCACGAGAAACACGATTCGATTCACAACTTTACTGGTTTACACTCTAGATTTCCTGATTTTGATTTGTCTAAATTCTCAGTTTTACTTTTGAAGAACAACTTTAGGGTTTATTTAAATTTCCTATCCAATACTATTTTGATACTTTAATTCAATTGATTATCCATTGTTGATTTGTTTTACGTATTCGTGCATGATGATTTCTATTGAATACTTGATTGTTTGTGAGTTGAATATCATGTTGGTAGGCTAAACCTTTGATTGCTTTGGATAGGATGATCGCATAGAAATTGTGAATTGGTTATGCAATTAGGATGATTCAAGGTGTAAATTGGATAATCTTCTTGATTTGCTAGTTTGAATAACTAATCCAATAAAAACCATTGAGTTGAGTACGAAAGTTGTTAAAGAGAGGATGACCGAATCACTCTTTTTCAACAAATAGGCTTGAGGAGAGGGTTTGTGAAGGGGTTGGTAATATACCGGGTCATTTAGGGAGGACGACCGCATCACCCAACTTGAATAAGGGCAATAGTAATTAAGCACAATCTTAATAACTTGGTTATTTGGTATGTGAGGTAAAGAGGGTATTAGTTGAGTAGTCGGGAATAAAAACAGAGTTTTTCCTGTACCTGATTTAGTGCGGGATTAGGGAAGTTGATTGCCTAGTTTCAGTACACTTAGGATTACTCTTTTGTACACCACGATAGTCCTCGTCGCCAAACCAATTCCGAAAGTATACGTAGGGATTCCTGTCCAAAGCAACATTCTCCAATATTTGTACTTCATCTGAAGTTAGAATTATAGTTGTTATCTTTTTACTTTCGTTAATTCCATAGTAGTGAAATAGAACTATAAAATCCCATCCATATTAGTTACGAAGCAAAGATTTCCCGGGATTTACACGCATACAAAACTTCCTTTGGGTTCGATACTACTTGGTCCAAATACTTATCCTTGCTACAGTGATCCCATACTCTTGTGGGGTAACTGCTAGTTAAGAATATAGCATTTTACGGCCAAGTCAATGGCATCATTGCCGGGGATGTGACGTATGCACTTTGTGTAAAACTTGGAAATAGATTAGTAGCTAGTAGTGGGTGTTTTCTTTTCTGTTTTTACTATATTCTTGTGCTAGTTGCAGTTGATTTCTTTGCTTGAGTTTTCAGGTTTATGAGAACACGCTCAAAAGGAGAAACGAGCATTGATCGAACTGAGTTAAACCCTGAAGCTATAGCAAGAAGGAATCGAGCTTTCCAGAGAAGAATGGCTGCGGTAGGCAACGAAGGGTTGAATGTTGATAGAAATGGAGGGAACAGAGAGAATCAGTTGCACCCAGAAGGGACTAATAACCCGAACCACCAGCCAAACCAACCATACCCCCAAAACCAACCGCAGTATCCCAACCAACCAAACCAGCAAAACCAATTCCCTAACCAAAATCCAAACTTCCAAAACCTTAACCAACCGTACAACAACCAACCTTACCAAAATCCACCGAACCAAAACTACCACCCAAACCCGAACTATAACCCACACTACAACCCTCTTTACCAAAACCAACAAAACCACCCTAGGGGAGGGAATCCTGAGATGGCTATCCTAGGGATGTTTGAGGCTCAACCTCAAAGACATTATGATGGAGTGGCTTTGCCAAGGGTGGAAACTAACAACTTCTCAATTTCTCCGGGGTTCCTTAAGTTGCTCCTTGATTCTCAATTCCGAGGAGAGGTTGGGAGAGATAATCCAAACACTCATCTCCGGAATTTCTTGATGATTGCCTTGACATTTGACTTCAATGGGATGTCGGAGGATGCAAAGAAGCTCAGGTTGTTTCCGTTCTCACTGACCGGGATAGCAAATGATTGGTTCGATAACACAATTCCATGAGGAAGTATCACCACTTGGGCTCAAATGGAGCGAGCATTTTTGGAGCGTTTTTATCCTCCATACAGAGCAATGAAGGCAAGAACTGAGATATCTACATTCCGTCAAAAACCGAATGAGGGTCTCAGTCAAGCATGGGAGCGATACTGTAACTTGTTGATTGAGTGTCCGCATCATGGGTTCAGTGAGCAAGATACAGTGGCCTACTTTTACTGTGGAATCCATTACAATGAGCAAAAGCACCTCGATCCTTGTGCAGGTGGTGGTTTTGTGAATAAGAGTACTGGGGAATGGAATGCTGATCAATCACGTCAGAGTGTGAATCAGATGGAAGACAACATTGGAACTCAGAAGCTGTTGATGGCTATGATGGAGAAAATCACCAATATTCAAGTAAGCCAACAGTTTGGGGGAGGAAGCAACGAGGCGAATGAGTTTATGGACCAATCGGTATTTCAGCAGGAAGAGGCTAACTATATGGGGAGGCTGAATTACAACCAGCAGGGGTACCAACAGGGAAATTATCAGCAAGGGCGACCTACCTCTGGTCAACCTTTTATGCCTCAGGGTCCACCACCTTCACAGAACCAATGGCGAAACAATTCAAACTATCAAGGGGGTTCTACATCTTATCCGAATCAGTGGAGAAAGAACGAGAATTTTTCCTATGGAAATCCAAAGGCTGGAATCACTGTTCCACCAGGTGTTGATCCGGGTTCAAAACCTCCTGGTGGAGAAGGCGGAACATCAGTTGCTGAGATGTTGCAAACTCTTGTGCAACAAGGTGAGGAGGTGAAGAAGAGATTATCTTCTCTTGAATTTGATCAGAAAGAGGCGACTAAGAAGAACGAGAGAAGAGAGCAAGATTTCCAGAGGATGCAGCAAGAAAACAATAGGCGATTTAATGCACTTGAATATCAGATGGGACAGATGGCGAAGTCATAAGGTAAAGAGACGGGGAAATTCCCATCTATGCCCTAGGTGAATCCGAAGGAAAATTGCAAAGCTATTGAGCTTAGAAGTGGGAAGAAGTATGATGGACCTCCATTACCAGCTGAGGTAGAGGAAAATCATAGGCAAATTGAGGAAGATAGTGAGGGTAGAGAGGTTGAAGAAGATGAACCAGTGGAAGAGGTAGAAAGTGGAAAACAAGAAAAAGAGAAAGAAAAAGTGGAAGAAGGGTTTGTTGATGAAGAACGGGTACCAAAGTTGAAAACTTCGCGGGAAAAGATGCTCAAGGTGAAAGAAACTGAACGAGATGAATGGGGGGTGCCTAAATCTGTGGTTCTTGTTCCTTATCCTCAAAAGTTTATGAAGAAGAAGTTAGACGAGAAGTTTGCTATGTTTTTGGAGGTATTCAAGAAAATGCACATAAACATACCTTTTTATGATGCATTGGAACAGATGCCGAACTATGCAAAGTTCTTGAAAGATCTAATTGCCAAAAGGAGGAGAGTCGATGAACCTGAGCTCGTTCAGTTGAACCATGAAGTGAGTGCAATGGTGCACAAAGCACTTCCTCCAAAGTTGAAGGATCCGGGCAGCTTCACGATTCTTTGTGATATTGGGAATGGAATCAAGAAGGGAGCTTTGTGTGATCTGGGGGCTAATATCAACCTTATGCCCTTATCATTATTCAAGAAGTTGAACTGTGGAGAACTGGAACCGACTATGATGACTCTTCAACTAGCCGATAGGTCTATCACTCGACCTCAAGTTGTAGTTGAAGACGTTCTCAATATTGATAATTCAAGGTCCATTAGAAGGTCCAGTCTTAATTCTCCTAAAGGCCCCTTTAGTAGCCCAAAGATAAAGTCTGTTGGTCCCGGTGCAAATGAGTCTCACACGTGTATGGGGACGGGGGAATACACGTGTTCAGTGATTTTTAAAACTTTTTCTTCTCTGTGATCAGAAGGGTCAGGTTGTCCTGATAGTTTTGCCCTGAGAAGCACAAATCGCCCTGAGTCAAAGTCTACTGAGACAATGATCCTGAGCTGCTTTCAGAAGCTTCAGATTAGCCCAACTGATCCTGAGTTTTATCAGAGATCCTGAGAAGCTTGGATCAGATAATTATCTTACTGAATACTCAGTAGAGTTAGTTCAGTTTGATGACTATCTGTTCTAGCTAATCAAGAGTGCGGAATGGTTGGCCCTAAGTTTATACTCGTTTTAACTTGCTGAAAATCTCTTCCTTAATAAAACAGTGGTTAAGGTTGTGAATCAGTTAATGCACATTCAGTGGATTGATTCCAACTGAGTATCAGTAAAATATGCTTTCAGTGAAAAACATGCAACAGATAAAATGCAGTACAGAAAGCAAACAACACAACAATTATAGTGGTTCAGAGACTCAAGCTCCTACGTCCACTCTCTCTGATCTTCAGAGAAATTCCTTAACACACTTCCTAAAGCTTTCAGGCTGACTCACTGTAGCTTACTCACTTTTCTACCTTGAGTTTTCTGGCTGACTCACTGCAGCTTACTAACTCAACACACACAAGTTTTCAGACCACCACAAGTAGCTTACTAACTTCTTCTCTAGAGTTTTCTGGCTGACTAACCTGCAGCTTACTCACTCTTTACAACTCTAACTCACCAACAAATCACACACACTCAAACTACCTTATCAAAGGGTTTGAGTTTGGTTGGTTTCCAACTAGGGTGAGATATCCTTTACAATAAGAACAAATGCAAAGGTTAGGATATCTCTCTAAGCTTAGGATATATCTATCAAAACTAGGCTTAGTGGATGAGCTCTCTCCAATGTGAAACACTTGGGAAATTCTAGGGTTTTCGAGTGCTTCAATTTGCAAGAATACGAATGAGCTCTTGAGTTGCTGTAATTTCCCGTAACCTCTTAATGGTGAAGGTCACTGGTATTTATAGGCAACTTCTCCAAGGTCACTCTTTGAAAAACTATCCGTTGGAAGAGATAGCATCAAGAGTTTCCTCTTCTGGTTATTGATGAACAACTATAATTAGGGTTTGAACACTCCCTTGCATGTTTTAGGAAATATGCAGCCATGTAGCCAATCACCAATTTTTGCAGTCTGGAACATAGTACTACTGACAAAATTCAGTGTCCTATCGCTTTCAGGGTCAGTAAAGTACAGTGTTGTCTTCCTCTGATTGGTTCTTGTCTTCAGTGAATGTAGACAAACAAAACGGCTCTTTTAGGTCAATCTCTCTGAATGAGACAACCTTAAACAACACTTAGACTTAGTTCCTTTTGTCTGCTCTTGAATGTTTTGGGCAATATCTATTCTTCTGAAAATGTGCGTTTTCCTCAGTTTTTGTATTTATTCAGATAGATATTTCTTCAGTGCCTCTGAACATTCAGGTCTTCCTGAGTCTTCAGTAACTTCCGAGTCTTCAGTAACTTCAGTATATTCTGAACATTCAGGTCTACCTGAGTCTTCAGTATCAAAACCTGATTAATATCTGCTGACTATACATTGTGCAGATATCTTCTGAACTATTCTATACTGAAACCTGACTCAGACTATCAAGATTATCCTGAACATGTTATACTCAGGGGTTTTGGGATCTAATCAAAACTCTTTATTAAATTCATCTCCCAACAATTTCCCCCTTTTTGATGATGCCAAAACCATCTTGTTACATTTAAGAAAACTTAACCTATACTCAGGTTTCAGTTATCTATTACAATCCAAAATGGCATAACCCAATAATTTCAAACACAATGGCATATCAAATAGTTAAAAACATGTAAGAAGATAATGAAATATTATCTTTGAGCATAAAAGATAAACATTTCATTGATCAGTAGATAGTCATTACAACTTACAATGAAACTTTCAAAAACAAAAGACATAAACATAGAATAAAAAAAGTTTTCAATCTTCTTCCACCTCATCATCAGGGACTTCAAGATTGAACATCCCATAATATCTCTTCTTCAATTCATCCCTCTTCTTGATGATTTCAGGATTGCTTCCTGTCAGTCCCAACTGAACAGCATACTCAGCAACTTCTTTGGCAATAACAGCTTCATTGATAACTGTTGTGCTGAATCTAGGTGCTGGGTACTTGTACTGATCAGGTGCTTTCAGAGATACATTCTGCTCATTAGCAAGATTTATCCACTTCTGTAGATATTCAGGATAAAAAGTCAGCAGATATTCTAGGAAGGCTTCATTGCGGTCAGGGCATCCTCCTCTCCATTCCTACAGAACATCATGATTGAACCAGAAGGTTCTCTTAACCTCTTCCCAAGCATCATTGATCTGGAATGACATCTATTTATCAATGTGTGTCCATTTCTGCATTCTGATTTGTTCTTTGGACTTGCTCCATCTTTTTCCCATAAAATTCCTGAAGCTTCCTCTTCTGCTCTGCTCTTCTTCTTTCTTCTTCCTGGTTAGCTCTGCTCCTGATACAGACATTGCTTGCCTTTTCTCTTTTTCAGCACACAGGGTAATGAGTTTGTTGTGACAATCAAAATCCTTGACTTGAGCACTTGTATCATAGGTTCCAAAACCTTCTTGGAGCAGTCTTTCTGATTCAGTTTCTGTCTTTTTCTGAGTTTCAAATTCTTCAGGTTCAGAGAAGTCAGCAATTAGTCTTCTCTGAATTGGTTTGGTAGAGACTTTCTTCTTCTTTCTTTCAGCTTCAACAAATGCAACTGACTTCCTCTTCTCAACTCTTTTTGGATCAGCAGTTTCAACAACAGCATGAGCAGTAGTTGTAAGACTTGTTTCAGTCTTTCTCTTCTCTGATCTCCTCAGTATCATAGCTTCTCGAAATTTGTCTCTTTGTCGATCTGAAGAACTTCAAGATCTTCAGCTCAACTGACTTCAATTTTTCAGTTGCCTCGATTTCTTGTAGAGTCTTCAACACATATTTAGCTTTGAGTTCCTGCTGAGCTTTCTTCTCAAGGGTTTTCTTCAAATGCTCATCTAACTTACCCTTTGTTAAATGAGAAGTCTTCAGCACATATTTATCTTTGAGTTCCTGCTGAGCTTTCTTCTCAAGGGTTTTCTTCAAATGCTCATCTAACTTACCCTTTGTTGAATGAGAAGTCCTTTCCCCCTTTTTGGCATCATAAATTGGAAGAATCTGGGAAAGAGTAGCATCCATGTGGAATTGTTCTTTGTTAATAGCTCTAATTTCTCCAGCTAGAACATCCAACTCATCATCCATACGCCTCAAGACATTCTTGCCAACTGAAACCTCTTCAGAAAGTGGAGCAAATTGTTGGGCAAGAACTCCTTGCATCAGATCTGTCATCTTGTTCATGAGTAATGAGATCATGTTCTCAACAACTGACTTGATCATCTCTTCATTTTTCTCAGTCAACTTCTTCTCCAGATAGGTTGTCCTCTCATTGTACTTAGCAGTGAACTCTTCAGATATGTTCTTGGACATTTCTCCCATCTGAGTATCCAGATCAGAAATCTTAACAGTCACTCCCCCCTGAACTGCTTGAATTTTCAGTAGATGTGCTCAGCTTAGCCATGTGTTGAGCTTTTTCATGCAAAGCAGCATCCATCTTCTTGGATTGATCAGCCATTATCAATTCCATCTGTGTGAGCTTGACTGTCATTGGCTCAACCTTCTTCAGTTCATCCAAGATAGGAGTCAGATCAATCATCTGAGCTTGAGATGTATAACTTGATTGAACCTCAGTCTGCATACCAAAAACAACAAAGTAATTTTGGCATAATGAATAGTAGTGCCAAAAGGTACCTGAAGGGGTCTATCTTCAGTCTGAGGAATTTCAGTAATAGCAGCTGGCATGACTTTCTCAGCTTGTGTGTCCATCTTTTCAGGTTTAGGTCCTTTCTCAGCTTGAGTGTCCTTGTCAGGTTCAGACCTTTCTCAGCATCTCCATCCTTGTCCTTTTCAGATTCAGCTTTCCTACTACCTTCTTCTATCCCACTTGGTTTCCTTTCAGCAATCTTCCTTTTAACCAGGTCATCAAAATCTGAGACCTTCATCCTGAGTTTTGTCTTCCTGAATCCTGAAAATTCAGTAAGAATTGTTGTTTCTTCAGACCACCATTCTTCTCCTCTGAATGCACCAATATTCAGCATCTCTGGCAAAGTCTGATTCAGGATGTAAATTGTTGTCCTCAATATGATGAATAGATCTTGAAGGTCAGGGAATTCAGTGAGTTTAGGATATCTATCCAGGATAAATCTTTCACCTTTACTTCTCCACTCGCTTCACCTTTCTGTAGTAGTGGAGGCAAAGTTTTCTCAGTGGGTTGAATAATCTGTAGGGCAGATGGATCAAGGAATGGTTCAGAGAGTAAAGCATCAAGGTTTAGAATATCCTGGGATTCATTTGGCTCTGAGGGGTGAGAGGGTGGGATTTGTATTTGGCTATCCTTAGCAGGTTGTTGGGAACCTGTAAAGATTTCTTGAAAGATCTTATCTTTAGCAATGGAGGTTTCCATTACTTCAAAAACACATTCTCCTCCTCAGCAACCTCTTTTTCTTCAATATTCTTCACCACCTGTTCTAACACCTGGAGTGTTGATTTCAGACCTTGCTGAGTTTCAGTTTGGCTTCCTTCAGTTTCACTGGCATCTTTTTCAGCAATTGTCTGAAGCCTTTTCCTTTTCTGAGGGGCTAAGGCTTTTGTTTTCAATTTCTCTCCAACCTCCCTCTTGGCTTTCAGTAAGATCTTCCCCCTAGCTTGCTTGTCCTCCTCCAAGCTTGGCTCAATGGCTTGCTGAACTGTTTTCCTTGTTTCCCTTACTGACTCAATCACTGGGGCCTCTTCCTCGGCTTCTTCTTCAGCAGTCTCCTCCTGAGACTCAGCTGGCTTGTCCTTCTTGCCTTTCATCCCTTTCTTGGTTGATCTGAACATTATTTTAGATGTAGGAAAAGCTCTTGAATCTGTAAAGATATCTTCCTCTTCTCTGCAAGTTTCCAAGATGAAAGCAATCTTGGTGGCATGTAATATCCATTTCTTGATTATAATAGTACCATCCTTCTCTCTTTTTATATGATCAGCTTGATCGCTGACTATTGTTATCAGATATTACAACCAATTAAATGCTCTGGAAGGAGAGTCTTCAATAGCAGCCATCAATCTCAACTTAGGCCTACTAATCTGTTCAAGACTTCCTGTCCCACTCATGAGGCATCTGCTCACAATGTCAAGAAGTACCCGATACTTGGGTTTCAAATACTTCTTGTTCAATGTGGCCTCAAGTTTAACAGGGGCTTCCACAATCCTATCCAAATATTCTTGCTCCCTACCCATCACGTACAAAGTAGGATTCTCCCCTCTATCATTCAACTCATAAACAACATTTAGATTCTTAGGAATGATATAGAGCTCTCTAACAAAATCCACATACTTCGTACCGTGTTCCATATGTGAGACGGTAATCCTAGAATCTATGCAATTATCATCATCAAGTTAGATATTGGCTACGAATTTGATTACCTCTCTTGAGTATTCTGCATCTGGGCGATTCGCGACCAGACAGGTGAGTTTAGCCAATTGGATCATATGCAGCGCCTCCTCTTCATGTGCTGCATTTGCTGTACCATCTAGAGAAACAACATTCTCATAGCATGGTTTGTTGGAGATAGCAAGTTTGTCAAAGATTGTCAAAGTCATTTTGGAGAATTTTTGTGAAGGGTTTTGATGTTTGAAGATAACTCTGGGTAATCGGAGGTTTTGAAGCAGAGTGTTTGTGAAGACGAAGGTTTTTGAAATAGAGTGTAAAGGAAGTTTGAATGGGTATATATTTGGAATTGGTTTCGATCCAAGAATAATCATGCAGATTTGAATGAATCAACAGGTAGGATCAATTTAGGCTAAATCGGGTAGTTGTAAGGACAACCAGAGAGTACTAGCCGCCAATTTTCATCCTTATTGGTGATTAATGAACAGTGCATTTAATTACTATTCCTGCAGACCATTGACTTTCCTCGAGAATTTCAAACTTCCCGCCCAATTATTTCCTCAGGTGTTTTACCATTTATTGCCAATGATTTCTGAGATTCAGTTAGACAATAAATGTGGTACATGAGTCAATACCTTCTTCAGACTAATTTTAACCATCAGTCTTACTGAGTTTTGACCTTGATAAAATGTCAGTATAAAACTGAGTACTGAACATCAGGATTACCGAGTTTCCAAGACTCAGTGTTCAGGACCTTCATTTTATCCTGAGTTATTCAGTGAACTCTGAAAAAACTTCATGCATCTGAAAACCTTCAATTTTTCAGATTTTGCCTTATTCACCTGGATCCAACATACCTAATTCAACTGATAGTTCCTGAAATCTTGATTCAGCCAAAGGTTTAGTCAAGATGTCAGTTCTCTGTTTATCAGTATGAATTTTCTCCATTCTGATATCCTTCTTCTCAACATGATCTCTGATGAAGTGATGTCTGATATCAACATGCTTACATCTGGTGTGCAATACAGTATTTTGTGTAATAACAATTGCACTATTATTGTCACAAAATATGGGTACTTCACTGTCTACAATTTTATAATCCCTCAATTGTTGTCTGAGCTAAAGAATCTGTGCACAGTAGCTTCCTGCAGCCATGTATTCAGCTTCAGTAGTACTGGTTGCTACTGATGTCTATTTCTTTGAAAACTATGATATCAGTTTACTTCCAAGAAATTGACAAGTTCCTGTGGTAGACTTCCTGTCAATTCTACATCCTCCATAATCAGCATCTGAATAACCAGTTAATTCAAGGTTATCATCAGCTGGATACCATAATCCTCTATTCACAATGCCTTTAAGATACTTCAAAATCTTTTTGGCGGCCTCCATGTGACTAGTCTTAGGATTAACTTGGTATCTTGCACATATCCCTACAGCAAATGTAATATCAGGCCTACTTGCTGTGAGATATAACAATGATCCAATTATCCCTCTATAATCAGTGTGATTTACTGATTTGCTTTCAGGATATGGATCCATCTTGTAGTTAGTATTCATAGGAATTCTAACGGCATTGCAATTCTATACACCATACTTAGAAATTAGGTCTCTGGTGTATTTTGCCTGATTGATGAAGATTCCTTCCTTAGTTTGTTTCACCTGAAGTCCAAGAAAGAAATTCATCTCCCCCATCATAGACATCTCAAACTTTCCTTTCATCAGAGCTGAGAACACTCACACATCTGATGGTTTGGAGATCCAAATATGATGTCATCCACATAAATCTGAACTAGTAAGATATCCTTCCCATCTTCTATCCTGAACAAAGTCCTATCAACAGTTCCTTTGATAAAATCGTGGTCAGTAAGAAATTGAGAAAGGGTATCATACCATGCTCTGGGTGCTTGTTTAAGACCATATAAGGCTTTCTTGAACCCGTAAACTTGGTCATTCTGACAAAATACTGGAGGTTGTTCCACATAAACCTCTTCCTTAAGCACACCATTCAGAAATGCACTTTTCACATCCATTTGATAGACTGTGAATTTCATGTGGGCAGCATATGCAAGAAACATTCTGATGGCTTCAAGTCTTGCAACAGGAGCAAAGGTTTCATCATAATCCAAGCCTTCTTCTTGGGAATGACCTTGTGCAACTAGCCTTGTCTTGTTTCTTACAGTGTTGTTGTTTTCATCTCTCTTATTCTTGAACACCCACTTAGTTCCAATCACACTGTGCCTCTTAGGTCTGTCCACTAGCTCCCAAACGTCATTTCTTGTAAACCGATCCAAATTTCTTCTTGCATAGCAAGAATCCGTAATGAATCTTGAAGAGCTTCTTCAATCTCGATGGGTTCTTTTTTTCGATAGGAAGCAGCAAAACAAAGCACTTTCTCCATGGAACCTTCTTGTTTTAACTCCTTCTGATAGATCACCCACAATCTGACTTTTAGGATGACTATCCAACCATTTTCTCCTAGATGTTCCCCCTTCAGTAGTATCCTCAACATCAGAAATGTTAGGTTCAGGTAATTCATCAAATTCAGGGAACAACAGAAAAGGAGAGAGTGAATCATCTTCCTCAGGGGAAATTCCATTCAGAACATTGTTAGAGACATTTGTTCCCCCTTGGTTGATAGATTCAGAGTTTGCCTTAGCTGTGACCACATCTTCATTGGCATTACATACTTGAGTCTGAACTGGTGTATGTTCATATTGGTCAGCTTCAGTGTGTTGGCTTTCCTTCAGTGGAGAATTTCCAACCTGAGTCTCACCATCCTGAGTATTTCCATCCTGAGTTTATTTATCTGAGTCAGATTCACTCCACTCATCAGAAAGTGATTGACTTCTTCTTTTCAGGTTCAGAGGATGTTTTATCATTCTTTTTCAGGCTAAGTCTGGTGATTCTCTTGGTCAGTTCTCCTGAGTCATGTTCCTGTTTCTTCTGAACACAAGTAGATTCATCAAACACAACATGAGGTGTTTCTTCCACAATAAGAGTCGTACAGTTGTAAACTCTGAAGGCTTTACTGACTTCAGAATATCCTAAGAATATTCCTTCATCACCTTTACTGTCAAAGGTTTTCAACTGATCTTTACCATTATTGTGTATGAAACACTTTCAACCAAACACACGAAAGAAAGAAACAAGAGGCTTCCTTTCATTCCACAGCTCATAAGGAGTTTTTCCTTGATTCTTGGTCAAGATGGATCCGTTTCGAGAGTAGCATCCAAAGTTGATAGTTTCAAATTTCAAAATCTCTTAGGAATGTTAACCTTGAAAGAATCATTGTTCTTCAGCCTTCTTCTTTTCGTAATCCTATTTCTTCTTTCAGCAACACCATTTTGTTGTGGAGTCCTTGTAGCTGATGTTTCATGAGCTATTCCATTTACTGCACAATAATCAGATATAATATGGTTGATAAATTCAGTTCCTTTATCTGATCTGATTTTGACCACACTCAGATTCTTTTCAGTACTGAGTCTTTTTAGTAGTTAAGGCGGTTTTGTCTGAGTCTCTTTCTTACTGAGTAAGAATATGACCCATGTGTATCTAGAGTAGTCATCAACTAGCACAAGTGTATATTTCCTGCCATTAGTGCTCACAGGTGTCACTGGACCAAAGAGATCCATATGTAACAATTGTAGAATTATGTCAGTAGACACTTCTACTTTGCTTTTAAATGATGCTCTGATTTGTTTTCCTTTTTGACAGTCATCACATACATGATCTTTACTGAACACTTCATTGGGTAACCCCCTCACAAGTGCTAATCTTGCAAGTTTGTTCAGGGTTTTGAAGTTTAAGTGATTAAGCCTTTTGTGCCACAACCAACTGGTATCAGTAGAACTTTTTGCAACCAAACTTGTATCTTTAGGAGATAATTTCCAATCAGCAAGATACACATTTCCTTTTCTAGTACCAGTCAGTAATATTTGTTGTGAAGCATTGTCTTTCACATAACATAAGTTCTTTGAGAACTCAACACTGAATCCTTTGTCACAGAATTGACTGATTGAAAGCAAGTTATGCTTTAAACCAGAAACATATGAAACACCATGGATATGAACAGAATCAACTTCAAGAGTTCCATATCCTTCAGTCTGTCCTTTGGAATTGTCTCCAAATGTAATCTGAGGGCCTTTTTGCTCAACATATTCAGTGAGTAATTGTTTATATCCTGTCATATGTCCTGAACATCCATTGTCCAGATACCATGCAGCAGGGGCCAATTCATTTCCACTCATCAGGGCTATGTTGTCTTCATTCAGCTCAGTGTCCTTTTCATTTACCTGAAAAACAGATAAGGTCTTAGGTACCCATATGGTGTAGGGTCCTACCAGGTTAGTTGTACCTTTTGGAACCCAAATCTGCCTGATAACTCTAATTACTTTAGAGTGACTTATTTGTCTCCCATAAACATCTACATACACATTCACCACCCTAGGTGCCTTAGCAGTACCCTGTGTATGAGTGCCAACCTTAGCATGAACATGAGCCATAGAGTTCTCTTGGGTTCAGGCTTCTTGTTCAAATGCCTTGGCTTTAGTGCAGCTGGTCTCTGTCTCTAAAGCACTTGGATTCAGGAAACCTTTACCCTTAGGCAAGTGGGGTTTAGGTTGCCTGTACTGAAATTGTGGTCTTTCAGTATTCTGAGGACTTGGTCTTTTCAGTTGCGAATATCTCTGCTGAGTGTTTCTCTTCTGAAAATTCCTCTGATGGTTCAGTGCAGATTTCTTCAGGTTGGTATTCTTAGCCTGAGGCTTTGAAGTACTGGCCTGAAAATTTCCTACTGAGTGTTTAGGTTTTCTAGCCTTTCCTGAGGTTTGGGCTTTCTTCCCTGAACCTTCAGTTTTTCTGAAACCATAGGTCATTTACCCTTGTCTAAAACTCTGGGTTGTCCTTCAATAAGAAGATTAGTACATGCCACTGGTTTAACAAAGACAGTCTTAGTGCTACTAGAAGAAGCAGCATTCAGAAGACCTTGTGAGGTTCCCCCTGGATTATATCCCAATCCAGTCTTTATAGTTGCAGGTCTTTGATAACTCTGAATTTCATCTATTACTTTAGATGCAGAATTCAATAGAGCTAACTTTCTCTACGCACTATCCTCACTTTTCTTTAGAGTCTTATGCTTCTCAAAGAGGTCATTGAACTCAGTTCTGATAAGCTGAATCTCCTCAGTGGATTTCTCTAATTTTCCATTCAGGATCTCTATCACTCTCTCTTTTTCTGAGAGTTGTACTTTCTGAACATCCAGTTCATCAGTAGTTCCCATCAATTGAGAAGTGATCTCAGCATTTTTAGAGTCTTCCCACTTCAGATTCTCAGCAGTCAGTTTCTTATTCTGCTCTTGAGTTTTTATGAGCAGTTCTTGTAACACAGAATAGTCCTTCATAAGATTCTCAAAAGAATCCATCAGGTCAAAGTTACTGGTTACAGATGAACTTGATAACTCGGGTGCTTGTGTAGGAGCACCAACAGAGATAGAAGAATTTACCTCCTCCATAGCAACAAGGCAGACATCATCACTGTCACTATTTGAGAATATCTCATCTGTAGAACTGGATCCTTCTTCAGATTGGTCTTCTTCTTCTTCAGCAATCATAGCCTTCTTGCTGGAGATCTTTCTGTCTCTCTTGGTATGTCTCTCCTTTCTTTCTTTGGCACTCAGCTCAGGACAGTCATACTGGAAGTGACCTTTCTTCTGGCAGTTGTAGCATCTGTTGGTATCATCATCCTGATCACTTTCCTCCTTGGTCTTAGAGTCCTTCTTCCTGGATGAGGAACCTTCAGCTTTATGGTCCTTCCTTTTCTCAGTGGATCTGTCCTCAGCCTCTGAGTTATTCCTGTTCTTGTGCCTGTGGTTCCTGTAATATTTCTTATATTTTTCATATCTACTATTGAGTCTTTCAAACCTCCTTGCCATCAGTACTAGCTTATCCTCTTGCTCATCCTGATTTTTGGCAAGTGAGTTCTCAGACTCTCTAGATTTACAGGATTTCTCTTTGGCTTTGAAAGACACATTTTTGCTAGATGAAGAATCATCTTTGCTATCAGATTTCTTAGTTTTCTTGTCAATCACAAACTCATAAGCTTTCAGTTTAGAGAAAACTTGTTGATATTGCATGGAATCAATGTTTTTGGTGTTTTAAATCACCACAACATGTATATCCCATTTCTTAGACAATCCTCTAAGAATTTTCAGTGTCACTTCTCTCTGTGGGTATGTTTTCCCAAGAGCATTCAGATCATTCATAATGCTAGTGAATCTAACTTCCAGTTTGTCAATGGATTCACCATCTTCTATTTCAAAGCTATCAAACTTTCCAATAACAACAGAAAGTTTGTTTTCTTTAATATGATTTGTGCCTTGACACATAATAGCAAGTGTGTCCCATATTTGTTTTGCAGTTTTACAGTGAGAAATCATCCCCATAACACTATCATCAATAGTGTTATATAGAGTATCTTTAGCAATGTAGTCCAAATTGACTAACTTTCTCTCATCAGGAGTAAGTTGATCATCAGGTTTTGGAAATTCATCTCTGGCATCATTCCTTTCAGTATCAGTAATTCTGGGATTCACAACAGTATATTTGAATGGTCCTTCAGAAACCACTATCCACATTCTTTCATGCTTAGAATACAGATGTGTCTGCATTCTCAATCTCCATAGGGCATAGCTCTCAACAGAGAACATAGGAAGTTTCTTAGAAGGCATGATGAACGAGCCTTGTAAGATATCAGCAGTAAGATATATTCAGTAGACCACCAAAGTCTTTCAGTAATTAGACTATGGCTACCAAAGCAAGTGGTCAAAATGAACCACTGCTCTGAACATGTATGGGGGGGAATACACGTGTTCAGTGATTTTTAAAACTTTTTCTTCACTGTGATCAGAAGGGTCAGGTTGTCCTGATAGTTTTGCAATGAGAAGCACAAATCGCCCTGATTCAAAGCCTACTGAGACAATGATCCTGAGCTGCTTTCAGAAGCTTCAGATTAGCCCAACTGATCCTGAGTTTTATCAGAGATCCTGAGAAGCTTGGATCAAATAATTATCTTACTGAATATTCAGTAGAGTTAGTTCAGTTTGATGACTATCTGTTCTAGCTAATCAAGAGTGCGGAATGATTGGCCCTAAGTTTATACTCGTTTTAACTTGC
The DNA here is from genome assembly GCA_037126765.1 of Stenogyne calaminthoides. Taxonomy (NCBI): domain Eukaryota; kingdom Viridiplantae; phylum Streptophyta; class Magnoliopsida; order Lamiales; family Lamiaceae; genus Stenogyne; species Stenogyne calaminthoides. The sequence continues at coordinate 6,903,299 of JBBCBC010000035.1, read as the reverse complement.
TGAAAATCTCTTCCTTAATAAAACAGTGGTTAAGGCTGTGAATCAGTTAATGCATATTCAGTGGATTGATTCCAACTGAGTATCAGTAAAATATGCTTTCAGTGAAAAACATGCAACAGATAAAATGCAGTACAAAAAGCAAACAACACAGCATAGTGGTTCAGAGACTCAAGCTCCTATGTCAACTCTCTCTGATCTTCAAAGAAATTCCTTAACACACTTCCTAAAGCTTCCAGGCTGACTCACTGCAGCTTACTCACTTTTCTACCTTGAGTTTTCTGGCTGACTCACTGCAGCTTACTAACTCAACACACACAAGTTTTCAGACTACCACAAGTAGCTTACTAACTTCTTCTCTAGAGTTTTCTGACTGACTAACCTGCAGCTTACTCACTCTTTACAACTCTAACTCACCAACAAATCACACACACTTAAACTACCTTATCAAAGGGTTTGGGTTTGGTTGGTTTCCAACTAGGGTGAGATATCCTTTACAATAAGAACAAATGCAAAGATTAGGATATCTCTCTAAGCTTAGGATATATCTATCAAAACTAGGCTTAGTGGATGAGCTCTCTCCAATGTGAAACACTTGGGAAATTCTAGGGTTTTCGAGTGCTTCAATTTGCAAGAATACGAATGAGCTCTTGAGTTGCTGTAATTTCCCGTAACCTCTTAATGGTGGAGGTCACTGGTATTTATAGGCAATTTCTCCAAGGTCACTCTTTGAAAAAATATCCGTTGGAAGAGATAGCATCAAGAGTTCCCTCTTCTGGTTATTGATGAATGGCTATATTTAGGGTTTGAACACTCCCTTGCATATTTTAGGAAATATGCAACCATGTAGCCAATCACCATTTTTTGTTGTCTGGAACATAGTACTACTGATAAAATTCAGTGTCCTGTCGCTTTCAGGGTTAGTAAAGTACAATGTTGTCTTTCTCTGATTGGTTCTTGTCTTCAGTGAATGTAGACAAACAAAACGACTCTTTTAGGTCATTCTCTCTGAATGAGACAAGATTAAACAACACTTAGACTTAGTTCCTTTTGTCTGCTCTTGAATGTTTTGGGCAATATCTATTCTTCTGAAAATGTGTTTTTTCCTCAGTTTTTGTATATATTCACATAGATATTTCTTCAGTGCCTCTGAACATTCAGGTCTTCCTGAGTCTTCAGTAACTTCTGAGTCTTCAGTAACTTCAGTATATTCTGAACATTCAGATCTACCTGAGTCTTCAGTAACAAAACCTGATTAATATCTGCTGACTATACATTGTGCAGATATCTTCTGAACTATTCTATGCTGAAACCTGACTCAGACTATCAAGATTATCCTGAACATGTCATACTCAGGGGTTTTGGGATCTAATCAAAACTCTTTATTAAATTCATCTCCCAACAAAGTCCAATAACTGAAAAATGTGTATAAAATAAAAGAAATATTGTGCCTAATTTATTTCCTATTTTTTCGAAAATAATAAGGAGGAGAGAGAAAAGATTTTCTTGATTTTATTGGAAAGATTTTATGGAATGAGTATACTTGGAGTACAAGTTTATCCCATAAATTCAAGAAAAGTCAAAGATCTTATTCTTCCTTATTATGTGAAATTTTCAAAATTTTTATATAGAAATGGGAAGAAAAGATATTTTGTGAATATTATGGAAATATAATATATGAGATATATTCAAGATTGTATCTTGGGAAGATACAAAGAAATTTTCTAACTCTAATATGCCACAAAATCCCCCCCCCCCCCTATCTCTACATATAGGGGATGAATTTTTCATCCCCAACATAAAGAAGGACTTTGGGTTTGATCGTTGAACGGGTACTCATCTTCTCCGCATTTAATCCGCCAAAAGGTACGTCGTACGTAACTCCTAGAATTCCGCATGTGTAGGATTTACGTGGCAATTTTGTATGCATGATATGTTGTTGTGATTTAATTATTATTTGAATTAATATAGGATTAATTCATGCTAGTGATAATTAAATTTATTTAAATTTGTATTTAAATTGCACCTCTAATAGATCTGGGCACCCTATTTCCTAACAACTGGTATCAGAGCCTCGATTTTGAGCTCTGTGATTTAGATTGTAATTTAAATTGTTAACCATTAATTTTGAAATTGGATAGTAGAATTGCTAGATCTTTTATGCAGGTATCCAATTGTCTTGGTTATTTAATGTGTTTATTTAAATTCATGCGTATGATTATATATTTTTTAATTTGACTCGTTCGGATTCATTTTTCTCGGAGAAAAAATCCACGAGTAGATTAGGCTATTTGATTTGTTCAATGTAATAGACTAGTCTAGATCATATGTCTATTGATTTTTTTGTCAAATAAATTATAACCGGATCGAAGATGGAGACGAGGGATTGAAGACGGGATCCATAACCGTGGCGTGGGTGGTGTGCATTGCACGAAACGTGCTAAGGAGGCACGCGCGCGACTTGTGCACCGCCGGATACACGCAACACGGGCGAGGCGAGGCTGGTGCGCACGGGGGCCGAAGACCCCAGGCGCACGCGCTAAAGTCGAAATGAGATCACGGGATCTAGGCGCTGCTACCGACGCGGCGGGATTGTGCGGGCGAGGGTGCGGGCACGGGCGAGGCTATTGCGAGCGGCAGACCGAGCGCGGGCGAGGTTGCCGGGGGCTATCGAGAGCGCGCACGCGAGTACGCGCGGCGCCTGCCGAAGCTGCCAAGGCCTACTGCCAAGTCTTGCCGGGTGACGTGCGCTGGGCGCTGAGGCGTGCGCGTTCGGGTGCCGATCGACACAGCTGAGTGGAATGCAAGGCGTGCAACCTGACCCGTGACCTAGTCGATGACCGAGACGTGACTTGACGCGATGGATTTTTTTCGAGATGTTCGAGTGGGAGAAATTGGAAGACGGACGATTTCTCAAATTCAAGACTAAAAAGAAATTAAACCGTGACAATTGGATATATGTGCCCAATATGTGTTTAATTTTGTTTTGATGTTTGTTGTTTATTTTCTTATGCTTTATTTAATATGTTTAAATATGTTTGCATGAGAGTTGTTCCATGAAAAATCTCACTTTCAAAAATTACTAAGTATGCTTGAATAGTTTATAGAGAATTTTATTCCGGATAATAAAATTGAATTAATTTTAACCTCCATAATTTATTTATTTGTGAATTCTTTTGGAGAAATTCCCCCAAGGGACGGCCAAAAGATAGACTTCACATTAATGAATTCCATAGGATGATTGTGAAATATTATTAGTTGCGACGATGACCCTACCAAGAGGCTCGTTCAAAACGAAATAATAGTTCTATATTTAATCATGGTTATTACTTAGGTATAAAATTGATATGCATATACTTCGCCGAAGTCCCTGTCAATTTTATATTGGTCAAGTGGGAGCCAATTATTAATTCCGAATTAAAGGTTTGTAACTATTTTTGTTTGTAACATGCTTAAATGTGTTTAAATAATGACCCACCCATGTGGCTTATTTAAACTGTTTTAAGATGTTGGCTGATGCATGTTCATATTTTTTTTTGAGATTTTAATATGATTCATGTTATCAAATTATGTGATATTTTGTGCTTATACAATTGTTATTTATTTCAGTTCAGCATGTCGCAGCCTTTTAACCCACTGTTCAATATACTTAAAGACAATTTGCTTACTGGAGAAAATTTTGTTGATTGGTATCGTAAACTTACTATTGTCCTAACCACACAACATCATAACTGGGTTCTTGCTGTGCCCAAACCTGATAAGCCAACTGACGATTCAAGCAAAACGGAGAAGAAAGATTATGCTGATTGGAAGTAGTCCAACGAAATGGCAAAGTGTACCATCTTGGCTTCTATGTCAGATGTGTTGCAACACCAACACCAAAACGTTGAAACCACTGCGGGCATCATGAAAAATCTTAAAGTAATGTTCCAACATCAGAACCGTATGGCTCGTCAGATCACCATGAGGGACATGTTCTCGATGAAAATGGTGGAGGGAACGCCCGTAAGGGAGCACGTTCTCCAGATGATGGCTCACCTAAACAAGCTTGAGGTTCTTGGCGCTGAATATGATATCGAGACCCAGATCGATTTCATTCTTCATTATCTACCAAAAAGTTGTGAGCAGTTCAGGTTGAATTACCAAATGAACAATCAGAAGTTCACATTGCCTGATCTGTTGCAAGATTTAGTCTCAACAGAGGCGATATTGGGGCAACAAAGTCAAGCCTTGGTGGAAAAAGGTCCTTCTTCTTCTTCTAAGCCAAAAGGTGGTAAGAGCAGGAAAAAGGCAAAAGGCCAAAGCCAAGTGAACTCAAGCATTGCCAAGGGCAAAGGAAAGGTGAAGGGAGAGGGAGGAGCCAAGAAGCCGACTAAGGGGAAATGTTTTAACTGCGGCGAGAAAGGACATTGGAGGTCAGCCTGTTCCAAACCCAAGCGGAATGGAAAGAAAGGTAATTCTTATGCACTAGTTGTTGAAACTTATTTAGCGACGTATGCTACCCACTCGTGGGTAGTGGATACGGGATCCACTGACCATGTTTGTTTCACTTAACAGGGGTTCAAGCGGACCCAACAACTTAGTGGGAGTGAGATCCTCATCACTCTAGGCGATGCTACGAGAGTGGCAGCTGAAGCAGTGGGAGAAGTGAAGCCATCTTTTGAAGATAGAGTTTTAGTTTTGAAAGATGTTCTTTATGTTCCAAGTTTTAGAAAGAACCTTGTTTCGGTTTCTAAACTGTTTTTGGATGGATATTCAGTTTCTTTTTCTAAACGAGTTTCTATTTTTCAAAATAATCTGTTTATCTGTCATGGAACGTTGTCGAACAATCTTTACACTATTAACTATTCCACCACGCACAAAATGCATCCTATAACACATCGACTGTTTCAAGTACTAAAAGAAAACGTTCAGCTGACGTGAACGAGACACTTCTTTGGCATCTAAGGCTAGATCATATTAATCCAAAGAGGATCCAAAGGTTGGTTCAAGGTGGTTCATTGGAGTCTCTCCGAGTTGAACCATTTCCAACTTGCGAAACATGTTTGGAGGGTGAAATGGCCAAGAGGGCATTCGGAGCCAAGGGGAATAGAGACAAAGAAGTGTTAAAAATTGTTCATACTGACGTGTGTGGTCCAATGTCAATCAAATCTAGAGGAGGTTATGAGTATTTCGTTACTTTCATCGATGATTACTCAAGATATGGGTACGTCTTCCTTATGAAGCATAAATCTGAGACATTTGATAAAGTCAAAGAATTTAAGGCTCAAGCAGAGAATCATAAGGAAAAGAGTATCAAGTTTCTACGATCCGATCGTGGAGGCGAATACCTCAGCGATGAATTTTTGAACTACCTGTCAGATGAAGGGATTGCATCCCAGTTAACTGAACTCGGAACCCCTCAATAAAACGGGGTTGTAGAACGAAGAAACGAAACTCTTTTAGAAATGGTCAGATCAATGATGAGTTATGCGGATCTACCCAACTCATTTTGGGGTCATGCCTTGGAAACAACGACTTACATTCTAAACTTGGTGTCATCCAAATCGGTTCCCAAAATCCCTAGAGAATTGTTGACCGGTTGCAAGCCCAGTTTGAGACACATGAGAATCTGGAGGTGTCCGGCATACGTGTTGGACAAGGAAGTCGAAAACTTGGATCCACATTCAGAATTAAGGTTGTTTATAGGGTACCCCGAGGGAACGAAATGGTGCATGTTCTATGGTCCCGAAGATCAGAGGGTCGTAATAAGTACACACTTTAAATTTTTGGAAGAAGACTATGTGAACGAAAGAAAGCCTAAAAGTGAGATTACCTTAGACGAGCTAAAAAGGCCAACCCCAATGTCAACTGTACAAGTTGACATAACAATCGAAACGCTTACACAATCGGAACCTCTCGTCGTAGTGGGAGGGTCGTTAGATAACCCGAACGATTAATGGGGATAGGAGAGTCCTCGGACTTGGTCCCCGGTGATAATGAATCAGACCCCTGGTCCTATAACGAGGCGATCCAAGACAAGGTTGCAGATTCTTGGCAAACTGCAATGGAAGCCGAAATGGGTTCAATGGACCACAATAAAGTGTGGGAGCTAGTTGGACCACTTAATGGGGTAAAACCCATTGGATGGAAGTGGGTATACAAGAGAAAGAGAGGACCGGACGGGAAGGTAGAGACCTTCAAAGCTAGACTTGTGGCGAAAGGGTACATTCAGAAAGAAGGGATCGACATGGTAATGATATAATCCTTTTAACATAGTAATGATATAATAATAAGAATAATAGTATAATACTACTAGACATAAGAATAATAAAATAAGTAAATGAAAGGTGACTTACCTGGGAAGCTAGGTGAAGGCGGTGAATTGGGTGGATATACATATACCACTACAAAAAGGCGGTGTTTTACGACGGATTTAGCGACGGTTTAAACCGTCACAATAAGGATTTGCGACGGTTTTAGCGATGGTTTTTCATCCGTCTGAAAAATGAGGGTCGCTAACATTTAGTGACGGTTTTTTCCAGTCCGTCGCTAGGTAGCGACGACTTATTTGCGTCGTACAAAATATCGACGGCTAAAAACCGTCGCAACATAGCGATGGTTATGACGTCATAATACCATCGTTAAATGTTAGCGACGGTTACAGTCGTCGCTAAATCCGTCGCTATAACCGTCGCTAAATCGTAAATTTTCGAAAAACAAAATGGCTCACTGGGGTTCGAACCCAGGCCCGGGGGGCGCTCGGGTGGACACCGAGCCACATACTATCTCGAACCCAACCACCAAACATCTCATATATAAGCCACCAAGTCTCCCAATTAAATGAGGCATTTATTCGCTCCCGTGAGGGACCGAACACGGGACATTGGGCACCTGAGCGGGGATCAATTCCGCTCGGACACTTGCTTTCTTGCATCTACTTAATGAAATTAATACTATATGTCTTAAAATTCATTTTTTTAAACAATTTTTTTTAAATTCTTTATTTCAATTATCTTATTTATTAATTCAATCACATTTTTATATATAATTTTTTTTATATAAATTAAAATGAAATTATATTATATTATATTAAATATATATTTTTTACTTGTTTTTAAAAAAAATATATATTTTCAATCTAAACAAGTTATATATACTTTTCTATCTAAACAAGTAATACTTTTCTATGTAAACAAGTAATATTTTTCTATCTAAATAAGTTATATATACATTTCTATCTAAACAAGTAATACTTTTCTATGTAAACAAGTAATACTTTTCTATCTAAACAAGTTATATGTACTTTTCTATCTAAACAAGTAATAATTTTCTATTTAAACAACTTATATATACTATGTAAACAAGTAATACTATTTCTATCTAAACAAGTTATATGTACTTTTCTATCTAAACAAGTAATAATTTTCTATTTAAACAACTTATATATACTTTTCTATCTAAACGAGTTATATATACTTTTCTATCTAAACAAGTTATATGTACTTTTCTATCTAAACAAGTAATACTATCTATATAAACAAGTAATATTTTTCTATTTAAACAAGTTATATATACTTTTCTATCTAAACAAGTAATACTTTTCTATGTAAACAAAGTAATATTTTTCTATCTAAACAAGTTATATATACTTTTCTATCTAAACAAGTAATACTCTCTATATAAACAAGTAATACTTTTCTATTTAAACAAGTTATATATACTTTTCTATCTAACAAGTAATACTTTTCTATCTAAACAAGTTATATGTACTTTTCTATCGAAACAAGTAATACTATCTATATAAACAAGTAATACTTTTCTATCTAAACAAGTTATATATACTTTTCTATCTAAACAAGTTATATATACTTTTCTATCTAAACAAGTAATACTCTCTATATAAACAAGTAATACTTTTCTATTTAAACAAGTTATATATACTTTTCTATCTAAACAAGTAATACTTTTCTATGTAAACAAGTAATACTTTTCTATCTAAACAAATTATATATACTTTTCTATCTAAACAAGTAATACTCTCTATATAAACAAGTAATACTTTTCTATTTAAACAAGTTATATATATTTTTCTATCTAAACAAGTAATACATTTCTATGTAAACAAGTAATACTTTTCTATCTAAACAAGTTATATGTACTTTTCTATCTAAACAAGTAATACTATCTCTATAAACAAGTAATACTTGTCTATCTAAACAAGTTATATATACTTTTCTATCTAAACAAGTAATACTCTCTATATAAACAAGTAGTACTTTTCTATTTAAACAAGTTATATATATTTTTCTATCTAAACAAGTAATACTTTTCTATCTAAACAAGTTATATATACTTTTCTATCTAAACAAGTAATACTATCTATATAAATAAGTAATACTTTTCTATAGTTTAGGTCCCGAACGGGTTTCGTGAGGGCAGAAGTCTAGAGGGGAGGGGTGAATAGACTTACAAAAACTTTTTTCTGCAAGATCGATCGTGTGATGGCAGTAGCTTTGATCAGAGTCTTGCGAGTGAATCAGTTTGGACTGATATCCAACTTACTGATAGTCTGATGGCAGATCAGTTCGGTGTCTATCAGTTTAACTGATGTACATAAGCTAGTTTATACCCGTGTGAAAAACTAATTTTACAAATCAGATTCTCGAGTCTGATTTCAATCAGCTGACTGAAGTGTCAAACTGATCAGATCAGTTGCTTGGTGCAAACTGATCCTAACTCAGGATATGTATGCAGTTATTAACAAGTAGTTTGCAGTAGTGTAAAGCAGTTAAAAGCAGATAGATGCACACAAGATTTATAGTGGTTCGGACAACCAGTCCTACGTCCACTCTTCCCTATCACAAGGGGCACCAACTTAACGAACTGGACTTAGTTTATTGTGTTAGTCAAACACAGTACAACCAACAGATTTTTAACGAGTTCTCACTCAATCTGATCCCAGAAATCAGAACTAGAAACCCTAGTCTGAAATCTTGCTAAACAAACTTAACCTAACTTTTGGTTTGGGTAAAGATGTTTGTTTGTTCCAACTAGAAATCTTTCCTAGTGTTTAAGTAGCCTAACAACTAAAGGATGAGATTTCAATGCTAAGAACTAATGGGATGAACACTTAAATAATCTTCAAGTTTGTGTTCTTCGTGGAAATTTTGCTATAGTATGAGCTTCTTGATAATTTCCGTTGTTCTCTATGAAGAGCAATCCCATATTTATAGACCTCGAAATCAAAGAGCCGTTGGAGAGCAATTTGAATTTCCGACTAAATTTGGTAGGTAGCAGGATTTGATGTGACGTGTTTTAGGAACGGCATGACCGAAAGCATGTATGTCATCTTATCTAGCCGTTTGATATTACAACGCCGAATCCCGCATTGTCAGCTTTGTGCATACGAGTCTTGTTCTCATTGGTTAACAAGTACACTTTTCAGTGTTTATTTTACCAACTAAAGTTGACATTCTTCTTGTTCAGATCAACAACGAATGACTTGGTGTAATCATCAGATGACACCTGGTGTGAGTTGACCTGATCAGATACAACTGATCAGTCTACCTGATGGAGTCTTCTGGTGCCAGTTGTCTTAGCTTCAACTAGCAGACTCGGCTGATGTAGGTCTTCTAGTCTTGGTCATCTGGCAGTTCTTCTGATCTTCAAATCTTCAGAAGATTAGCTCCATGTCTTCTCCAGATCGTCTGACTGTCCGATCGTCTGATCTTGTAACCTTGTCTTGTCTTTCGATTCATCTGGTCTTCTGACCTCAACTGGTCTTCTGATCTGACTTGACTGACCTGACCTATACATATTGAGTTCCCCCTCAATATGTGACCTATCTTTTACATTAGTTGTTCTATACAATAATTATCAACTGGTCATCTTAGAACTTGTATTTTAAAAATCAGTCAGCTAACAGTTCTGACTGGTCCTATTACATGTGTTTTGGAACTTTCATCAAAACTCTAAATTTCCCAACAATTTCCCCCTTTTTGATGAAACCAAAACACTTGAGAAACCAACAACAGTTGATAAGTATAAAAACAGTAAAGAACAGATAATCAAAAGACAATGAGATTTTGTCTTAGGATCAGTTAAAATAAACTTTTCATTTAACAGATGAGTCGATTACATGATACATCAGAAAAGTTTGAGTTTAAAGTTCAACTGATCCTAAACAGTCTTCTGATCTTCAATCTCTGGGCTTATATCCTTCTGGCATTTCTCGTTGATCTTGAGGAAAGTTGAATATCCGGTATAACTTTCATTTGACATCATTGAACTGTTGGGGATCAGTTATGTGAGCTTTGTTCAGGATGTCAAAATAGAATCTTTGAAATGCCAGTCTGTCAAATGAGTCGGCTGCCTTCTTCGAGTAGTCCATCACATTATACTCTTGATGAGATATTCTCACATTGACCCTTCTGGCCTCATTTTCCAGATATTTCAGAAAATCTGGATGCTTGTTCTCCAACCAGTTGAGAAATTATGCATCTGGTGATTCTTCTTTTGGCACAAGGTCCAGAACAAATGCATCCAGGAGCCATTCTCCTCTGATCTGATTCCATTCTTCAAATCTTGCAGCATGAGCAACAATTTTTGGAATGATGTCATCAACTTTTGCTGGCAACTGAGGTTCTGCTCCAGATTTTCCGACTTTACCTTTCTTTGCCCTCGATTTGTATCTCTTTTTAAGATCTTCTGCCTCGGCTAATTTCTCTACTCTTCTTTCTTCTTTACTAATACGAGCTTCTTCAGCAATCTGCTCCTTAGTAAGCTTCTCAGCCAGTTCCTTATCAGCCTGTATATGGCTTGCTATGTTCCTCGTAACTCTCTTAGTCTGACCGGCTGGTTCAGGTATTGATGTCCCAGCACCTGCAGCCAACTTCCTCGCCTTTGACTTCTCCATCTTTTCAGAAACTTCATTAGCAAACAGATCTAGATGGTCTAATCTTTGGCCAAAGGTTTCAACAGTCTGAATCAGCTCTTCTGTTGTTTTAATGAAGTCAGTTGGTTTCTCAACCTGTCCTTCCCCCTTTTTGGTTTGATCAAAAAGAGCATTGAGGTGGGAAGTGAGAGAGCCAAAACTAACTGATATGGCTTTGTTCAGATCGGCTGAAGTTAATCCTTGAGCATGAGTGGTTAGATTTTGAATCTTTGAGATCAGCTCGGATTTAGCAGATTCAATGGAAGTCGAGAGGGTAAGAATGAGCTTGTCAAGTTTTTCTTCTGTCATTTCAAGTTTTTCAGTGACCATCAGAAGAGAAACTTGCTGTTGATCAACCTGGACTAACTTTTTGTCAACAATTCTTTTAAACTCAGCAGTCAGGTTGGTCACAGTTTGAGCAAACTGATCTTTGATTGATTCAATCTGGGAAATAGCAAATTCCCGTTGTCCAGTTATTTACTTGAGGCCTGCCTACCTCTGATCAGCTATAGTGTTGCTAACTTCATTCGCCAACACACCCTCAACTTCTTCTTTCAGAAGATCTTTGAAACAAGATCTGATCTCCCGAAGTTGATCAGTGGTAATATGTGTAGCAGGAATGTTGTGTACCACCTGATCAGGTTCATTCGTTTGTGCCTCCAGTGGCTGGTCATGAACTGCAGTACCAAGCTCACCTTCATCGGCAGCTCCCACATCCTTCATGAGCTCACCATCCTTTGGAGTTTCCTCAACAGGCTCCAGCTCAATTCTTTCAGAAATTCCTAACTTCCTGTTAATCATGGCTTTGACCGCCTCAGCAGGTACCAGTTCAGCTGGTGAACCGACTTGCGTAGATTTCTTCATATTGAAGTCATAATCATCAAACTCATCAGCCTCCTCCATCTGCTCAATGATTATCATGAAGTCCGAGAAGTTCTTTAAACGAAGATCTCTCCAGGTCAGGATCTCCAGAACTTCTTCCCTTATAACTGGATGAGCTTCTAACTCCGGGTACAGCCCATCAATTTCTCGTTCGATCCTCATTCGGGCCATCTTCTCGGTGATGGTCTTGGAAGATCTTGAAACAGGAATCGGTTCAGGTTGGTGAGTTGTAGTGGTTTCTGGTGGCAGCTGATCAGCTGGATATTGATTGATTGGCTGAATCAGCTGAGGTTCTGCTACAGGATCTGGAACGGGGTCAGCAGCAGGATCTGCTACAGGTTCCGCAACTGGTTCTGCAGCAGGTGATCGTGCTGGTTCGCAAACAAGTGATCTTATGGGTTCACGGATAGGAGAAGGTGAAGGAGATATGTGTTCAGCAGATAGGATTCTGAGTGGTGAGTGGGTGCGAGATTGTGGTGAATGAGATCTGACATTTCTTGCCTCTCCCTCAGATTGTTCTGGCGAGCTCCCAACTTGAGAAGCCTACCTTTCTGATTTATCAGCTGAATTTCTCTGCGCATCAGGCTGATCTGCTGCCTCTTCTTCATCTTCTACCTCTTCATCCAAGAAAAGAGTCATGGGTGCCTGTTTTACTTTCTTCGGCCTCTTTTCCTGGGTTTTCACCAGTTTTCTCTTTTTCTTATGAGGAGCTTCAGTTGCAGAAGTAGCAGCCTCCTTGCCTTTCACTCTCTTCGGAGGAGTGGGTCGCAGATCATCATCTGCCGGGCCATAGATGGCAGTTGTAGATGAGAGAAAGGCCTTGTAGGACTTTAGTCCGTTCTGATCCCATTAAGCATTTGGCATTTTGTCCTTCAGAATGACGGCTACCTTGTTGAGATTGCTGATTCTTTTCTTCATAAATACTTGACGTTGTTCACTAACTCCAAATTTTTCATGTTCTTGGAGCAGAATAACTTTCAGAAAACCAGCCCAATTAATATTTGTGGCTGCGTCGATAATAGCAGCCATACTGTGCATCTTCACAGCAGTTAATCCGTCCGGGCTGAAGGATATACCCATAATTATTTTTGACAGAATGTCAAACAACAGTCTGTATTTCCTTTTCAACATAGGCCTGACAAAATTTGCTGACTGGTGTTTGTCTGCCTCTCTGAAAAGTTCTCCCCTTATCAGTTCGTCTTCTTTCTCCCTATAGTGAGCAGGAGAAATTTTCCCTTTGGGCAGGTTGAACAGACGAGAGATATCAGAATTTGAAAGTCTGATCTCCTCTCCATTTACCGATGATACCAGTTCATCTCCAGGATTCTCCGTGTCCACCTTCAAATTCCTCAAGAATTCCAGTGCCTCATACTACATAACTGAATTGCAGTGAGAAGCACAGTACTTCTCAAGACCGCACTGCTTCAGAATTTGTTCCACCTCCATTGATTCTGGATCCCGTGTAACACCAAACATAACATATTTATCTTCCACAATCTGGTGTGCCAAATTCGCATAATTACACATAATTTTGCCCAATCCGTGAGTGGCCATCTACAACAAGATAAACTTGATTAAAATTTGTGCATAATCATAAAGATATCACATACTTGATAATCAGATCAATAAATCGAATGTTTTCTTCCTTGTCATAAACTCACAGATATCAATAGAGAAGAAGATTAAACACAGGATAAAATATGCATTTGTAGTCTATATGATCAATGGATTTTAGGAAATTAATTCATCAAAATAACCAGGAATTACCAGATTCTGCTTTTCGATTTTGAAATAGGTTGAATCGCAAGAAACACTTTGAATTGCAGAAAGGTAATTTTGAGCTTGCAGTGAATAAATCACAAGAATTTTGAGAAATGTACTCTGGAAGGGTTTTGATGAAGCTTATAAAAGGAAGGAGGGAAATCGAGAATGGAAAATCAAGCGTTTGAAAAGGTTAAACGATCCAGATTGAGCGGTTTTGATCGTGTGGTCAGGGTATGCACGCACGATTGCTTTTTGGATTTTAAAAACACATTTAATAGCAATTAATACATATACCCCACGTCCACATTAAATGATTTGCAGGACATGCGTCATCAAAGTATGTGCACAGTAAAAGCAAATATCATCAGATAATTTCAGATATGGAAAAAGTAGACTAAAGAACAAAAAATGCGTATCTGGTTAACTGATATTGTAATCAGTCAATACCACTTGTAGCGGAAGATCTGACTGATTTCTGTTGATCTTGTTTTCTGTCTAACTCTTTGTATTTCCCAACAATGTCCCACATATCTGATTAGTCTCCATCTGATCCTTTCTAATCAGTTGACGTTCCCCCTTCAGTTGTTATCTCTAATCAGTTCTTGACTGATCTTTCTTATCAGTTGGAGTACCATACTCAACTGATCCTCCTTATCTGATCAGCCTCTTAACTGATCAGATTTCTTCTGATCTAAGTTGATCACTCTGATCAAGTCAAGTCTTGGAATGTACGCTCCCGCCTCCTCTCGATTCTCTAAATCAGCGTGATGTGACATCCTGCAATGATGGTCTGGATACGTGTGATAACTCACGCCGTAAACTCATCCAACCATCAGTCGCGTTCTCTTTACGCGCTGTCCTGGTGGTGCTAATTTCTCTGAAAGGCCTTGAGAAATTAAATTTGCACTTCTACCCCTATTTTTCCTCTATAAATAGAACTGGGGTTTTATACACACAACATAAACCATTCACCATTGTTATTATACTCAAGCTTTGTATTCCATGTTTTCCGGTGAACCCTTATTTTCGGTGAAACTTCTGGCAAAAACCTTCAACCCTTTTCAAATGATTTCAGCTTCTCAAATCAACCATGTGCTTCCCTCATTCCAGCTTTTATCGTCATCTAAGAATACTCATACGATGATTGCCAAGGTTCTCTACCACCGAGGCGGCGGATCTGCTATCGCAACTGAGAAGACACTTCTCCTGACCGTATGCGCCTTGTGTGCCTTTCGAGATGGCGGAATTAGCATCAACAGACTCAGTCTGATATGTAATATGGGTTTAGTTATACGATCTAGATCTGACCTATTCGATCTTGATTAGACAGTACACGGTCTAGATCAGACTAAAACCCAATATTTGCCTGTGACACTTGTGTCTGTATGACACTCGTGTCCATTTAAAGCTGGAAGTCCCATTGATTTCAGGACTAGGGGCTTCTGGCTTAGAAATCCTTCAAGGCCGCTCTCGCTCCTGACTCCGAAGCTCTGAGGGTGGCTTAGAATTATTTCAAAGCCTCTCTCACCCCTTTTAGGATTGGGGTTTTAGGGGTAGTTGGCTTTAAAATCTTTAAAGCCTCTCTCACCCCTCCTAGGGTTAGGGTTTAGGGTTTAGGGTTTATCTTACGACCTACGGGTTAATTGTAATGAACTTGTAATGTAAATCTGACCTCTGGGTCTTTATCAATGAAAAGTTCTTTTATTTCATTGTTGTGTTGACTCTTTTACGTTATGCAATTATAGCTTTAATACTCGTGTAACTTGCTTGTTGAACCTTGCTTAAATCGACTCATAAAGTTTGAAACAACCAATCTGATCAGTTCCTTGACTGATCTGATAAGACCATTTCTGATCAGTTCCTTGACTGATCTTCTGATCAGTTGAGATGCCTTGCTCAACTGATCCTTCTTAACCTGGTTAGTCTCTCAACCAACTGGTCTTGGAAACCAGTCCACCAAACATTTCTGGTGCACTTTCTCCAAGGTCCAGAAGCCCTAGCTCATTACAGAGTTCTCTGAATCCGACTTCAGCTAGTGGCTTGGTTAAGATATCAGCTTTCTGATTATCAGTATGGATCTTTTCCATTCTGATGTTCTTCTTTTATACATGATCTCTTATAAAATGGTGTCTGACATCCACATTCTTGCATCTTGTATGTAGAACAGGATTCTGAGTAATTGCAATAGCACTATTACTGTCACAGAATATAGGTACGTTCGTAGCTACAATGTTATAATCCCTCGGCTGCTGACTAAGCCAGAGCAGTTGGGAACAACAGCTTCCTGCAGCCATATATTCTACTTCAGTAGTAGATGTTGCAACTGATGTCTACTTCTTTGAAAACCAAGAGATCAGTTTACTACCTAAAAACTGACATGTACCTGAGGTTGATTTTCTGTCTATTCTGCAACCTCCATAATCAGAATCAGAATACCCACTAAGCTCTAGATTATCATCTGATGGGTAGAATAAACCAAGGTTTACTGTCCCCTTCAGATACTTAAGAATCCGCTTAGCTGCTTCCAGGTGGCTTTGCATTGGATTTGCCTGAAATCTGGCACATACACCTTCTGCAAAGGTTAAGTCTGGTCTGCTAGCAGTTAGGTATAGTAGAGATCCAATGAGAGCCCTATATTCTTTCTGATTAGTTTTCTGACCATTCTCATCTGGATCCATCTTGAATCCAGTCATCATAGGAATTCTGGCTTCCTTACAATTTTGAACTCCAAACTTAGCCAACAAATTTTGAACTCCAAACTTAGCCAACAAATTCATTTGCTTGGCAGATGAATATCCCTTCTGTACTTTGCCTAACTTGTAAACCCAGAAAATAATTCATCTGACCCATCATGGACATTTCGAACTTCCCTTGCATCAGCTTGCTGAATTTATCATATAAGCTCTTGTTGGGAGAAACGAAAATGATATCATCCACATAAATCTGAACCATCAAAATATCTTCTCCATCTTCTATTCTGAATAAGGTTCTATCCACTACTCCTTTAGTGAATCCACTGTCTATCAAGAACTGAGAGAGTGTATCGTACCAGGCTCGAGGAGCTTGTTTTAGGCCATAAAGAGCTTTTCTCAAACGGTACACCTTGTTGCCTTTTTCAAAGCCAGGAGGTTGTTCAACATAAACTTCCTCACCTAGTACCCCATTTAAGAATGCACTCTTTACATCCATCTGATACACAATAAACCCTCTGTGGGCAGCATATGCCAGAAACAGCCGAATGGCTTCCAGGCGAGCGACTGGTGTAAAGGTCTCATCATAATCAATTCCTTCTGATTGTGAATACCCCATTAGAAACAAGTCTTGCCTTATTTCTGGTTATGACATTATTCTCATCTCTCTTGTTCTTGAATATCCACTTTGTGCCAATCACATCTTGATGGGTTGGTCTGTCCACCAGTTTCCAAACCTGATTCCTTTCAAACTGCTCTAACTCTTCTTGCATGGCTAGAATCCAGTTTGCATCCTCTAGAGCTTCTTCTATTTCGGTTGGTTTCTTCAAAGACAGATAACAGCAATTCATGGCACTTTCACCAATCTGATGTCTAGTTCTGACTCTATCAGATGGGTCTCCAAGGATCAGATCAGTTGGATGACTGGTTACCCAGGTCCTTCTTTTCTGATTTGCATCAGTTTGGAGAGCATCATCCTCTTCTGATAGTAGTTCATTACTAGTGATTGGGAGTGGTGCAGAAATATGTTCCACTTGACATGGACAAGTCTCGGCTGATGTTGGAATCATCATGTGCTGATGTCTGTCCATAGGAACTTCAGGTGTTCCCCCTGAACCAGATGGTTCAGTTGATACTGTCTCAGCTGTACCAGCTTCTTCATTGACAGTTGTACGTACCTTAGGGTCTGATTGACCTGGTGAATCAGTGAAGTCAAGTTCTGGGATATACATTGTTACGTGATCTGATCCCTTTTCCTTGATACTTAGCTGATCTATTTTATGTGCATCAGGTACCGGTTGATCTGGTACTGCTTTTTCTGAGGCAGCTTTCTCTTGTTCAGAGGATGTCTCATCAAAGACCACATGAGGTGTTTCTTTCACAACTAGAGTTCGTCTGTTGAATGCCCTAAAAGCCTTGCTGGATGAGGAATATCCTAAGAAGATACCCTCATCTGACTTGGCCTCAAAGGTCTTCAACTGACTCTTCCCATTGTTGTGTATGCAACACTTGCACCCAAAAACATGGAAGTAAGAAACACGAGGTTTTCTGCCCTTCCACAGTTCATAGGGTGTTTTGTAGTGAGTCTTAGTCAGAGAACATCTGTTCTGAGTGTGGCATGCAGTATTGATGGCTTCTGCCCAGAAACAACTTGGTGTTGCATGTTCAGCTAACATAGTGCAAGCAGCTTCTTTGAGTGTTTTGTTTCTCCGTTCTGCTACTCCATTCTGTTGTGGGGTTCTTTATCTGATCTGATTTTTACTATACTGGCACCCTTCTCATTTTGTAATTTTCTGAGCAGTTCGGGTATCTTTGTTGTTGTCTTATTCTTCTTATGTAAGAATACCACCCAAGTAAATTTGGAATAATCATCCACAATCACCAGGGTGTACTTGCATCCATTGAGACTAACTGGTGTAACTGGTCCAAATAAGTCCATATGGAGCAGTTGCAATACTCTGTTGGATGCTGGTCCAGGGATTCCCTTGAATGGGGCTTTAACCTGTTTTCCCTTCTGACATGCGACACATGTCTGATCCTTAGAGAATACCTCATTCGGAAGACCCTCAACCAAAGACATCCTTGCTATCTTGTTAAGAGTTTTAAAGTTTAGATGACTCATTCTCTTATGCCAGAGCCAACTGCTGCTTTTGGAACTCTTAACAATCAGGCATGCATTTCTTGGACAACTGTTCCAATCTGCAGTATAAATCGTTCCTTTCCTAGAACCAGTTAACAAGATCTGTTGAGTAGCTCGATTCTTGATTGTGCACTTATTAGTCGAGAACTCAACATTGAATCCGTTATCGCAAAACTGTGAAACTGATAACAGATTATGCTTTAAACCTTCGACATACGAGACTCCAGTAACCTGTACATCATCATTCTCTAAGGTTCCGAATCCTCTGGTAAAACCAAAGTTATCATCACCGAAGAGTACACGTGGGCCTTTTTGTTCTGTGTAAGAGCTAAGGAGATGTTTGCTTCCAGTCATATGCCTTGAGCATCCACTATCGATGTACCAGATAGTTGCTTGTACACCTCCCTTGTTGGCCAAACCCACGCGAACCTGCAATCAAATCAGGCTTTAGGTACCCCTTTTGGATTGGGTCCTGAGGGGTTAGAGTTATTTTTAGGGATCCATACAAACAGAGCACTTCTATTGTAATCAGATAGATCAGAAGGCCTAATTTGTCTCCCATAAACATCTACATAATCATACGTCTCTTCATATGCGTTTTGATCAGTATGATTATTAGTGCGAGCCTTGGGTAAATCAGAAGACTTGGGATTTTTTCTTACAGTTTGTCTTCTTTTAACCCAGTGAGGCTCAGGTGCAGCAGCCCTAGGTTTCTGATTATAAGGGTAGGTACGACTGCTACCATTAAAAGATTCATATATTTTTGGCATATCTGGTTTTGGTAGTTTACCCTTGGCTTGCCTGTTAGGCAGCTTGACCTGATTAGGTTTCAGATCAGATTTCCCCTTTAGAGGTTGTCTTTTCTGATACCTAATTTGCTGATCAGGTTGAGGTCTCTTCAGAAGAACTGGGTTCTTTTGTTGATTCCTCGGCTGATGCTTAATCAGTTGGGGTCCATTTTTGTTCCCTTTCTGATTGGGCGCTGCTTTTACTTGTTCAGTAAGTCTGTTCCCCTTATCTGATACAGTTTTAGCTTTTCGTGTATCTTCAACAGAAACTCGTTTGGTTACACTTTTCTGATGTGAACCAGACGGGGATTTTGAGGATGTAGAAGGGTTTTCATACCCAAGTCCCTTCTTGTTAGTTGGCGTTCGAAAATAGGTGTTCAAATCTTGAACAATTTTAGAAGATTTTGTAAAAACTTCTATTTTCTTGCGCAGACTATCCTCAGTAGATTTCAGACTCTTATGTATTTGGAAGAGGTCATCAAACTTAGCTTGTATGATTTTAAAATCTTCAGCTTGTTGTTTATTGATAGTCAGCTTCTCCTGATTAGAAGAGTTAACTTTCAGAACTTCCAGTTCTTCAGTTATCTTCTGAGCAGCTTCAGCTGATTTTAGTTCAGCTGTTTTTCTTTCAGCATTTTCCTTAACAAGCTGAGTATTTTTAATCCTTAGCTTATCGTTTTCAGCTTCCACTATTGTATAAGTGTCTACTGCATTAGAGAGTTCATCAAGCAATTGCTCAGAATAGAGCTGCAAGTCAACCTCTCCAGCAGGTGTGCTAATCATAGCTGGTGTGGAAACTGAAAGAGCAGAAGGTTTAGAGGTTACCTCAGATTGGTCTTCCTCCTTAGCCATGAGACAGATGTCATCATCAGATGAGAACATCAGATCATCGTAGTGGTAGAAATCATCAGCGTTGCTTATCAGACAAAAGTCCTCTACATATGAGTAGCCCGAATCCTCTGATGGTAGATAAGAATCATCAATCCCAGATGTATCAGCTACCATGGCTTTTCTGTCTCTGTACCTTTGTTCACGTCTGTTCCGCTTGTCTTCTCTTTCTTTCAGAGTTAGGTCAGGGCAATCTGCACTATAATGACCTAGTTTCTGACAGTTGAAACACGCTCCACACTCCACGGAACTCCTTCTTCCAGGTGAGTCACTTCGTCTGTAGAATCTATCAGGTGACTTACCTGACTGATTGTAGTCTGAGTTTCTCCTTTCTGATCTGTTGTCTCTCCTTTCATCAGATCGATCATCTCTTTTCTTATCTTCTCTGCAATCATTTCTTCGGTCATCAGATCTGGTCCTTTCTGGAGATCTGTCAGCTGGCCTCCTATCTCTTCCTCTGTTGTTCTAATAATCCCTGTAAAATCTACGATACTTACCAAGTTGAATGTTAGATTTTTCAAGTTTTCTGGGTAGCAAAGCAATCTGTTCAGTTTGGCTTATAATATTTCCAACAGGTTCAGTAGACTTTGAGTTGCTGCCGGTTGCTTTGAATGTAACTGATTTTGATGTGGCAGGAGTGGCTTCGACAGGCGACTCGTCTTCTTCTTCTTGCCCTCTTTCGATCAGATCGAACTCATGGGCTTTAAGGCTCAGAAACAGGTTGCTTGGCTTCATCTTAGCAATATCTTGACAATCCTTTATAACTGTGACTTTCATATCCAACTTCTTAGTCAGAGATCTCAAGATCTTGTAGTTGATATCTTTATCTAACATTTCTTGTCCAAGTTCGCGTAGCTTGTTGACAGACATGGTGATTCTTCCATCGAGCTGATTTATTGTTTCATTTGGCAGCATCTTAAGTTTCTCAAACTTCACCAGTTCGGCTTGCAGTCTGCTGTCTTTTATCAAGTCATTACCTACACATATTTCAACAAGCGTATCCCACATCTGTTTGGCTATCTTGAGATACTTTATCTTTTCTCGGGTTATCTTGTCCATTGTCTTCATGATTATGTGCCTGACTATTGTATCCAGAGTGTACAACTTTCTTTCTTCAGCATCCATCAGGGCGGGACTCTTTCTGACAAGGCTTCCAGTTGGAAAGTCTGGATCACCTCCTACAGTTGGGTTGTCGTGGTAGATGATGATGGGTCCTCGTTCAATAACTTCCATCATCCTGCTGCTTATTGATCCCAGATGGTTGCTCATGAATATAGTCCAGTCTGCATACTCATCAATGGAAAATTTTGGCAAATCATGATACATACCCGAAGTATTAACCATGTTGTTCGTGAGTTTGAAAAAAAATAAGATTTTGAAAAGGTTTTTCAAGATCCGTTCAAGTGACCACAAAGGTTCTTCCTCAAGAACCGATGATATTCAAAGCCAGTGGTCCATAAAACCACTGCTCTGATACCACTTGTAGGTCCCGAATGGGTTTCGTGAGGGCAGAAGTCTAGAGGGGAGGGGTGAATAGACTTCTGAAAACTTTTTCGTGCAAGATCAGGTGTGATGGCAGGTAGCCTGATCAGAGTGCGAGTGAATTAGTTTGGACTGATATCCAACTTACTGATAGCCTGATGGCAGATCAGTTTGGTGTCTATCAGTTTAACTGATGTGCGGAAGCTAGTTTATACCCGTGTGAAAAACTAGTTTTACAAATCAGATTCTCGAGTCTGATTTCAGTCAGCTGACTGAAGTGTCAAACTGATCAGATCAGTTGCTTGGTGCAAGTTGATCCTAACTCAGGATATGTATGCAGTTATTAACAAGTAGTGTGCAGTAGTGTAAAGCAGTTAAAAGCAGATAGATGCACACAAGATTTATAGTGGTTCGGACAACCAGTCCTACGTCGACTCTTCCCTATCACAAGGGGCACCAACTTAACCAACTGGACTTAGTTTATTGTGTTAGTCCAACACAGTACAACCAATAAATTTTTAACGAGTTCTCGCTCAATCTAATCCCAGAAATCAGAACTAGAAACCCTAGTTTGAAATCTTGCTAAACAAACTTAACCTAACTTTTGGTTTGGGTAAAGATGTTTGTTTGTTCCAACTGGAAATCGTTCCTAGTGTTTAAGTAGCCTAACAGCTAAAGGATGAGATTTCAATGCTAAGAACTAATGGGATGAACACTTAAATAATCTTCAAGTTTGTGTTCTTCGTGGAAATTTTGCTATAGTATGAGCTTCTTGATAATTTCCGTTGTTCTCTATGAAGAGCAATCCCATATTTATAGACCTCGAAATCAAAGAGCCATTGGAGAGCAATTTGAATTTCTGGCTATATTTGGTAGGTTTCAGGATTTGATGTGACGTGCTTCAGGAACGGCATGGCCGAAAGCATGTATGTCGTCTTATCTAGCAGTTTGATATTGCAGCGCCGAATCCGCATTGTCAGCTTTGTGCATACGTGTCTTGTTCTCATTGGTTAACAAGTACACTTTTCAGTGTTTGTTCTACCAACTAAAGTTGACATTCTTCTTGTTCAGATCAACAACGTATGACTTGGTATAATCATTAGTTAACACCTGGTGTGAGCTGACCTGATCAGATACAACTGATCAGTCTACCTGATGGAGTCTTCTGGTGCCAGTTGTCTTAGCTTCAACTAGCTAGACTCGACTGATGTAGGTCTTCTGGTCTTGGTCATCTGGCAGTTCTTCTGATCTTCAAATCTTCAGAAGATTAGCTCCATGTCTTCTCCAGATCGTCTGACTGTCCGATCGTCTGATCTTGTAACCTTGTCTTGTCTTTCGATTCATCTGGTCTTCTGACCTCAACTGGTCTTCTGATCTGACTTGACTGACCTGACCTATACATATTGAGTTCCCCCTCAATATGTGACCTATCTTTTACATCAGTTGTTTAATACAATAATTATCAACTGGTCATCTTAGAACTTGTATTTAAAACATCAGTCAGCTAACAGTTCTGACTGGTCCTATTACATGTGTTTTGGAACTTTCATCAAAACTCAAAATTTCCCAACAATTCCCCCCTTTTTGATGAAACCAAAACACTTGAGAAACCAACAAAAATTGATAAGTATAAAAACAGTAAAGAACAGATAATCAGAAGACAATGAGATTTTGTCTTAGGATCAGTAAAAATAAACTTTTCATTTAACAGATGAGTCGATTACATGATACATCAGAAAATTTTGAGTTTAACAAGTAATACTTTTCTATTTAAACAAGTTATATATACTTTTCTATCTAAACAAGTAATACTTTTCTATCTAAACAAGTAATACTCTCTATATAAACAAGTAATACTTTTCTATTTAAACAAGTTATATATACTTTTCTATCTAAACAAGTAATACTTTTCTATATAAACAAGTAATACTTTTCTATCTAAACAAGTTATATATACTTTTCTATCTAAACAAGTAATACTCTATATAAACAAGTAATACTTTTATATTTAAACAAGTTATATATATTTTTCTATCTAAACAAGTAATACTTTTCTATGTAAACAAGTAATACTTTTCTATCTAAACAAGTTATATATACTTTTCTATCTAAACAAGTAATACTATCTATATAAACAAGTAATACTTTTCTATCTAAACAAGTAAAAAAATGAAAAATATAATATACATAAATAAACATTATACATAAACGATAAATATATGATAAACATTATACATATATAAAAACAAAAAATAGAGTTTCATAAACCAAAATTTAAATGAAAAAAAAAAAGTGTCGCCTCATGAATAAATTAAAAAAAAAAGAGTTTCATAATAAACGGTTGGGATAAAAATCTTCCCCCTCATCACCCAAATTAGCAGTATAAAGAAAATTATTATTGAAACCGATTTCATCACCGCCACCGGCGCCTCTAAACCCGGTCACGCTGCCACTGCTGCCACCACCACCATCACCGCTGCCACCACCACCGCTACCACTAGCACCGTTGCAGCCTCCACCAGCACCGCCGCCACCACGACCAATGACCAGGCCACCGCTGCCACCACCACCACGACCGCCACCGCCACCGTCCTCAAAATTAATGGTGTCGAGGAAACAATTCGGTGAGCAGCCTATTTGAACGACCAGAGCAGATGTAAGCCGCTGCCATTTCCATTGATTTTCTTCTCTGATCTCGGCCAACACCTGCTCTCTAATCTGCTCAGCCGTCTATTGTGGCTGTTGCGACTGCTGCGGTGGCTGCGGAGCTGAAGTAACAGAGGTCTGAGACGAGTAGGGTTGTGTCTCCACGATAATGGCAGAAGACAACCTACCATACCCGAGAACCTGCTGTCCACGCGCCCGGGTCCATGTCATCCGTCATATCCAACCCTTCATCCCTCCACCCGACATGCCACCTGTAAAGCATGTCCTTGTACCGGGCAACGGCAAGCTTACGGAACAGCTGGTAGAAATCGGCCGGTGACATACCATCCGTCCACTTCATCTGTTTCTGCATTTCATTAACACAAACTTTATTAAATTTATATATAATAATATAAATTATATATTAAATTAAAATAAGTAATCAATTATTGTACGTACCCTAAACTCGTCGAAGTAGAGTTGGCGTTGTTGTTCAGACACGTCTCTCCAACTGTGGGCCTCCATTGCAATTCCAACTCACAAGATGGAGTTGGTGGCTATAGTGGAATCCTCATGACCGGGTATGATGCTGAAACATATTAAAAAATTAATAAGTATAATTAACAATTAATTTTATAATTAATAAATAAATTAATAAGTAATTAAAAATTATAACTTACTTTCCCTGACTCAGATCGATCGCTAATAGAGTAGTGGGGGCTGAGCCACGATGAATAGAGGCCGAGCCTGAGCTCAACCCCGCTGGAGATGACCTGCCGGGGGCGGTTGCTGCGAGCTGGCGGCTCCTCTGTTCAGGTTCACCGTCGGTCTCAGGACCCTTTTTGTTAGTGTTATGTGTCCTAGAGACAATCCATTGTAAGGACATAATGCTTAGATAATATTCAGTATTGATTTAATATTATTGTTTATTTAATATTAAATATATGGCGTTGCACCTATTATAATATTATGTTTGATTGTTTGCATTTGTTCTTATTTGTGTTCCCTTGAGTCACTGCTGTCATTGAGTGTGTGAGAACTCGGATGACCTAAGCATGATTCTCAAATGACCCCAATCGAGGATCATCAAGAATGGGATATTGATGATACAATGGAGATTGGTGTGCGATCTGCATCATACTCTTTGAGAGTGTAGTAAGATCTCACTTACTACAAAATACTAGGTATCTCAAGATGGATGCACAAATACCTTAGAGGGTATTGGTAAAATAGTGACCTTTGAACAACCCGCTCTAATACCAATTGACGGTCCCGAATTGTAGTGTTGAAAAACCCATTTTGCGCGTGCGGAAGCAAACATGTCATGTGATGCATATAAAATAGGGGTGAGGGAATGGTGATTACAAATTTTTTTTTTGCTTTTAAGAACATGTGTGTTGTTTTGATTATAATCGAATGCATATAGCAAGTAAGAACATAAAGCAGTAAAGAACACACGATTTTATAGTGGTTCGGACGAAACCCGCCCTACATCCACTCTTCCCTTTCGGGGCATGAACTTAACCGACTTAACTAACGGGACTTATCTCCCTCACGAGATCGCCTATAGATGTTTACCGAGTTCACACTCAAATGGGACTTATCTCCGTCACGGGATCGCCTATAGATGTATACTGAGTTCACACTCAAACGGGACTTATCACCCTCATGGGATTGCCTACCCTCCCTTTCGGGATTGCTAGATGTTTACCGAGTTCACACTCAACCAAGCCCAGAAATTAGAAACTAGAAACCCTAGTCTGAAATCTTGCGGTAATACAAACATAACCTAACTTTTGGGTTTGGGTAAAGGTTTGTTTGGTTTCCAACTAGGTTGAGATTTTCACTTACATTTGTTTAGCCTCAATGCTAAGGTTGGAAAAATCTCTCTAAGCTTAGGATATTACATTTGTGCTTAGATCTAGGGTAGAACACTCTTTGAATATATGAGTGTATTTCTTGCTCTGTGTTCTATGGTGGAAATGCTACATGATTTGGCTCTGTAGCTTCAATGGTGTTTTCACGCATTTCACGCATTCTCCACACTTCCACACTTGATAATGAAGGAAGAACTTGTATTTATAGTGTGGATTTGACTGTTACCGTTGGAGAGAATCACATTCAAATCCATACTTCTGTTGTAGCTTTTTTGCGACTTTTTTTCAGGGCTTGTCGTCTTCCTCTCATTGGTCCATGTCAGCTGAATCTAACGGCTATATTCTTCAGTTTCTTCTGAGTCTCAGGATCTTCAGTTCTATCTGAGCCTTCAGGTTATTTGAGCCTTTAGGTTATCTGAGCCTTCAGTTTATCTGAGCCATCCGAGCCTTCAGGTTATCTGAGCCTCAGTGTCTTCAGTTCTATCTGAGTCTCAGGTTTCTTGATTCAACAGACTTTTCTTGGCCGGACCTTATCGTCGGTATCTTGACACTCGAGAACTGCGAGTTCGACTCTTGAGACCAGACATCGACCCTCGGTCACATTATTTCAAAGCTATCGATTTCTTCTTTGCGATCGATCAAATTTCGACTGATCAGATCAACACTTCTTTAGATCAACATGTCAGGATAGCATCAGGTCAGTACATCAGGTTAGCATATCAGGTTATCATATCTGATCTCGATCACGTCTGATCTCGATCAGTCTCATCTGCTTATCTTTCATATCTGATCTCAATCACTTCTGATCTTGATCAGTCTCATCTGCTCATCTTCTGATCTGCAACCTTCTCTTTTGATTTGCTGGCTTTAGCTTTTCTTTTTACGCGATTTTGCACAAACTCATCGGGATTAACTCCGGAACTCATCTTACTCATCTGATCTCGATTAGTCTCGTATGAAGCCTAATCTGATCTCGATCATCTTCTTCTGATTTTGTGAGTTCCCCCTCAATTTGTACTTTCGTTCCCCCTTAACTTGTTATCTGTAAAATAGCTTGAATAACACAAGTTAATAATGTTTTGGCATAATTCATCAAAACTAAAATATCCCAACAATTTCCCCTTTTTTGATAATGACGCCAAAACATTTAAAATATATGCATTTATATAGAGATCGGGTTTTTATTTTAAAATAGATCAGTTCAGGTGGTCACTTTGAAAATCGTGAACTTTTGAACTCCTGCTATGATACCAATTATTGGTTTCAGTTCAGATGGTCACATTTAAAAAGCAGTTACCTGTTGAACTACCCGCTCTGATACCAATTGATGGTATCAGATCAGAAACGGGTTTTAAAAATGGATCAGTTCAGATGTTCACATTAAAAAAATAGTGACCTTTGAACAACCCGCTCTGATACCAATTGATGGTCCCGAATTGTAGTGTTGAAAAACACATTTTGCGCGTGAGGAAGCAAACATGTCATGTGATGCATATAAAACAGGGGTGAGGGAATGGTGATTACAAATTTTTTTTTTCGCTTTTAAGAACATGTGTGTTGTTTTGCTTATAATCGAATGCATATGGCAAGTAAGAACATAAAGCAGTAAAGAACACACGATTTTATAGTGGTTCGGACGAAACCCACCCTACATCCACTCTTCCCTTTTGGGGCACCAACTTAACCAACTTAACCAACGGGACTTATCTCCCCACGGGATCGCCTATAGATGTTTACCGAGTTCACACTCAAACGGGACTTATCTCCCTCACGGGATCGCCTATATATGTTTACTGAGTTCACACTCAAACGGGACTTATCACCCTCACGGGATTGCCTACCCTCCCTTTCGGGATTGCTAGATGTTTACCGAGTTCACACTCAACCGAGCCCATAAATCAGAAACTAGAAACCCTAGTATGAAATCTTGCGGTAATACAAACTTAACCTAACTTTTGGGTTTGGGTAAAGGTTTGTTTGGTTTTCAACTAGGTTGAGATTTTACCTTACATTTGTTTAGCCTCAATGCTAAGGTTGGGAAAATCTCTCTAAGCTTAGGATATTGAACACTCTTTGAATATATGCGTGTATTTCTTGCTCTGTGTTCTATTGTGGAAATGCTATATGATTTGGCTCTGTAGCTTCAATGGTGTTTTCACGCATTTCACGCATTCTCCACATTTCCACACTTGATAATGAAGGAAGAACTTGTATTTATAGTGTGGATTTGACTGTTACCGTTGGAGAGAATCACATTCAAATCCATACTTCTGTTTGTAACTTTTGCGACTTTTTCGGGCTTGTCATCTTCCTCTCATTGGTCCACGTTAGTTGAATCTAACGGCTATATTCTTGATTTCTTAAGTCTCGGGATCTTGATTCTATCTGAGCCTTGAGTTATCTGAGCCTTGAGCCTTGAGTTATCCCGAGCCTTGGTTTATCCCGAGTCATCCGAGCCTTGGGTTATCGAGCCTCGGTGTCTTCGATGACATCTTGAGTCTTGATTTCTTGATTCTATCGAGT
Source organism: Stenogyne calaminthoides (assembly GCA_037126765.1). NCBI lineage: Eukaryota > Viridiplantae > Streptophyta > Magnoliopsida > Lamiales > Lamiaceae > Stenogyne > Stenogyne calaminthoides. The sequence goes on along the minus strand of JBBCBC010000035.1, from coordinate 6,874,707 downwards.
CTCGGGTTTCTTGATTCAAGAGAGACTTTTCTTGGTGACCTTATACGTCGGGTATCTTGACACTCGAACTTCTTGAGTTCGGCTCTTACGAATTCGAGACATCGACCCTCAGTCACATTGACTCAGGTTATCTGATTTCTTCTTTGCCTGATCTGATTAGCTAGACTTATCAGATCAACATTTCTTTAGATCAACATGTCCGGATAGCATCAGGTCAGTGCATCAGGTTAGCATATCAGGTTATCATATCTGATCTCGATCACGTCTGATCTTGATCAGTCTCATCTGCTCATCTTCATATCTGATCTCAATCACGTCTGATCTTGATCAGTCTCATCTGCTCATCTTCTGATCCGCAACCTTCTCTTACGATTTGTTGGCTTTAGCTTTTCTTCACTTCGATTTTGCACAAACTTCATCGATTAACTCCTAACTCATCTTACTCATCAGATCTCGATTAGTCTCGTCTGCAGCCTCGTCTGATCTCGATCATCTTCTTCTTATTTCGTGAGTTCCCTCTCAATTTGTTCTTTTGTTCCCCCTTAACTTGTTATCTGTAAAATAGCTTGAATAACACAAGTTAATAATGTTTTGGCATAATTCATCAAAACTAAAATATCCCAACATTATGTTTGATTGTTTGCATTTGTTCATGTTTGTGTTCCCTTGAGTCACTGATGTCATTGAGTGTGTGAGAACTCAGATGACCTAAGCATGATTCTCAAATGACCCCAATCGAGGATCATCAAGAATGGGATATTGATGATACAATGGAGATTGGTGCGCGATCTGCATCATACTCTTTGAGAGTGTAGTAAGATCTCACTTACTACAAAATACTAGGTATCTCATGATGGATGCACAAATACCTTAGAGGGTATTGGTATACTCATCCGAGAAACCGTTTGATGTAGTTCCACTATTTGTATCTATGGGTGTCTCGATTAGTGGGAGCGATGCGATACTCCTTTGACTTGAGGTCAATACGCACGACATGTGTGGGATGATGAACTTTGACCATGACCGACTCTTGCACCCTAACCATGGGTAGATATGGCTTGGATTGGGTTCATCACGAAGTGCATGTGCGTGGTTGTTGAGCCAAGAAAAGGATTCATTCCTCAAAGTGGAATCTTCTCATCATAATTGGATCAAAGTCATTGGTCAATGCACATCAACTTGGACTTTGTGGCCAAGTGTGACATAAGTGGTCAATTAGTGATTAGAGATAAATTGATTAAGTTATTTGAATAGACACTTCATCATGTTCAAGGCTTAAACGAGTATTCGTGAATGAAATGAGGAAATTGTAATAGCCCATGTTTCAGTTACAGGTAGTTGAACATTTTCTCGCAACGTACCTCATATATTGAGAATGTCTGATTTATTGTCTAGGGTTATTAAGACCGTTAGTTTGACTAATCGCTCGATATATGAGGGTCTATGGGTCACACAACAAGTAATGGTTGTTTGCTAATTATAGTTGGTTGATTAAATGTTAAATTAGATTTAATATTTAATTTTGGAGAAGTAATTATTAATAGACTAATTTGGAATTAATTATTATTAATATTTAATTAAATTGGATTTAATTAAATAAGAATTCCCAATAATAATATTTGGAATATTATTGTAGGATTTAATATGTATGGAAATAAATCGTAGAGATTTGTCATATATGGGATTTAAATCCGTAGAGATTTATATGTGGGAAATAAATCTAAGAGATTTATTTTATTAGGGATTTTTCTTAATAAAGATTAGCTTAAGATTTAAGCTGGGTCTCTCATATATATATGAGCTCTTGGGAATTCATATTACGTGAGTTTATATTTTTCTCCATAAAATCTCTAAGTTATAATTTTCCTAGCAAATTCATCTCGGGGATTCAACGCTGGCAGATCTGTGCAGATTAGTAAATGACTGTTTCGTGGATACCATAGTGGAGGAATCCGTGTACGAATTGCTGTAAGAATTTTGTTTACGTTTACTCGTATTTAATTATGCAATTAACTATTCGTTGTTGGTGAACTTTAATTTCCGTTACGCATGTATTACATGTTTATGTGCTTCTAAATTCCAACAGTGGTATCAGATCTTCATGCTCTTGATTTAATTGCTTAAATTGTGTTTGATTGATTTGTTTATAATTTTTTTTTTATAAATTTTGGCACGGCCAAATTGGATTTGACCGCACCATTAAAAATCAAATTGGGTTGTGATATATGTTTGATTGCTTAAATAGTTAATTGCTCAAACTATTGTGCCCTTTTGGCTTCGTCTTCTTCGCCGCTTAACTGACCGAAACCCTAAAAGTTCTCGTCGCCCTGCTGGCGAGCGAATCCGATGCGTGACGACGGAGGCAGCGGTACACCGCGCCTCGCGTTCTACGCGCGTTTTTGCGGCATCACTCAGTGGGGTTCGATTTCGCTGATTTGTTTCTGATTTTGCGATTTGATGAACCCATTTTGCGATGACGGTGCTCCGTCGTGCGTCGCAACTTGCTGCTTCCAATATCGCTCTTTTTAGATTTCGGGTACAAATCGGTGACCGCCTATCGCTATTCATCGTCGCCGCCGTGTTGCACGCGCAAGCGACGCGATGACGATGGCCTTGTACTTCGCGATTCCATGATATTTTTCGAAACTGTAGCGCCTTGGAGGCGGCGGCGTTTCGTCTTCATCGATGGTGGCCCCTTCTCTTTTGATTTCGTGTTTAACAAAGAGACACTACAAGAAAACAGTGAAATTTCAATGGAAAAATTCCAAAGGTTAAATAAACTGTTGGAATATTGAAATTTCCAATGGTGTTTCCAACAACAAAAGTGACCGTAGGAAAAATCCAACAGAAATTCCAACAGCATAAGCAACCGTTGGAAAAATTCAACGATAATTCCAATGACTTAATGCAATTGTTGGAATTTACTGGTGAAAAGACGTTGGAATTTCAAAAAAATTATTCCTACGGATATTCCAATGACACTATACCATTGGAATAGTATCCCTAAATCATAAGATTTTTTAGTGTAGATTTCCATCAGAATTTCCAATGGAATGAGTCGTTGGAAATATTTTTTAATTATTCCATCGGATATTCCAACATCGCTATACCCTTGGAATGAGTAAGATAAATAGATACTTAATTCCTACGGAATTTGCAATGGCATAATATTGTTGGATGTTTTCTTTAATTATTCCAATGGACATTCCAACGGCAATAAACCTTTGGAGTGATTCCCCTAAATCACACGCTAATTTTACATCTGATTCCAATAGAATATCCAACGACATAATGTCATTGGAACTTTTCTTTAATTATTCCAACGAACATTCCACCAACGCTAGACCGTTGGAATGGTTTCCTAAATCGTATGATATTTTTAAATCTAATTCCAACTGAATTTCCAACGGCTTGATGTTGTTGGAAGTTTTCTTTAATTATTCCACCAGCGCTAGACCGTTGGAATGATTTCCCTAAATCGTATGATATTTTTATATTTAATTACAACTAAATTTCCATCGTCATGATGTCATTTGAAAGTTTTCTTTAGTTATCCAACGGTGTTAGATCGTACAAATGGTTCCAATAAATAAAATTATACTTTTATACTAGTTTATTTCAATTAACCAAATATTAATACTGATTTATTTCAATAATATACACTACAAGAAAAATGGAAAATAGCTGCAAAAAAATTCGTCGCAAATTCTAATATTTTCTTCGCTAGCACAGATTAGCGATGAAATTATTTTGTCGACAACTTTGTCGCAATGCACTAGTGGCTAATCTGTTTGTGACAAATATTTTTTTTTCATCGCAGATATTAGCAATGAAACTCATATTTTCATCGCTATCACTTTGCGATGAAAATATGATTTTCATGGAAAATATTAGCAATGAGAATATGACTTTTGTCGCAAATATTAGCGATCAAAATATGGATTTTGTTGCAGAATGTTAGCGACAAAAATAAGTGTTTCATCGCAAAATGTTAGCAACAAAAATGAGGATTTCGTCGCAATATATTAGCGTCGAAAATATAAGTTTCGTTGCAAAATGTTAACGATGAAAATATGAGTTTCATTGCTAAATTTTGAAATGAAATCTTTATTTCATCGCAAATATTAGCAACCACATCTCATCGCAAAATTAGCAACGAAAGTAAACCATTTATCGCAAGAGTATTTAATTAGCATATAGATTTTATGGCAAATTTAGTATTGAAATATTATTTGACATTGCAAATATTAGCTACAAATATTTAAATATCACAGTATAAAATTATAAAAACAATTTTTTTATTAATAAAAGAGCACCATCATTCCACTTGGTCACTCATCCATCAAATACATTCAAAAACGTCAATTACACTGTAGAAAAAGTTGCCAAAACAAGGTGGCAAAGAAGCCTACTACAATCTATAAAAAAAAAAAAAGTAATGGAACCAGCAAAAATCTGCACCAATAACTAGCAAAATACAGTAGAAAACTATAGTATTCTTCGATGGACACTAGCAGCAAATTGTCAAAAATCCAGCAACACCTCATTGGCCAAATAGCTAACAACGAACTGGCATCAAACTGTAGCATAAATCCTCCATGAACAGCAATAGAGGGACACTAAAATCCTAGCAGCAAACTGACTCAAAACAGCAACAATGTAAATACACAAGCATAATTTAGACAACCACAACCACCAGAAAAAGCCCATAGCAGCAAAATAATCGAAAAAAAATAAAAAAACCATACGAAAAAAAATAAGCAATAAATGTTTATGACAAACAATAGACTCACCATACTTGCTTTGCCTCTTCATGAGATAACCATACCTTCATTGATAATGACTGACACAAGAAATCCAAAAGCAATTGATATAAGTACTAGCTCTTGAGGTCTATCATAGTAAGTAAGCTATAGATATATATTGCCTCCAAAAATAACAATCTCCCCTGATCTTTTGTCTCAATTAAATTAGAGCAATCAAAGTCAAAGAAACATAATCATAGAGCTTTGCAAATTTAATATGAATTAAATTGATAAGTAATGTCACAAAATTGATATATGTTATCCAAATACAAATTGGATGGCAACAAGATTCAATATATCACAAGCATTCTATGTTATAAACTACCCAAATATGAAATCAGAAATAAATAACACACGACACTTACGACCCAGAATTTGGCTCATTTTAGCACACATCAACAATTTTCAAATTAGAAGAAATATCAATTTATTCACCATAAATATCATTCTTTCTTCGTTGAAAACCAAAATAGTATTCAGAGTAGAATTCGGTGTTCGGGGGTGTTTGATGAAAACATTGCAGGCCTAAGAAATTCTCCAAATAAATGCCACTAGCCCATCAATCAATTCAAGATTAATTTCAACATACCAGAAACACGCAAATGATTTCTATGTTAATTAATCTCACAATCATCACTTTTAAACACAAAAACAAATACAGAAAAACACTGATTTTTTTTTTTTTTTGCAAAGCTAAACTCATACATCTAACAGAGACCGAGAGAATACCTGAGTGAGTGTTGTTCAAAGAGGGGGACTACATCTCAATCGCTATATTCATAATAATCTCTATATACAAATGTTGCCTAACCAAATTCTGGCTCCTCAAACCGCAAGCACTTACATTTGGAGCATGGGCACCTAAATCTTCCTTCTTGTTTATAGACATCAAGATCCATTGCAGCTGAAATAAATTCCTCCACCCCTAATATGAATTCCCGCAATAATCTATTTTGATCTTTTCTAATATACATCCAACGACGATGCTCTGGTATCTCCATTATCACTGTAGATGTAATCGAACTGAAAAAATAAAGAAATTATGTTTAGCTAAATTAATGGTAATCAATGATTCGTTACAAAATGTTCCAAAAAATATATGTACTTCATCACTAAGGGCTCTTCATCTATTTAGAGGTGATGAAATTGACTGAACAACACCAATTGTTTAACATAACAGTATTAGTTGGTAAATTAGGTGCAACGTGCAAACTCAAGTCCATTTTTCCATAAGTTATTTTGACAAATATGACACTCATTCCCAAAAGACAACCCTACAATATTAAATTATGATTTGAGTTCATCACGTCATTTGTATTAAGTTGATAAGGAAGTGATGCGGATTACTTTTTCTGATACTAACCTTAAAGGAACTTAAGACCCCTACAGCCCGGAAAAAGATCTCCTGAACTTTCTAGAACTATCGCTCTGACTTCCCTAATTACCATCCCTAATAAACACTCCCCTCGTCAATTGTTCATCGACACATAAATTGCAATCAGATTAAAAAAAAAAAAATCTCACCCAAAATATTCTACATTAGCTGTTAATATGTGGTGTGGATTTGGGGGTTATATAATGAAAAACCAAAAATAGTTAAGATACAGCCCGAGGAAAATTCATAATTTTCCCTCTGCTTGTTTTTTAAATCATGCAAAACCCGCGATGATGGCATACACGAGTTTTGCTTCTCTCTAAACTTCACTATTTTAGTTCATGATGGCATACAGTAATCCCACTAAATATTATCCAGAAACATCAGACACCATATAAACAAGAGCTGAATAACAGATATTTCATAACTCCATATTTGTTGATTTTGACAGAGATATCCAATCTGCTAACTAAACATCATCTCAAGATTTAATGAAAATAAAAGATTTATTTCAGTAAGAACAAAACATATATCAGGCCATATATTATTGCCTACCAAATCTTCTATTACTACATTAAGAGAGTCATGTATATGCTTCAAACAAAACATACGAACAGAAAATGTTACCTATTTACTCTTTAAGGCAGTCACTATACTTCATATTAAGAAGTGAGCCCCTATTCCTAATTTGCTCCTTCAAGTAAACAACAATAACATCACATGTATATCTAGATGAGTAACAAACAGGAAGTCAATACTCTGAGGTTAATATATTGTCAAAACTAGAAAATCTCAAGTAACTCCATATAAAAAGCAATCTGCAAAGCCCATAACATAATCACATCCAAATTATGGATTATTATAGAACTAATCCCTCATTATCTTCCTAATCTTATTAATCAATAATCATTATCCTTAAACCTTCCCTTTATCATTAGAGGATGCAAAAGCGTTGAAGATGCACAATTTTGTGTAGGAAAATATACAGATTATTAGTAACAAACTCATGAAGCCCCTATGGCCTATATATACACATTTACATAGACATACACAACACTTGGCTGCAACTTCACTTGCAATTTCCACTATGCACTACACACTGCGCTCTGCACAACAACACTACTATATATAACAACCTACCTATCTCTCATTCTCTCTCTCTATCAGCTTCAAATCACAACAATGGCGGATTCTAGCACATACAATTTCTTCAAGCTAAACGCACAACCACCGAACAAAAAACTTACCAGTTACAAGTCTTGTGCGAGCGCCAGCGTGTTTAGTGGACGGATTGAAGAGCGTCGGTGTGATGGGCCACTGTCAGAAGCCGTCGGCGGTCGGTGGACAGAGAAACAAGCAAGCTTTTGATTGAATTGGAAGTGGATTTTGCTTTTGATTTCACGAATTGGGGCTAGGTCGATTAACGGGTATTGAAAGTTTTGAGTCTGTCCTTTTTTCTTTTTTCTTTTTTAATTATTAATTTATTTATAATATAAAATAAAGAAGGAGCATTTTTTTAAGGGAATAAAGAGGGGCGTTGATACTCCTTCCTCTAAATCATTCAACAAAATTTTAGAGTGAGAAATTTTTGAAATTTCTCTCTTCTCCAACACCGCTCAACGTTCTCCAAGATCAGATTTTCAAATCTTGGCTGGAGTCGTTTGAGATATCTGTGTCGCCCAGTGCTAACCTATAAACTTTCTTCACTCTTTTCCGCTGCCTCCCGTGCGCCATTTACGTGCCCCGGTGCACAGCTAATTAATGCTTTTATGCCTATTAATGTACACAATTCTCACAGAATATTTACACATCTCAATCTTCATTAATAACATACTCAGGCTGCATCTCCATTTCTGTTTATTATTATTCCTTTCTCTTAGTTTTTTCCTCCCCCTATTTTCTGCGTTTCATTCCTTTTGTCCCAATTTTCAAGTGGAGTCTACCCCCTGTTCTCTCTCATTTCCCTCTTCTGAAATGGCCAACGATATCATAGCCCTTTGGGATAGGCTTGCTATCTTTGAAGGGGAGAGAACCCCAATCACTATCAAACCTGAAAATCTTGCTACCCCTATCAACGCATTGGTTGGTAAGTTGGCTATGCAAAAATTTGCTGGCATCATTGATATCCAGGCGAGCCTCCCTAAAATATGGGATCTGAAACTTCCCCTCGAGATCAAACCACTTGGGGCAGGCCTGTATATCTTCGAATTCACGGACCTCAGTGAGTGCGACAAGGTGCTGAATAGGCAACTCTGGAACTTTAGGGGTTTGGTCCTCCTCCTTTCCAAAATAATGGGGGACGAGCGTCCTTCGGACATCATGTTGAATGAGGCACCGTTCTGGATACAAGTCCACGGTCTCCAAATCAGAGCTATGACTAGAGGCGCAGCTCAGGATCTCGGAAGCCTTTTAGGAGAGATTCTGGACGTTAAGAGCGACTACGACGGGGTCGCCTTGAGAAAATGTGTCCGCATTCGTACCATGGTCGAGGTCAACAAGCCTCTCCACCGATGGGCTACTCTCAACATCGAGGTTTCAGAGTGTAGGGTGATCTTCCGCTATGAGAAACTGTCCGACTTTTGTTACGTGTTTGGGAGGCTCAACCATCAAGAGAAGGATTGTATCTTCATGCAACCGGAGGGTACCAGATACTTTGGGCCATGGTTGAGGGCCAACGGCCAAAAAGCACACTCTGGAAACCATCATAAACGAACTTGAGAAACTCAATGCCAAAAAACCCGACTTTCAGCTTAGCCAAACCCCGAAAACCCCAAAAGTACTTCCCTCAGCATCCCTACAACCCCTCGCCCCACTTTAGTCCTAATCCGAATCAAAAAGACGGAACATTTCCCCTATTCCTTTTGTCGATTGGAATATGGGGGAACCAAGCTCAAAAAAACCCCAAACTATACCACATGGTCTTAGCAATCCTAACTGGAACATTCTAATCCCAAAAGTCAACAAACAACCCTCCCAGATACCTAAAACCGAACCCTCTGTCAACAAAGACCAAGTTGAATACCCACTCCAAATAAATCACATTACGGATGCAAAAGATCTGTCATCTCTCCCTGGAAACCTTATCCTTAACCTTAACAACACTCCCCCCCTCTTCTTTCACTCCCCAAACCAGCAAGCCACTCCCCCAGAAAACCCTAACCAAACCCTAGCTCTTTCCTTTGTTGAGAACGAGCTTATCCCCACCGACGAACTTTTGGATATGTTTGAAGGTAACCTTATGGAACCGTTTGTCTTTGGTGCCTCCCCACTCCCAAAAGGCTCCCACACGGGGAAGATGAAAATAACCAAATGAAAAAACTAAAGGAAAAAAAAAAGCCGACGAATGAAATCACCAATCCCACCCTGAAGATAGGCATGAAAAGGACTATCAAGCAAGACTACTTCACTTCGGATGGCCCCAAGACTACTTGTTACTTTTGTGTGGAACCTATGGGAAAGAGTGGTGGACTCATTTTGATGTGGAATGAACCTTTCAATGTTTTGATTTTGTCTTTTTCTCATGGTCACATTGATATTTTAATTGTCCATAATAATTGTCGATGGTATTTTACGGGTTTTTATGGCAATCCAAAACAAAATCTGTTGGTCCCGGTGCAAACGAGTCTTACACGTGTATGGGGGGGGGGAATACACGTGTTCAGTGTTTTTAAAACTTTTTCTTACTGAGGTCAGCTTGGGTCAGATAATCCTGAAGATTAGGTCCTGAGAAGCCTGGATCGCTCGAGTCAAAGTCTCTTCGAGACGGTGATCCCGAAATGCTTTTCGGATCGTTAGATAATCCCAACCGAGTCCTCGAGTTTGAGAGATCTGAATTGCTTGGATCGGATAACTAACTTCTTGAACCCTCGGAAGAGTAAGTTCGGTTTTGGTAACTATCTCTGTTCTAGCTACTTTCGGATGTGTCGGAATGGTTGGCCCTTAGTTTATACTCGTTTTAAGCTTTTGCTGAAAACCTTCCTTTAATGGAGTAGTGATTAGGCTGTGATTCAATTACATGCAACTTCCAGTGGATTGATTCCAACTGAAATGTCAGTGAAAATATGCTTTCAAAACCAAGTAATGCAACAGATAAGCACAGATAAAGAAAGCAATAAACAACACAGCAATTTATAGTGGTTCAGAGACTCAAGCTCCTACGTCCACTCTCCCTGACTCTTCAGAGAAATTCACTAATCACTTCCTGAGCTTTCTGACTACCTCGCGTAGTTTACTTACTCAACTCGGCCCTGAGCTTTCTGACTACTCCACATAGTTTACTTACTCAACCCGACCTTGAGCTTTCTGACTACCTCCGTAGTTTACTTACTCAAACACAAACAAGCTTTCAGACTACCTCTGTAGCTTACTAACTTCACCTCTAGAGCTTTCTGACTACTCCGCGCAGTTTACTAACTCTTTACAACTCTTCTCACCAACAATCACACTCAAACTACCTTTCTAAGGGTTTGGGGTTTCTTGGTTGGTTTCCAACTAGGATGAGATATCCTTTACAATGAAGTACAAAACAAAGGCTAGGATATCTCGACTAAGCTATGGATATTTCTTATCAAGCTAGGCTTAGTGAAATGAGCTCTCTTCGATTTAAAGCACTTGGGAAATTCTTGGGTTTTCGAGTGCTTCAACTTGCAATAATAAGTTTGAGCTCTTGAGTTGCTTACAAATTTCCCGTAACCTTGCAATGTAGTAGGTCGCAAGTATTTATAGGCATACACCAAGGTCACTCTTGAAAACTATCCGTTGGAGAGATAGCTTCGTGAGTTTCCTTTTATGGTGTGTGAGAAATGGCTATATTTAGGGTTTGAAACTCCCTAACACGTTTTAGGCATTAGCCTTTCATGTAGCCGATTTTCACTTTTTGCAGTCTGGAACTTTGTACTTCTGACATCTTTTTTTTTTGACACATCCTTTGTCGATTGTCGGTATGGTGCAATGTTGTCTTCCTCTTTTTGACTTTTGTCTCCAGTTAAAGGTAGACACCTTCAACGGCTCTTTTGGTTACAATCTCTGAGTTGATATAACCTTAACAACACTCTGACTTAGTTCCTTTTGTCTGCAATTGAATGTCTTGGGCAATATCTAATTTTCTAAGGAATCGGGACTTTCTCAGTGTTGCATCCTATAGATATTCTCAGTGCCTCGGAACATTCAGGTTTATACTGAGCATTCATATATTCTTGAGTCTTGATAATTCTTTGTGCCTTCATATTCTTGATCTTGATTCTTGATCTTCTGCGTCTTGAGTCTTGAGTCTTACGAGTCTTGAGGTCTTCGAGTTTTCGATGTCTTCGAGTCTTTACTTGTATCTTGGCCGATATCTTGTCTTTGAGTCTTCATTTTCTTAGTTTCACACTGAGTCTTCAGATTCTCAGTTTCTCACTGAGTCTTCAGATTCTCAGTTTCCTACCGAGTCTTCAGAAACTTCAGTTTCTTCAGAAACATACTGAGTTCTTCAGAGTCTTTAGAACCTATCCTGATCTATATCTGCTGACTATACATTTTGCAGATAACATCCTGAATACTCTAAAACTGAATCCTGACTCAACTATCAAGATCATTCTGAACATGGCATACTCAGGGTTTTGGGATCTAATCAAGATCATATGTCTTTATTAAATTCATCTCCCAACAATTTCCCCCTTTTTGATGATGCCAAAACCTATCTTGTTACAAACATATAACCTATACTCAGGTTTCAGTTTATCCTATTACAAGATTGGTTCCTGAACAGAGAATCTCCCAACAATTTCCTAAGTAGAGAATCTCTTATCAGTTAGTGTCCCAACAATTTCTTCAGTAATGAATTACTCAAAGAATTCATCACCAAATACTTAAAACAATTTCCCCCATAAACAAACAATCAGTTCAGAGACAATCATTCAGGCATATCAAAATAAAAGACATGTAAATAAGATAATGAGATATTATCTTTTGAGCACAAATGATAAGTTTTTCATTGATGATTGGTAGACCATTACAGATTACAATGATTCTTATCAGACAAAAAATAAAACAAAAAGATAGAAAAATTACAAGTGTCTTCAGGTAAGTCTTCAGTCTTCAGATTTGGCTCTTCAGTCTTCTGCTCTTCAGTTTGCATCTTCTTCAACTTCATCAGCGGGCACCTCCAGGTTGAACATTCCGAAATACCTCTTCTTCAGTGCATTTCTTTCCTTAATGATATCCGGATTGCTTCCTGTCAAACCCAACTGACCAGCATATTGAGCAATTTCTTGAGTAATGACTTTCTCATTCACCAAGCCATTACCAAGTCTTGGAGGAGGGTAGGTATATGGACCGGGTGCTACTATCTGCACCTTTCCTTCATCCGCAAGGTTTATCCAGCTTTGGAGATATTTAAGATAGAAGGTTAGGAGATATTCAATAAATGCTTCATTTGGATCTGAGCTTTCCCCTCTCCATTCCCTGAGCACATCATAGTAGAACCAGAAGGTTCTCTTGACCTCTTCCCAACAATCGTTGAATTGAATGGGCATCCATTTTTCAACGTGTGGCCATTTTTGTGCTTTTGATGTCCCTCTCCGTTTGCTCGCAAACTTTTTGTATCCACTCACAGGCATGCCTGAGACCGAAGCATCAACTTTCTTTGCTTGTTCTATCTGGAGTGTCTTCAGAGCATTCCTTGTGTTGAAGACTTTTCTCTGAGGTTGAGACTCAATTTCTTCATCATCCAGAATCAGTTTTCTCTGGATTGGCTTAGAAGTCTTAACACGCTTGCTTTCAGGTTCAACAATGCCCAAGGTTTTCCTCTTCATAGGCAATTCAGCAGCAACCTGGCTTGTTCCAACCTTAGCTCTATCACTCAGTTTCTCTCTCGCAACTTCGAGCATGGTTTCCTCAGAAACCTGAGTGTAGATCGGCTTCTCTACCTTACTGAATTTCATCTTGTCAGTAGCTTCGACTTCCTTGAAGGCTTTAGATAGGTTATGCATTTCAGCTTCCTTTTGTGCCTTTTTCTCCAAAGTACGTGTCAATAACTTCCTGAGGTCTTCAACTGGCCTTTCCCCCTTCTTGGCACCGTAATTTGGAAGGAGTCTGGAGAGTGCTGTGTCCATATGGTATTGCTCTTTTGCTTACACAGCGCACCTCTCCTGCTAACTGATCATGTTCATCTTCTAGCCTCCTGAGGTGGTTCTTCACCACCGAAAATTCTTCAGAAAGATGGGCAAACTGGCCAGAGAGAGCATCTTTAAACATCTCTGTCATCTTGGTCATGAGCATTGAGCTCATATCCTCAACAACAGATTTGATCAGCACTTCGTTCTTCTCTGCCAATTTCACCTCTAGAAACTCAGTTCTCTCCTGGTGTTTTTGTTTAAGTTCAGCACTCAGCTCAGCCTTGACTCCCTCCAGCTTCTCATTGGAGGTCATCTTTGAGGTCAGAGTGTCTTGAAGTTGCACCAGATTCAAAGATGAACTTCGATTCTCCATCTTCCGAGTTTGGGCGGCCAATGTCTCTTCCATCGGCGATTTTGTTCAAAGATTGGCTCCACCTTCTCAAGCTTCTCCATCAAGGGAGTGAGGTCTATCTCAGGAACATTTTGCACCTTCGCGGCGATTGATCATCTCGAGGTTGAACCTGACTTTGAGGGGTCGGTCTGCTTTTGAAAGCATCGGCTTCATCCCGAGCTCCGATCTCTAATCGAGCCTCGATCATACATCGACAATTGAGTTAAAGATAGAAACTTGTTAACTTTGGCATAATTGTTAATAGTGCGAAAAGGTACTGAAGAGTCTTAACTTCGGTCGAGGTTGAATGATTTCAGGTTGATCAGCAAAAGAAGTTCCCTTCTCCATTTGAGACTGATCCTCAGCATCTCCCTGTTGGTCCCCATCTTGAGATTTGTCTATGCTGCTAGGGGCACCAACTTCAGTAGCTTTCCTCTCAGCAAGCTTCCTCTTCACAAGCTCATCAATGAGATTTGTCTATGCTGCTAGGGGCACCAACTTCAGTAGCTTTCCTCTTAGCAAGCTTCCTCTTCACAAGCTCATCAAAATCGGAATTTTTCATCCTGAGCTTTGTCTTTCTGAATCCTGAGAACTCAGTTAGGAAAGTTGTCTCCTCATTCCACCAGTCTTCCCCTCTGAATGCAGCAATATTAAGCATCTCCGGAAGAGTCTGATTATGGATGAAAATCGTCGACCTTAATCTGAAGAAGATATCTTGGAGGTCAGGGAATGCACTCAGCTCAGGGTAGCGGTCAAGAATGAACCGTTCCCCCTTGCTTCGCCATTCGGTCTCTTCAGCTTCACCTTTCTTGAGCATCGGGCTCTCAGGTTCAGTTGGAGTCTCTGCTGAGAGATCAACTAATAGCTCATTCAGGAGCTCATTGAAGTTCATCGGCTCCTGAGGCTCAGCAGCTTCTGAGGTTTGGGCAGGCAACTCCTCAGTCTGAGTTTGACTTGGTTCTGAGGTCTGAGCTGGAGCCTCCTCAGTGGGAATATCTGCTGGCTCTGAGAACTGAGTGGGCACTTTCTCAGCAGGGATCTGAGCATCTTCTATGGTCTGAGCCGCCACTTCCTCAGAGGGGATCTGCACTTTCTCTGAGGTCTGAGGTCCCTTGAAAATTTCCTGAGAAAATTTGTCTGAGCTCAGTGAAGTCTCAAGAACCTCAGAAAAGACTTGCTCCTCAGTTTGATCCTGTGCCTTTGAGATAGCCTGATCCAATACAAGTAAAGGCGATTTCTGAGCAGCTTGGCTCTCAGGCTGAATCTCCTCAGTCTCTTCATCATCTTCATCATCTGTGAGAACCACCATTCTCTTGTGCTTAGGAGCGAGGGTTTTCTGCATCTTCAATTTCTGTTTATCACCCTCCTCCCTCTTGGCTTCCAACAATACCTTCCCCCTGGTTTGTTGGGTTTCTTTAGCAGCAACACTTGGTGATTCTGCTTTCTTTTCTTTCTTCCCCCTGATGGCCTGCTTCTTCACAGCAATGGGCTTGAAGAGCACCTTGGTCTTAGGGAATGGGGTCGAATTGGCGAAGATGTCCTCCTCCTCTCTGCACATCTCCAAAATAAATGCTATTTTGGTGGCATGGTGGATCTTGCCTTTGATCGAGATAGCCCCGTCAACCTTTTTTAAGACCTTGGCTTGCTCACTCACCATCTGAATCAAGAATCTGAGCCAGTTGAAGTCGGTGGTGGGTGAAGCCTCGATCGCCGCCATTAATCTGAGCTTCGGGGTACTAATCTGCTCAAAACTCCCCGAATGGCTCATGATGCATTTGCTCACAATATCCAACAAAACTCTATATTGTGGCTTCAAATGCCTCTTATGCAGTGTAGCCTCAAATTTTACAGGATTCTCAGCAATCCTATCTAAATACTCCAGCTCTCTACCCAACATATACGCAGCAGGATCCTCTCCTCTATCACATAATTCAAAAACATCATTTAAATTCTTCGGAATTATATACAATTCCCTTTCAAAGTCGATGTATTTAGACGAGTGTTCTAAATGTGATACAGTAATCTCAGAATGTATACCATCCTCTTCATCTATCTTCAGATTATAGATGAACTCGATTACCTCTTTCGCGTATTCTTGGTCTGGTCGGCTTGTGACGAGATGGGTGAGTTTGGACAAACGAATCATATGCAGAGCCTCCTCTTCTGGTTTAGAGTTGGTTGTTCTATCGAGTGAGACAACGAACTCGTACCAAGGCTTGTTCGTCTCGGCTAATTTCTCGAACATGGTTGGGGCCATTATAGATATGAAGATTTGAAGCTTTAGGGTTTGGAGTTTTCTGGGCAAAGGGATTTATTTGCAGAGAATTTTGGGAACGAGGGGTTTGATAAAATTTGGCTTGAATGGCTTCTTGAGGAATATATAGTTTCGAGATCGTGGGAATTCGCGTTGGTTAGGTGAAAAGCAACGGTTAAGATTAATCGACGATTAATCGGGTATGTGAACAGACGATTTTCGAAAAGTAAGCCGCCAATTTATCCTAATTGGTTATTAAATGTAACAGAGCATTTAATGACTGTTGACCTTCTTCGGAATTTCAAAGATCCCGCCCAAAAACATTCCTCAGGTGTTTTGTATTTATTGCGAATGATTACTGAGTTTCATTTAAGCAATAAATGAGTCGCATGAGTCATTACTTCTTCAGACTAATTTCCCTCTCAGTCTTACTGAGTATTGACCTTGATAAAATGTCGGATGATCTTTGAAATCTTGAATGGGTTCAATTATAACACCGAAATCTTGACCTTGATGAATCTGAGTTTCACGAGACTCGATTCGAGATTTCCATTTTATCCAGAGTTTCTCAGTAGAATTCTGAGAAAACTTCATGCATCTGAAAACCTTCAATTTTTCAGATTTTACTCTATACACCTGGATCTAACATCCCTAATTCAACCGAAAAGTTTAAAAATCTTGATTCAGCCAAAGGTTTAGTTAAGATATCAGCTCTCTGCTTATTAGTATGAATTATCTCCATCCTTATGTCCTTTTTCTCGACATGATCTCTGATGAAGTGATGTCTGATATCCACATGATTGCATCTGGTGTGCAATACCGGATTTTGTGAAATAACAATGGCACTATTATTGTCACAAAATATTGGTACTTCATTGGCTACAACTTTATAATCCCTTAATTGTTGTGCGAGCCAAAGAATCTGAAAGCACAATGACTTCCTGCAGCCCATGTATTCCTCTTCATAATCTTGGTTGCTACTAAGGTCTGTTTCTTCGAAAACCAAGATATCAGCTTACTTCCAAGAAATTGACAAGTTCCTGTAGTGGACTTCCTGTCAATCCTGCAACCTCCATAATCAGCATCTGAGTAACCAGTTAATTCAAGGTTATCATCAGCTGGATACCATAATCCTCTATTCACTGTGCCCTTAAGATACTTCAGTATCTTTTTGGCAGCCTCCATGTGACTAGCCTTAGGATTAGCTTAGTTTGCTGTGAGATAGAGCAATGATCCAATGATTCCTCTATAATCAGTATGACTCACTGATTTGCCTTCAGAATCAGGATCCATCTTGTAGTTAGTATTCATAGGAATCCGATCTGCATTGCAATTCTGTACACCATACTTGGCAATCAGATCTCTGGTGTACTTTGCCTGGTTGATGAAGATTTCTTCCTTTGATTGTTTCACTTGAAGACCTAGGAAGAAATTCATCTCTCTCATCATTGACATCTCAAATTTGCCTTTCATCAGTGTTGAGAACTTTTCACACAGCTGATGGTTTGGAGATCCAAAAATGATGTCATCAACATATATCTGAACTAGTAAGATATCTTCCCCATCTTCTATCCTGAACAGAGTTCTATCAACAGTTCCTTTGACAAAACCATGGTCAGTAAGAAACTGAGAAAGAGTATCATACCATGCTCTGGGTGCTTGCTTAAGACCATACAAAGGTTTTTTCGAGCACAGAAACTTGGTCATTCTGTCTGCGAAACCGGGGAGGTTGTTCTACATAAACCTCTTCTTTAAGCACACCGCTCGAAAATGCACTTTTCACATCCATTTGATAGGTATCGTGAACTTCATGTGGGCAGCATATGCAAGAAACAATCTAATGACTTCTAGTCTTGCAACTGGTGCAAAGGTTTCATCATAATCCAAGCCTTCTTCTTAGGAATAACCTTGTGCAACTAGCCTTGCCTTGTTTCTTACAATGTTGTTGTTTTCATCTCTTTTATTCTTGAAAACCCACTTGGTTCCAATGATATTGTGCCTTTTCAGTCTATCTACTAGCTCCCATACTTCATTCCTTGAGAATTGATTCATTTCATCTTGCATAGCTTGATAATCCAATGAGAATCTTGTAGAGCTTCACCAATCTCGATGAGGCTCTTTCTCCCGATAGGAAGCGGTAGAATAGTGCACTCTCACCATGGAACCTTCTTGTTTTGACACCTTCAGGTTAGATCACCCACAATCGACTTGTAGGATGACTATCTAACCATCTTCTTCTAGATGTTCCCCCTTCAACAGTATCCTCAACATTTGAAATGTTAGGTTCAGTTAATTCAATAAACTCAGGGAACAACAGAAAAGGAGAAAGGGAATCATCTTCCTCAGGGGAAATTCTATTCAGAACATTGTCAGAGACATTTGTTCCCCTTTGGTTAATAGATTGAGAATTTGCCTCACCGTGACCACATCTTCATTGGCATCACATACCGAGTCCGAACTGGTGTCTGCTCGATTGGTCACCTTTGGTGTGTTGGTTTTCTGAGTCTCACCATTCGAGTTCCATCCCGAACATCTTTATCTGAGTCTGAGTCACTCCAATCATAGAATGTGACTGACTTCTTCTTTTCAGGTTCAGTGGATGAATTGTCATTCTTTTTCAGGCTTAATCTGGTGATCCTCTTGGTCAGTTCTTCTGCATCATGTTCCTGTTTCTTCTGAACACAAGTAGATTCATCAAAAACAACATGAGGTGTTTCCTCCACAATAAGAGTCCTACGATTGTAAACTCGAAAGCTTTCTCGACTTGAGAATATCCTAAGAATATTCCTTCATCGACTTTACTATCAAATGTTTTCAACTGATCTTTACCATTATTGTGTATGAAACACTTGCAACCAAACACACGAAAGAAAGAAACAAGAGGCTTCCTTTCATTCCAAAGCTCATAGGGTGTTTTGCCTTGACTCTTGGTCAACATGGATCTGTTCTGAGAGTAGCATGCAGTGTTGACACCTTCAGCTCAAAATCTTTTAGGAATATCATCTTTGTTGGGGAATGATTCTCACAGATCTATTCAGGGTGAATATTTAAATACAAATTTAATTCATTAATTATTACTAGCATGAATTAATCCTATATTAATTCAAATAATAATTGCAACAACAAATCATGCATATAAAAAGCCACGTAAAACCTCACGCATGCGGAATCTACGGGTTTACGTGAACGCATTCTCTCTGGATGGCGCAAAGGGCTTTGGTCGGACGGACTAACCAAAAGGACTTCCCAAGTATTCCCTTAGCCCTTGCTCGACAATCCGGTGGAAGGATACTCGCGAACAATTAACAAAAGGAAAAAATAAACTTTGTTGCACCACTTTTGTGGATTTGCTAATATTTCCAGCACATGGAATTGTTCTTGGGAATGAACTAATCATCCCCTATTTATAGGATAGGAGGAGCCGCGAAATTTTGTGAATTTTTTCAATGTGGGATAAGACTTTTCTTGGTCACCAAGAAATCTTGAATATATCCCATATATTCTCTTTCCCATAATTAAAATATTCCACAAAAATCCACCTCCTCTATTATGGAGAATTTTCAAAAATCTAAGGTGCAAGAATCCAAGATTTGGATCTTCTTGAATTTATGAGATATTCTTGTATTTCAAAAAATACATATCTTCCATAATATCTTTTCAAGAAAATCAAGAAAAAATCTTTCTTGCCCTCTATTTTCCAAAAATTTCGAAAATCTCTTAATGAATAACCAAGTGGGAGATTTCTTGAATTTAATGAGATAATCTTGTATTTCAAGAATACATATCTTCATTCCATAACAAAATTCAAAGAAAATCTTTCTCCTCTTTTATTCATAATTTTTGAATTTAATGAGGAAATATAAGCAACAATATTTATTTTATTTTAATCACCTTTTTCAGGTTATTGGACTATATTTGGGCCACTCGGGGGGCCTTTTTAGAGAATTAAGATTGGACCTTCTAATGGATCTTGAATATCTAATATTGAGCCACAATATAATTCAAGCCCATAAATATTAATTAATCCCACTACATAATTAATATTGACTATCCATCTTAACCCATATTACAATCAATATGGCTCCCGGTCATTATTTCCGTGTTTAAGATTATCTAGCCCATTAATTAATTCAAGCCCTTTAAAATAGCTTTCCATTAATTAATATCTTTTGTCCTTGGTCGAGAAATCGGTTCAACATTATTATCCATACCAGGAAACAAATTCCACTTGCAAGATTTGGTATGATAAAACTTATGAACCTCCCAAGGGGGCAAATCAAGCAAGCGCGTGCTTGCTTGCACGATTCTTTTCGTATTAAATCTTAGCAATCACATGTGACCAATAATATTGCCCAAGATAAAAGTACGTATTGAATCTCTCTCGATTCGCTACCCATGATAAGTCAAAGCAATAGTTACCGATCCCACGTGATCCTATTTCAGGGACGAAGGTTAAGAAACAACGAACCACCGAGGTCTAATTCTTCCATGTTCGGTTCAAGAATTTATCCTCCTCAGAGGTCCTATTCAACAAGATCGATCATGCACTAGTGTAATCTCTTGGTCAAGACAAACCAATCCCGAGCCTTACACCTCAACCTTTTCGCGATGGTTGTTCATTTCCATCTAGGTCGTGAATGGGCGTACTTATAGTTACAAGGACCGTTAATTTAATCTTCGTGATCGGTATCACTAAATTAACTACTGATTAACACGCGTCTAATTATTGAAACAGCTTATGCAATAAATATATATAACATTCAATCATATTTAAAGCATCGATGATAAACAATTTATTTCAAAGAAATAAGTCCGAAATTCAATTTCGATTATACAAAGTAAAAAGCATACTTTTTCAAAGATAATCCCCAACAATCTCCCACTTATACTCAAAATCCGCTTTTAAGTATACTACAACACGCCTCTCGAGTAGTCCGTGACATCTAATGTCACCTACACGAACCTAATAATTTCTCCCACTTATACTCAAAAGCGGATTAGCAATCGGTCTTGACACTCATTCCATTCACATGTCTCTCGAATGTATTCTCGAGGCGCACACTTTTGTGAATGGATCTCATTAAGCCCTCCTTAGACGCTATCTTTGCCACATCTATATCTCCTCTCTTAACGATTTCTCGTATAAGATGTCTTTTCCTTTAATGTGTTTGTTTTGACTTTCGTGGACTCTTGGTTCTCTTGAATTTGCAAATCGCCCCTTAGCGTATATTGCTAGACAAATTGAAACACCATCCAAGTCCACTAAGAAGATCTAGAGCCTAATCGGTTCTTTCACTGCTTCACAAGCAGCTACTTACCCGAGTCCCATGGTTGAGTCAGTGATGCATTTCTTCTTCACACTCGTCCATTTGATGGCTACACTTCCCAAATGGAAACACATTAACCGAGGCGAGATAATTTACGAATCTAAATCGATTGGAAATCCGAGTCCGTGTAAATGGGGATTGGAGTATCGGATCGATAAATCAACATTCTATCCCGAGTTCTTTTCGGATACTTGAAATGTTTTTAACTGTCAAATCGATTAAACTTTCCACTGGGTTACTCGATATCTTGCTATCATGCCTACGGCAAAAGCATATATCCGGTCTCGTGACACAAAGAATGCATACATAAGGTTTCCGACAACCAAGCACAAGGAATACCTTTCATGTCATCTATCTCCTCTTTTAGATCTTAGGGAACATTTTCTTGGATAGATGGATTCCAAGTCTGAAAGGTACGAATCCTTTCTTGGAATCTTGCATGCTGAATCGTTTCAAAAAAACAAGTGTCTATGTATGAAACTTGCGATAACCCGACCATCCTTTTCTTGTGATCTTGATCCCAAGGATGTGTCCGGTTTTCCCTAAGTCTTTCATATCAAACCTGCTTTTGAAACGCCATGCCCTTACGCCCGACCACACCTTCACATCGTTTCGATGATCACAATGTCATCTACGATAGTACTAAAAAATACCAATGCAGATTCGAAGCGCTTTTTATACACACAACTTTCAAACTCGTTTTGATCAAACCCATAAGACTTTATTACATGATCAAAACTTTGGTTCCAAGCTCGGATGCCCTGTTTGAGTCCGTAAATGGACCTCTTGAGCTTACAAACTAGGTGTTCTTGGCCTGTTTCAATGAAAACATGGGGTTGTTGCATATAGATCTCTTTATCAAGACTTCCGTTAAGGAAATCTGTCTTGACATCTATTTGCCGATTTCAAGGTCGAAGTCTTGACAATCGATAAGAGAATACGGATGGACTTAAGCATGGCTACTGGCAAAAAGTTTCCTCATAATCGATCCCTTTCTTTACGAGTATAACCTTTTCGCCATTAGTCTTGCTTTAAAAGGTTTCAACCTTCCCGTCCCAATCCTCTTTTCCTCTTATATACCCACTTGCATCTAATGGGTTTGACCCATTAAGTGGTTCGACTAGCTCCACACTCTATTATGAAACATAGAACCCACTTCGCTTTCATTCTTTGTTTGCCAAGAATCTGCATCCTTATCTTGGAGTGCCTCGTCATATGTCCATGGGTCCGATTCGAATCAAGTCCGAGGACTCTTCTATTCCCATGAATCTCTCGGTCGCCTAACAACCCTCCCACTATAACGAGGCTCGGTTGCCAGAAAAACGTATCATTTGGTATATCATCTAAGACGATCAAGACCGAGGTTTGCCCTCTAAGCTCATTTAAGGTAATCTCACTTACGGGTTTTCTTTGGTTCTATAGTTTTCTTCCAAAATCTAAAGTGGGTGCGGATGTCCACCTTTTGATTTTTTTGAGCTATAGAACATTCACCCTTTTGTTCCTCGGGGTATCCTACAAAACAACCTTAATTACGATCGAGGATCCAATTTACGGTTTCCTTGTCCAACACGTGGGCGGACACCCCAAAGTTCTCATGTGTCTCATACTAGACTTTGCGCCTGGGTCCACAATTCTTTGGGGTTACGGGAACGATTTAGATAGCACCAAGTTCGGAATGTAAGTCGTTGTTTTTCAAGGCATGACCCCGAATCGACTCGGGAAGATCCGTATAACTCATCATTGATCTAACAATTTCCAAAAGAATTATGTTGCTTCGCTCTGCAAACCCCGTTTTGTGGAAGGGTTCCGGGTTCAGTGAGCTGGGATACAATCCCTTCATCAGATAAGTAGTTCAAAAACTCATCGCTGAGGTATTCGCCTCCACGATCAGATCGTAGAGACATGATTCTCTGCTTGAGCCTTAAATTCTTAGAATTTCTCAAAGGTCTCAGATTCATGCTTCATAAGGAAAATGTACCTTGAGTAATCATCAATAAAATTACTCATAACCTCCTCTTGCTTTGGTTAACATTGAACTACGTACATCTATGTGATGATTTCTAACACTTCTTTAGCCCCATTCCCCTTGGCTCCAAATGCCATCTTGGTCATATTACCCTCCAAACATGATTCGCAGGTTGGATCCGATTCAACTTGGAGACGCTCCAGTGAACCATCCTTCACCAACCTTTGGATCCTCTTTGGATTTATATGACTTAATTTATAGATGCTAAAGAAGTGTCTCGTTCACGTCTGACGAATGCTTTTCTTTTCTCGAAAACAGTTGATGTGTTATAGGATACATTTCGTGAGTGGTGTGCACAGTTAATTTATAGAGATCATTCAACAACGTTCCATGACAGATAAATTTATCAAAAATTAAATTTGGTAACAACTTTATTAAAAAGTAACCAAAATATCCATCATAAAAGTTTAGAAACTGAAAATGAATTCTTTCTAAAAATCCGGAACGTAAAGAATATCTTAAAAATTAAAAACAATGTCTTCAAAAGACAGGTGCACTTCTCCCATCGCTTGTTTGCCACTCTCGAAGCATCGCCCGATTGTGATGAGGACCTCACTCCCCACTAAGTTGCCGGGTCCGCTTGAACCCCCGAATGTGAAACAAACATGATTAGTGGATCCCGTATCCACCACCCACAAAATGGGAGGCATCTGTTTTGCTAAACAAGTTTCAACAACTAGTGCGTGAGAATTACCTTTCTTTCCATCCCTCTTGGGTCCGAACAGTGACCTCCAATGTCCTTTCTCACCGCAGCTTGAAGCACTTCCCTTAGTTGGCTTGTTCACTCCACCACCTTTCTTCACCTTTATCTTTGCCATTGGAAACACTTGAGTTCACTTGCTTGTGGCCTTTGTTCCTTTTCTTGTTCTTACCACCCCTTGGTCTAGAAGAAGAAGAAGGTCCGATTTACCACCAAGGCTTGGCTTTTTTCCCCCAATATCGCCTCTGCCGAGACTAAAGCTTGCAACGGATCGGGCATCGAGAACTTCGATTATTCATCCGGTAGTTCAACCTGAATTGTTCAAAATTTTTCGGCAGAGAATGGAGCACTGAAATCGATTTGGGTCTCGATATCGTATTCAGCCAAGTACCTCAAGTTTATTAAGGTGAGCCATCATCTGAGAACGTGTGCTCCCTACGGGCGTTCCTCCACCATTTTCATAGAGAGCAAGTCCTCATGGTGATCCGACGAGCCACGCGGTTACGATGTTGAAACATCGCTTTAAGACTAGTCATGATTTCCTTGGCGGTCTCAACGTTACGGTGTTGGTGTTGCAACACATCCGACATAAAGCCAAGATGGTACACTTAGCCATTTCGTTAGACCGCTCCCAAAAGATACTCTTTCTTAACCGCTTTTAGTGGACTCATCGATGGTTTATCCGGTTTAGGTGTGGTCGAACCGATTATGGCTTTTGTGCGATGAGGACAATAGTGAATTTTTCGATTCCAATCAACAAAATTTTCTCCAAAGAGCAAATTGTCTCTCAAGATATTGAACAAAGGATTAAAAGGTTGTGACATGATGAACCTAAAATAAACAATAATATGCATAAGCACAAATATATCACAAGGTTTGATCACATGCCATCATATTTAAAATCTCAAAAAAAAATATGAACAATGCATCACCAACATCTCAAAAAGTTTTAAATAAGCCACGTTGGGTGGGTCATTATTTAAACACATTCAAGCGGGTTACAAACAAGAACGATTACAAACCCTTAATATCCAGTTAATAGTTGGCTCCCACTTGACCAATATAAAATTGGCCGGGACTTGAGGGAAGTATATGCATATCAATTTTATACCTAAGTAATAACCATGATTAAATACTGATTACTATTTCGCTTTGATCGAGCCTCGTGGGGAGGGTCATAAATGCCACTAGTAATAACCCACAATCATCGGTTTGGAATTCATTCATGTGAAACCTATCTTTTGACCGTCTAGGGGGGTAATTTCTCCAAAAGAATTCACAAATAAATAAATCATGGAGGTCAAAATTAATTCAATTTTATTATCCTAATAAAATTGTCAATTAATTATT
This sequence comes from Stenogyne calaminthoides, assembly GCA_037126765.1. Classification (NCBI taxonomy): domain Eukaryota; kingdom Viridiplantae; phylum Streptophyta; class Magnoliopsida; order Lamiales; family Lamiaceae; genus Stenogyne; species Stenogyne calaminthoides. The sequence continues at coordinate 6,849,382 of JBBCBC010000035.1, read as the reverse complement.
TAAACATACTTAGTAATTTTGAAGTTGAGATTTTTCCATTTGGCAACCCTCATGCAAACACATTTAAACAAATTAAATAAAGCATAAGATAAGCGCAAATAAATCAAGCAAAAGCAGAAAAAATAAACATATTGGGCACAAATTATCCAATTGTCATGGTTTGATTTTCTTGGCTTGATCTTGAAGAAACACGTCTCGAATTTCTCCCACTTCGTTAAATCTCGAAAAAATACTTGTCTCGAACACGCCAAGTGGCGACTCGCGGCCAATGATGCACGCCGCATCCGCGGCCGCACTGGGGCGACCCTAAGCGACCTCGGCACCGCTTTGGCGAAACGCCTCGGCCGACGGCGATAGAGTCGGCAGCAACGGCAGCCTCGCCGCCCAAGGCCGCCCATGACATCGGCCTCGCCCGCGTCTCCGCCCGCAGACGGGCCGTCTGTCACATAAGCCACCAGCGTCCGCCCGGCTTTGAAACCCAGCGTCTTGTCGCCTGCTCACATCCATGCCAGCGCTTTCGGCCGCTGGCCTCGATTTCGTGCGTGCCAAATACATACCATCGCCGCCCTCGCGTTTCGGATTTCGTCCTTTAATTCTTCATCTCTTCGTTCGATCCGGTTACAATTTATTTACAAAAATAAATAAAACTGAGATCTAGACTAGTCTATTACATTGATCAAATCAAACAAATCCTAGTCTACTCGTGGATTTTCTCACGAGGCAAAACAAATCGAAATCGAATCAATTAAAAACCACGGTTTATATGCATGCAAAATAAAACATTAAAATCCATGAAAATTGGATACCGCAAAAGCGGATCTAACGGTTCTACTATCCAATTTCAAATTTAATGTCCGTGAATTAAATTACAATTTAAAAAATTGAGTCTGAAATAAAGGGCTCGATACCGATTGTTGGGGAATGATTCAGCATGCATCTATTCGGGGTGAATATTTAAATACAAATTTAATTCATTAATTATTACTAGCATGAATTAATCCTATATTAATTCAAATAATAATTGCAACAACAAATCATGCATATAAAAAGCCACGTAAAACCTACGATCGCGGAATCTACGGGTTTACGTGAACGCATTCTCGGGATGGCGTTGGCTTTGGTCGGACGGACTAACCAAAAGGACTTCCCAAGTATTCCCTTAGCCCTTGCTCGACAATCCGGTGGAAGGATACTTTCAAACAATTAACAAAAGGAAAAAAATAAACTTTGTTGCACCACTTTTGTGGATTTGCTAATATTTCCAGCACATGGAATTGTTTTTGGGAATGAACTAATCATCCCCTATTTATAGGATAGGAGGAGCACGAAATTTTGTGAATTTTTCAATGTGGGATAAGACTTTTCTTGGTCTCCAAGAAATCTTGAATATATCCCATATATTCTCTTTCCCATAATTAAAATATTCCACAAAAAATCCACCTCCTCTATTATGGAGAATTTTCGAAAAATCTAAGGTGCAAGAATCCAAGATTTGGATCTTCTTGAATTTATGAGATATTCTTGTATTTCAAGAAATACATATCTTCCATAATATCTTTTCAAGAAAATCTTTCTTGCCCTCTATTTTTTTCCAAAAATTTCAAAATCTCTTAATGAATAACCAAGTGGGAGATTTCTTGAATTTAATGAGATAATCTTGTATTTCAAGAATACATATCTTCATTCCATAACAAAATTCAAAGAAAATCTTTCTCCTCTTTTTTATTCATAATTTTCGAATTTAATGAGGAATATAAGCAACAATATTTATTTTATTTTAATCACCTTTTTCAGTTATTGGACTATATGTTGGGCTACTCAGGGGGCCTTTAGGAGAATTAAGATTGGACCTTCTAATGGATCTTGAATATCTAATATTGAGCCACAATATAATTCAAGCCCATAAATATTAATTAATCCCACTACATAATTAATATTGCACTATCCATCTTAACCCATATTACAAATCGATATGGCTCCGGTCATTATTTCCCGTGTTTAAGATTATCTAGCCCATTAATTAATTCAAGCCACTGAAATAGCTTTCCATTAATTAATATCTTTTGTCCTTGGTCGAGGAACGGTTCAACATTATTATCCATACCGGAAAAAAATTCCACTTGCAAGATTTGGTATGATAAAACTTATGAACCTCCCAAGGGGGCAAATCAAGCAAGCGTACTTGCACACGATTCTTCGTATTAAATCTTAGCAATCACATGTGACCAATAATATTGCCCAAGATAAAGTACGTATTGAATCTCTCTCTGATTCGCTACCCATGATAAGTCAAAGCAATAGTTACCGATCCCACGTGATCCTATTTCAGGGACGAAGGTTAAGAAACAACGAACCACTGAGGTCTAATTCTTCCATGTTCATTCAAAGAATTTATCCTCCCAGAGGTCCTATTCAACAAGATCACCATGCACTAGTGTAATCTCTTGGTCAAGACAAACCAATCTGAGCCTTACACCTCAACCTTTCGCGATGGTTGTTCATTTCCATCTAGGTCGTGAATGGCGTACTTATAGTTACAAGGGAATGTTAATTTAATCTTCTGTGATCGGGTATCACTAAATTAACTACAAAGGTAACACGCGTTTAATTATTGAAACAGTTATGCAATAAATATATATAACATTCAATCATATTTAAAGCATCAGTGATAAACAATTTATTTCAGTAAATAAGTCTGGAAATTCAGTTTCGATTATACAAAGTAAAAAGCATACTTTTCAGTATAATCCCCAACAAGCTTCAGCTATCATTGTCCTTGCAGCTTCTTTCAGAGTCCTGTTCCTTCTTTCAGCAACACCATTTTGTTGAGGGGTCCTTGCAGCTGATGTTTCATGAGAAATTCCATTTGTTGCATAATAATCAGATATGATATGATTTATAAATTCAGTTCCTTTGTCAGATCTGATTTTGACCACGCTCAGATTTTTCTCAATACTGAGCCTTTTCAGTAATTCTGGCAGTTTTATCTGAGTCTCTTTCTTACTGAGTAAGAATATGACCCAAGTATATCTTGAGTAGTCATCAACTACTACCAATGTGTATTTCCTGCCATTAGTGCTTACTGGTGTTATTGAACAAAAAAGATCCATATGCAACAACTGAAGTATTCTTTCAGTAGAAACATCTACTTTGCTTTTAAATGATGCTCTAATTTGTTTTCCTTTCTGGCACGCATCACAAATATGTTCCTTACTGAACACTTCATTAGGCAACCCTCTTACAAGAGCTAATCTTGCAAGCTTGTTAAGGGTTTTGAAATTCAGGTGATTCATTCTTTTATGCCATAACCAACTGGTATCTGTGGAACTTTTAGCAACCAAACATGTATCTTTAGGAGTTGAACTCCAGTCAGCAAGATACACATTTCCTTTTCTAGTACCAGTCAGTAATACTTTCTGTGAGATATCATCTTTCACATAACATAAGTTCTTAGAGAACTCAACATTAAAACCCTTATCACAGAATTGGCTAATTGAAAGCAAGTTATGCTTCAATCCAGATACATATGAAACACCATGGATATGAACTGAGTTGATTTCCAAAGTTCCATATCCTTCAGTCTGTCCCTTGGAGTTATCTCCAAAAGTGATCTGTGGGCCTTTTTGTTCAACATAGTCACTGAGTATCTTCTTGAATCCTATCATATGTCTTGAGCATCCACTGTCAAGATACTATACATCAGGGGCTTTTTCATCTTTGCTCATCAGTGCTATGTGATCTTTAATCAGCTTAGTGCCCTTGTTTTCCTCCTGAAAAACAAATCAATTTTTAGGTACCCAGTTTGTGTAGGGTCCTACAAGGTTAGCTGTACCTTTCGGATTCCAAATCTGCCTGACAACTCTAATCACTTTAGAGTGGCTGATATGTCTTTCATAAACATCAACATACACATTCACTACTCTGGGTGCCTTAGCAGTCTTCTGTGTATGTGTGCTAGCTTTAGCATGAACATGAGCCTTTGAATTCTTCTTTGGTTCTGGTCTTTTGTTCAGATGCTTTGGCTTTTGTGCAGTCGGTCTAAATCTTTGATGACTCGGGTTCAGATAACCTTTAACCTTAGGCAAGTGGGGTTCAGGTTGTCTGTACTGAAATCTGGGTCTTTCAGTATACTGAGGACTTGGTCTCTTCAGTTGAGAATTTCTCTGCTGAGTGTTTCTCATCTGAGGATTCCTCTGATGGTTCAGTACAGATCCTTTCAGGTTCGCATTCTTAGCCCGAGGCTTTGAAGTACTTGCCTAAAATTTTCCAACTGAGTGCTCAGGTTTTCTAGCCTTCACCTGAGGTTTGGGCTTTCTTACCTGATCATTCAGTTTTACTGAGACCATAGGTCCTTTTCCCTTGTCTACAACCTTGGGCATTTCTTCAGATTGAAGTGTATGTGCCACTGGTTTTACAAAGATTGTCTTGTTGCTACTTGATGCAGCATTCAGATGACCTTGTGAGGTTCCCCCTGGAATATATCCCAATCCAGTTTTTATAGTGGCAGATCTCTGGAAACTCTGAATTTCATCTATTACTTTAGATGCAGTATTCAATAGAGTTAACTTCTTCTGTGCACTATCCTCACAGTTCTGTAGAGTTTCATGCTTCTCAGAGAGGTCATTGAACTTAGTTCTGATCAGCTGAATCTCTTTAGTGGATTTCTCTAGCTTTTCAGTTAGGGTCACTATCAACTTCTCATTCTCTGAGAGTTGTACTTTCAGAACATCCAGTTCATCAGTAGCTCCCATTAATTGAGAAGTGATTTCAGTATTGCTAGAGTCTTTCCATTTTAGATTTTCACTTTCGGTTCTTTTATTCGCTCTTGAGTTTTATTTAGCGATTTCTTGTAAAACAAAGATAGTCCTTCATCGATTCTCAAAAGAATCCATCGAGTCAAAATGACTTTTTTTCGAACTTGATAACTCTTGTGCTAGTGTAGGAGCAACAACAGAGAAAGAAGAGTTTACCTCCTCAATGGCCATCAGACAGATGTCATCACTTTCACTGTTTGAGAATATTTCATCTGAAGAGCTAGATCCCTCCTCAGAATGTTCTTCTTCTGCAACCATGACCTTTTTGCTCTCTTTTAGCTTGCCTTTCTCTTCTCTCCTTAGCACTCAGATCTGGACAATCATACTGGAAGTGACCTTTCTTTTGGCAATTATAGCATATGTTGGCATCATCATCCTGGTCACTTTCTTCTTTGGACTTGGAGTCCTTCTTTCTGGATGAAGATCCTTCAGCTTTCAGGTCCTTCTTCTTCTTAGTTGATTTGTCCTCAGGTCTCTTCTGGTACCTGTGGTTCCTGTAATAGCTTTTGTATTTTCCATATCGACTATTAAGTCTTTTCAATCTCCTTGCCATCGGTCTTTAGCTTATCCTCAAGCTCATCCCGATTTTTTAGCAAGGGAGTTCTCGAACTCTCTAGTTTTACTGGTTTTATCTTTGGCTTTTAAAAGCCACATTCTTACTAGATGATGAATCATCTTTCTTTGTCGACCTTTTTTGGATTTCTTATCAATTACAAACTCATAGGCCTTCAGCTCAGAGAAGACTTGTTGGTATGGCATTGAATTAACGTTCTTGGTGTTTTCAATCACCACTGTATGAATATCCCATTTCTTAGAAAGACCTCTAAGAATTTTCAATTCAACTTCTCTCTGTGGATATTTCTTTCCAAGTGCATTTAGATCATTCATAATACTAGTGAATCTGACTTCCAATTTGTCTATTGATTCACCTTCATCCATTTCAAAACTATCAAACTTTCCAATTGCAACTGAAAGTTTGTTTTCTTTGATATGATCCGTGCCTTGGCACATTACAGCTAGTGTATCCCAAATTTCTTTTGCAGTATTACAGTGAGAGATCATTCCCATCACACCATCATCAATTGTACTGTATAGTGTGTCTTTAGCTATATAGTCTAGATTGACTAACTTTCTCTCCTCGAGTCAGTTTGGTCATCGACTTAGGAAATTTCGCTTTCTGGGATCGTTTCTCTCATTTTCTGTTCCTCTGGGATTCACCACTGTAAATTGGAATGGCCCTTCAGAGACCACTCTCAACATTCGTTCATGTTTGGAATACAGGTTGAGCCTGCATTCTCAATCTCCACAGATCATAGTTCTCCACTGAGAACATGGGAAGTTTCTTAGAAGACATTTTATCTGAGTCTTTTAAGAATTCAGCAAATAAGATCAGTTCAGATAGACCACAAGTATTTTAGTAAATAAAACTTAGGTCAACAAAGAAGGTGGTCAATTTGAACCACAGCTCTGATACCACTTGTTGGTCCCGGTGCAAACGAGTCTTACACGTGTATGGGGAATACACGTACGTTGTTTTTTAAAACTTTTTCTTCCTGAGGTCAACTTAGGTCAGATAATCCTGAAGATTAGGTCCTGAGAAGCACAGATCGCTCTGAGTCAAAAGTCTCTTGAGACAAAGATCCCGAAATCGCTTTAAGATGCCTCAGATAATCCCAACTGAGTCCTGAGTTTCAGAGATCCTGAATTGCTTGGATCAGATAACTAACTTACTGAACCCTCATAAGAGTAAGTTCAGTTTGGTAACTATCTGTTCTAGCTACTCAGATGTGCGGAATGGTTGGCCCTTAGTTTATACTCGTTTTAAGCTTTTGCTGAAAACCTTCCTTTAATGGAATAGTGATTAGGTTGTGATTCAATTACATGCAACTTCCAGTGGATTGATTCCAACTGAAATATCAGTGAAAATATGCTTTCAAAACCAAGTAATGCAACATATAAGCACAGATAAATTAAACAATAAACAACACAACAATTTATAGTGGTTCAGAGACTCAAGCACCTACGTCCACTCTCCCTGACTCTTCAGAGAAATTCACTAATCACTTCCTGAGCTTTCTGACTACCTCGCGTAGTTTACTTACTCAACTCGACCTTGAGCTTTCTGACTACCTCCGTAGTTTACTTACTCAAACACAAACAAGCTTTCTGACTACCTTTGTAGCTTACTAACTTCTAGAGCTTTCTGACTACTCTGCGCAGTTTACTAACTCTTTACAACTCTTCTCACCAACAATCACACTCAAACTACCTTTCTAAGGGTTTGGGGTTTCTTGGTTGGTTTCCAATTAGGATGAGATATCCTTTACAATGAAGTACAAATCAAAGGCTAGGATATCTCGACTAAGCTATGGATATTTCTTATCAAGCTAGGCTTAGTGAAATAAGCTCTCTTCGATTTAAAGCACTTGGGAAATTCTTGGGTTTTCGAGTGCTTCAACTTGCAATAATAAGTTTGAGCTCTTGAGTTGCTTACAAATTTCCCGTAACCTTGCAATGTAGTAGGTCACAAGTATTTATAGGCATACACCAAGGTCACTCTTGAAAACTATCCGTTGGAGAGATAGCTTCGTGAGTTTCCTCTTATGGTGTGTGAGAAATGGCTATATTTAGGGTTTGAAACTCCCTAACACATTTTAGGCATTAACCTTTCATGTAGCCGATTTTCACTTTTTGCAGTCTGGAACTTTGTACTTCTGACATCTTTTTCAGCGACCTGTCACTGTCAGTGTCAGTATGGTACAGTGCTGTCTTCCTCCTTTTGACTTTTGTCTCCAGTTAAAGGTAGACACCTTCAACGGCTCTTTTGGTTACAATCTCTGAGTTGATATAACCTTAACAACACTCTGACTTAGTTCCTTTTGTCTGCAATTGAATGTCTTGGGCAATATCTAATTTTCTAAGGAATCGCGACTTTCTCAGTGTTGCATCCTATAGATATTCTCAGTGCCTCGGAACATTCAGGTTTATACTGAGCATTCAGTATATTACCGAGTCTTCAGTAATTACTGTGCCTTCAGTATTCTTGATCTTCAGTTCTTCAGTCTTCTGCGTCTTCAAAGTCTTCAGAGTCTTCAGAGTCTTCTGGGTCTTCTGAGTCTTCAGTGTCTTCTGAGTCTTTACTTGTATACTGACTGATATACTGTGCTGAGTCTTCAGTTTCTCAGTTTCACACTGAGTCTTCAGATTCTCAGTTTCTCACTGAGTCTTCAGATTCTCAGTTTCCTACTGAGTCTTCAGAAACTTCAGTTTCATACTGAAACTTCAGTTTCTTCAGAAACATACTGAGTTCTTCAGAGTCTTCAGAACCTATCCTAATCTATATCTGCTGACTATACATTTTGCAGATAACATCCTGAATACTCTAAAACTGAATCCTGACTCAACTATCAAGATCATTCTGAACATGTCATACTCAGGGTTTTGGGATCTAATCAAGATCATATGTCTTTATTAAATTCATCTCCCAACAAAATCTTAGACATATTTCTTGGGAGATCTTGCATAAAATTGCTTATTCTCACACTAACCCTACTGACGATTGGCTCGTAGGGGGCGATTTCAATGAAATTCTGTACGAAAAGGAAAAAAAAGGTGGCCCTCCAAGAATCTTCAAAAATATGAATGAATTCCATCAAAGACTCCAGAAGGTTGATTTGCATGAGTTGGAAGCAAGGGGACCAAGCTTTACTTGGAATAATATGAGGACGGGAAACCATCAGGTCCTAGCCCGATTGGATCGGTATTTTGCCAATAGCAACTGGATGGTCAACTTCACCAATGCCGCCACCACCAATCTCGACTATTACGGATCAGATCATCGTCCGGTGCTTCTTAATCTGGGATTAAGTACGACAACCACAACCTTTGAAAAACCAAGTGGCTTCAAATACGAACACAAATGGCTCCTAGAAGATGGTTACAAAGAGTTTATCACAAAAGTTTGGAAGGATTCAGAATTATGTACGGACACGAGAGGTCGTTTACTAAATCTTAGTTCTGAGCTAAGGGCTTGGTCTGGAAGAAACGTGGGAAACATCGGAAAAAACATCAAAGCCACTAGAAACCTTCTTAATAAATACTTGAACGACGAAAGCAAACCTATTGATATCGCTCGGGTAAAGTCTTTGGAAGGAAAACTAGAAAAACTCTTGAACCAGGAGGAGAACCACCGGAAGCAAAGATCTAGAATCAATTGGCTTAACTCTGGTGATAGAAATACAATCTTTTTCCACAAGACGGCCTCGGAACGAAGAAAACATAATCAAATATGTTCCATTATCAACACCGATGGAGTGCTCTTGACAGAACAAAGGGAGATTGAAAATACTTTTGTTAACTTTTACTCTAATCTTTTTTGCTCTCTTAACCCTCCTCAGGAGGATATTGATCGTATTACTGATTGTATTATTCCCTCTATCACAGATGAGATGAACAGTTATTTGATGGCGCCCTTCACCGAAGATGGTGTTCGCAAAGCGCTTTTTTATCTTAATCCATCAAAAGCACCCGGCCCGGATAGTTTTACAGCCCTATTTTTCCAAAATGCTTGGGAGGAGATCGAAAGAGATATAACAAAAGAGGCGCTCCAAATTCTTAATTGCAAGAAGGGGCTTAAAGAAAATAACCCTACCACAATCACCCTAATCCCGAAAACCAAAAACCCCAATACCCTGGAAGACTATCGCCCGATTAGCCTATGCAACGTAACCTACAAAATTATTGCAAGAGCCATTACCAATCGTTTCCGTAACGTCCTTGGCCAATTCATTGACCCCAACCAGAGTGCCTTCATTTCGGGTCGACTCATTTCTGATAATATCCTTTTGGGTTTTGAATGCATGCATTGGCTAAGAAATAATAAGAGTAAACAGGGTTATGCCGCTCTGAAACTGGATATGAGCAAAGCCTATGATCGAGTGGAATGGAACTATCTTCATAAAGTTATGAGAAGAATGGGCTTTGACATCAAGTGGATCGGACTAATTATGGACTGTGTCTCCTCTCCCACTTACTCGATTAAAATCAACAATGTTGTTCGAGGAAAAGTAATTCCTACTCGGGGTTTGCGACAAGGAGACCCGCTCTCACCTTTCCTCTTTGTTTTGGTAGCTCAAGGTCTTTAGGCAATCATCAATACCAAAGCTGCAGAAGGAAGAATTACGGGAGTTAGAGTGGCAAGAGGAAGTCCGATGATTTCCATCTCTTCTTTGCGGATGATAGTCTCATGTTTTTCAAAGCAAACAAAGAGGACGTCCTAACGATCAAGGAATGCCTCCAGATATATGAGAAAGCTTCAGGACAGCTTATTAACTATGATAAGTCAGCGCTTTCCTTCAGCAAAAATACTAACCCAACCAACATTGCCCTCACTAAGGAGTGTATTCACATTCAAATCAGTCAAAGCCACGATCTCTACCTAGGCCTTCCTACTTTCTCAACTTATAGCAAAAGGCTTCAATTTGGATACTTGAGGGATAGAGTGGTAAAAAGGATGGCAAGCTGGAAAAACAAGTTTTTTACCGAAGGTGGACGAGAAGTGCTTCTTAAATCGGTGATTCAGGCTATCCCGCCATGTCCTATTTCAGAATCCCAACATCCCTTTGTGGAGACATCGAATCAATGTGTGCCCGGTTCTGGTGGGAAGGAAACACCGACGAGAAAAAGATTCATTGGAAAGAGTGGAAACTTCTCACAAAACCAAAGAAAGAGGGGGGCATGGGTTTTAGAGACCTGGTGACTTTCAATAAAGCACTACTCGCGAAACAAATATGGAGAATGATCCTGAACCCGGAATCACTGGTTGCCAGAGTTTTTAAAGCCCGCTATTTCAAACATACTGATATCATGGATGCCACGATAGGAGCAAACCCCTCCTATATTTGGCGATCTATAATGTGGAGTAAATCGGTTATCTCAGACGGCCTTTGCTGGAAAATAGCTAACGGCAAAGAAGTTCATGTGAGGAGAGATAGATGGATTCCTAATCTGGTCTCGGGAAGAATCACCTCATGCACTGACTATGCAAGCAACATATACGTTAAGGATCTTCTTTCTGCCGACAACGGGTGGGACACTTCAAAAGCAAAGGACCTCTTTCTCAGCCATGAAGCAGAAGCTATCACCAAAGTGCCTATAGATAAGTATGGGCTTCGAGAGTCACGTTTCTGGCGGCTTACCGAGAAGGGACTTTATACCGTTAAATCAGCTTATTGGAACGCCATCTCCCTCAAGCTCAAAAGCGACGAAAAGAATAAGGCCACCACCAGTACCACACCCTCTCACTGGACCACTATCTGGAAACTCAATATACCACCAAAAGTCAAAATTTTCTTATGGAAAGCGGCACACGACACCATTGCTTCTGAGGCAAACTTGGCAACCCATCATGTTCCATGCCAACCCAGGTGCGTGCTGTGTGGTTCTTATTGGTCGGATACTAATCATGCCATTTTCTATTGTCAGGTGACCAAGATGGCGTGGAAAGATACGGAATGGTGGCTGACCATTAAAAAGACTAGGGGGACATCCAAGGAAAGCCTCACCACCCACTTTCTCCAAATCTTGAAGAATGAAGAGCTCGAAAGATTCGGAACCAAATTGTGGGGTGTTTGGAAAGAAAGATGCGACCTTGCCCACTCAAAGAGCATAAACGGCCGTTACACAGGAAAGGAGATTTATTTACCAGCCAACTGGACAGACTCCTACTTGGCACAATTCCAAGCCGAAAGAAGGAAATTGATATGTAATGGTCCCAAGATTAATCACTCTCAAGATCAATCCCTGATGGAAAATAACCAAACGGACTATAGAACTATGGTAGATGCGGCTTATAATGAGTCCAAAATGGCTTATGCTACCGATTTCTGCATATTTGCACCAGATGGAAAGATCTGGGCCGCAGGATTTCATAAAATCAATCCACCAGGCTCGGTTTTGGCAGCTGAGATAGAAGCGATAATCAGTGGCATCTCCTTCTGGATTGACAATCTTCAAGGACATACAGAGCTATCCTCAGACTCTACCAATGCGGTAACAGCCGTAATTTTCTCAGACTCCAACGATGCAGTGACTGCCGTAAACTCAGACACTTTCTTTAAAGGCTATGAAGAAAACCTAATCCCAAGGGCACGTGTTCTTAAAAATAATACCTCAGTGGAAGGTATCTGGCATTGCCCGCGTTCTCGCAACATAGTGGCGCATAATCTAGCAAAGATGGCCACCAAATCTCCCCTTCCTCAAGCTTGGGTGGGTGATGATATTCCCAGACATATTATGTCTCTTGCTCAGGAGCCTTATTCTCTGTAACCCTTTCGAGCAACCTCAAAAAAAAAAGAGGGGCGTTGATATTGATTAGTAGTATTCGGTGTTAATGTGGAGTTGGTAATCATTTATTCTTAGCTAGGTCTTGTATGCACCCGGGTGGACCGTGCACTCATAGTGCATTTTAGAAGTGTGCCACTAGACAAAACAGAAACATGCAATTATTCCAAACAGAAGCAATGTTCCCATATTAACAGTTACACTTTTCTATGTAAATAAGTCGCACTTTTCAGCATAACAAAATGCACGGTTCTAAAATGCACTATGAGTGCACGGTGTACTCGGGTGCATACAAGAACTAGCCATTATTTATTTGAGTGCCACTAAACACACCCCAAAATCATCTAAACACACCCCAATTGTTAAACAAACCCCAATAAAATTTAAAAATTAATATGAAGTACTAAACACACCCCATTTATTTCCTATTATATCCTTCCTCTATGAAAATAGAAAAATAACACTTTCCTACCTTTTTTTTTCTCATAAATATTTCTCTCCTAAAAAATCATTTGATTATTTCAAATTCGTAATTTTTTTTATTGAAAAATTCTTAAAATTTTAAATAAAATCATGAATATATTATTTCAAAAAAGCAACTAATTTTTTTCAAACATAAATAAATTCGGAAAATTAATTTAAAAAATCTTCAAAATTATAAAAAAAGCTAAATATAAATAAAAAATTGAAAAAATCAACTAAAATTAAAAAAATATTAAATAAAAAAAATTGAAAACGAAAAATAAAATTTGTAAAATATTAAAAAAATAAACTAATCTAATAAATAATTAAATAAAAAAATCAGTAAATCTAAACAAAATCTGGAAAAATTATTTAATTTAATTAAATTTTTTTTTTTTTTTTTTAATATTTTATATAATTTCAATTTGTTTTTTTTTTTTTTTTACTTATTCTTGTCGATTTTTAAATTGATTTTTATTATATTTTTTAATTTTAATTTTATTTTTTTTCTTATTTTATATTATTATTTTAATTTAGTTATTTTAGAGATATAGTTTTTTTTAATTATTTTTAGATTTTAATTTAATTTTTTTAAAATTTTCAATTATTTTTTCATGTATAAATTTTAAAAAAAAAATTGACAAAAAATAATTAACTTTTTTGAAGTGAAAAAAATTTAAAGGACTAAAATCAAAATAAACTAAATTAACTTAAAAGACAAATGATACCCCATATTTATATAGGGTAACTTAGTCATTTTACATAAATCTATTTTTGTTTTTAAAATTATGGGGTGTGTTTAGAGGATTTTGGGGTGTATTTAGTAGCACTCTTTATTTAATGGAAGATTTTTTTTCCGCCCAATAACTTTGTCACTTTTGATATTGATTCTATTGGTTTTTTTTATTTATTTTGATTTTCATCATGTAACTTACAGACTTGTAGAGGGGGCGTTGATATTTCAGTGTTATGACTAATTATGAGTAATACCCTTCAATTATCACAACTACTAACCTTTAGTAATATAAGTCACACTTCTTAACCAAATTCACAAATTCTTGTGCGAAACTCGTTCACCCTATACTTTGTCTATATGAATTTAAATATTCACACGTCAGGATGAAATTAAGCATAAGAAAAAATTAAAAGTAAAATTAAAAAATTCATTTGGAGGAATACATGAGATTAACTATAATGAATGTCCAGATAAGTGTTTATCAAAGTTCATACGCAGCCACTGTAAATATTATGAGAAACTAGATTTAAATTCTTCATTGTTGATCACATAACTATAATATAAAATTATCAGTACAACACTACAAGAAAATTGATATTTAGAGCATGGTTGATTTGGAATTACAAAATTGGATTTGAGATTTCATGTTTCAAATTTGGTTCTATTTAAGGATTATAAAAAATGTAAATAATAATCTTAATTTACATAAATTCTTTTTTTCTAGTACACCTTTTAGTACATGAAGTGTCACTATTTAACTCACACACTTTTACACATTTATTTTATATAAATTTAACATTTATGCTACTTAATTTTCAATGCATACCATATATATTATTGTATGATTATTGTTATTATAAATATTATATGATTTTGATTTAAAATGATTTTTTTCATCATAGATATTCAAAATAATTTACTTGTGTATTAAAAAATAAAAGATGTATAGTTCCTATTAAAAAGTAATACACTTGTGTATTAACTCGATTAAAACAAAAAACAAGCAAATCTTAATGGATAGGTCTTGTATGCACCTGGGTGCACCGTACATTCATAGTGCATTTTAAAAGCGTGCAACTTGTTATGCTGAAAAGTGCGACTTATGTACACAGAAAGGTGCAACTCTTAATATGGGAACATAGTTGCATGCTTCTGTTTGGAATAGTTGCATGTTTCTGTTTTGTATAATTGCACGCTTCTAAAATGCACTATAAGTGCACGGTGCATCCAGATGCACATGAGACCCACTCAATCTTAATTCACTTCTTGTCTAATAATCTTCACATTTCCCATCTCACTTCACATTGAACACAATCTGTTCAATTCTATACTCACTCTTCCAAAAAAAAAAAAAAAATCGAGAAATTCTTCATAAAAAACAAACACAAAATAAATAAAAAAACACTAAATTCCCCCCTTTGAAATCAGCTACAAACGGATTTTTTTTTTTTTTTTTTTTTGACAGGAAATTATATATAGATTATTTGAATATGATAAAATTGCAAAAAATTTGAGGAAATTTAGTGGGGAAAAAGAGGCGGTCAGTTTCAAAATTCGTATTTCAAATACCTCTAATTAATACGTGATTAAAATCCCTCTAATTAGTACACGTCCTTATTTCATTCCCATATATATCACAAGGAAAACCCTAGTCATTCTCCTACTGGCTGGCTGTTCTTCTTCTCCACTGGCCGGCTGTTCTTCTTCTTCTCATTGTCCAAAAAGGCATCGCTCCTGGGTGCCGACTAAGGTATGCCAATGCATTAGTTTCAATACCATGTTTTGTATATAATTTTTGCAGTTTATGTTTTTTTTTTTAAAATCATGTATGTAATGGTTGTTGATGATGATGGCAGAAGCGGATTATTGTTGTTTAAGTGATATGGATAATCAGGGTTTAAAGTATTGCTTATTTTCCCTGATTTGTATCCGTTCTTTTTCCCTAATTTGTATCCGTTCGGATGCGATTTCAGTATTACGTTTAAGAATTTGAACAACCCAATTAATTGTAGACTGAGATTTTTTTTTTCTGCCGAACAACCCAAGCGGAATTTTTTTCTGCCGGATAGTTTATATGTTATCTTATGATGCTTATATATTAGGGATAGAGTGCAGTGTATAGTTTTTTAATATTACTGACAAGCTTGGGGATAATTATCTTATATTACTGGTATAAGCTTGGGGATAATTGACTTGGGGACGTAGTGCTTATACTTTTTAATACGTTTCCAGCGAAGAAGTAGTAATTAAGAAGAGAAAAATAATAGGCTATTTAAAATTAGAGAAATGAGATAATTTTTAGATTAGATAGAAAAGATTACTGTTTTTTTTTTTTTGATCGGGAGATAGAAAAGATTACTGTGATTGTGATTATTATTTATAAAGTTAAAAGAAAGTTCATGATTGGTTTGAAACATAAACAGTAAGACTTTGGTCCTGTTAAGCATCTTCATATTTAATTAAATGATGGAAGTTAAAATAATTGGAACATCATTCTTTTTATTAAAAATAAAAATCTTGATAGAAGATCATCAAAAAATTTGCATGTGTTCCGTCTCTTAACATATGTTAATCTCTCTCTTCCCAATTGTTTAAAACAGGCTTGTTTATTGCAAGTTACACATTTCATTTAATTACATATTAATTATTTTTTTATTTATGGCATTTAATTGTTATCTTATCTTAAATTAAAAATATGCATATTTAATCTCCACAGATGACAGGTAGAAGTGGTCGTGGTGGTTTTCGAGGTAGAGGCACTATCTCAAAAAATGGTACTCCCTCCGTCCCGCAATGACTTAAACACTAGAATTGGACCACAAACCAAGGAAAGTGGGTTAAAGTGGGTTTGAGTGAAATAAAATAAGGGTGTTGTGAGTGTATTAATATTATATTTGTTTCCATTTTGGGAGTGTTCAAGTAATGTTAGGACGGAGGGAGTATATAGGTAAAGGAAAAATCATAGGTAGAGAGCATTTGAAAGAGCATCTCAGAGGCACTAGCTCAAAAATTATATCCACGAACCTTGGCAATCAATTACCAATTGAGAGAGCTTCATCTGATACAACCCCAACACCATTTGAGAGAACTCCATATGCAAGAGACCCATCAGAGAGAGACCACACACCAACTGCGAGAGGCCCATCTGAGAAAGACTATACACCATCTGAGAGGGAGTCTGTACTATTCAAGAGAGCATCTCATAGGTCTCATACACCATTTGAGAGAGCTCAATCTGAAAGAGCCTCATTTGAGAGAGACCTTACACCATCTGAGAGGGTGTTTGCACAATCCGAGAGACATTCACCTGAGAGAGACATTACAACATCTGATAGAGCATCTCAGAGAGCCACTGCACCATCTGAGAGAGTTCATACAAAATCTGATGGAGAATCTCAGAGGGTTCCCAACAATAGTTCTCCACACCTTCTCCCTCTCTTGACGGTTCTTCATCAGGAACTCCAAGCGCATCAATCCTTAGTAAGACGTTGATTCAACCAAACGGAAATGAGTAAGATATTCAAACTGCTTGCATTCTAATGTATTTATTTTATTAACTAATGTATATTAATTTTCATAATTATTGTGTAACAGATTCTTTCCTCAAGAAGCAATTAAGCGTATCGGCAAAACCATCAAGAGTAAATACGAAGAAGCATGGCTCGGATGGAGCGAAATTCCAAATAATGTAAAACACATGTGGTTTGTACAATTTCAGGTAATACACTAAGCTTATATAAATATTTGATTGTCAAATTTTGTTCAATTATGTATAAATTTAAGAAGTTATTTGTTTTTTTATAGAATAATTGTAGATGGGAAAATGAGCATAACGATGACATTAAACGTATATGGAAACATAAAGCAGCAACCGTTGTTCGTGTAAGCTTGGCTAATATTCGCAGGAAAAGATCCTTAGGGAAATGGTTGTCTGATGGAGTGCTTAAGGAACTTCACACCAAATGGAAGACATAAACTAAATTCCTTAGTATGTCTGAGCAAAACAAGAAGAATATATCCAATAATATCGATGGTTGTTTGAACCGGGGTGGTGTTATTTCCATCTCAGAGCATACGAGACGATTGGTAAGTGTAGCTTCTTAAAGTTAATTAAGTCATATTTGTATTTTAATTTAAATTTACCTTGAGTTATTAATTATATCTTTAATTTAGGGAATGAAATTAGGGCTGGGGAGAGATGCTACAGTCCCTGAGGTTTTCTTGAAGCTCAACTATAATGAAGAAACTAGTAAATGGAATAATACTAGAGCCGAGGAAGTTTATGTAAGCATTTATAAAATAAGAGTTGAATTTTAGGGAGTGAATATTATTATATATGTATATATATTTCTTTGGTATATACTCTACATTTATGAAGTCTAACATTTGGTACTTGTTGTAAATGACATGCAGAATAAGTATTAGAAGAAAAAGGCTAGTCTGTTATCTGAAGGTGCAACTGAAGATGAGATTGATGATTCGGAAATCCTTTATGAAGCTAGTGCGGGGAAGAGGGGACGATCTTATGGATTTGGATCAGAAGTATTTCACTATGATTCTTCAAGTTCAGGATCCAAAGTAAGGAAGACTACCCATACCACCAATTCCGAGGTTCAAGCCTTAAGAAATCGTTTGACCGTGGTTGAGAGTGACTTGGCTTCGATAAAGAAGATGATCAATGCACCATCCAACACTACTCACGATACCTCTTCTTCAGGTGTTTCTCTTCACGATGATGACGACATGACTAACGTTGGTTGTGAGAATGAGGAGGAGGATGATGACAACATGGCTAACGTTGGCAGTGAGAATGAGGAGGATGATGATGACTACATGGCTAACGTTGGTAGTCATGATTATGACGATGGATGGTGGTGATTTCTAGAAATTAATTAGTTTCTTTTTGTTGGTGATGAGAGTTGGGAGGATGATCAACATTTGGTATTTACGATTGTGATTTCTATAATTTATTGTTTATGTTACGTTACTTATTTTATATATGAACTTGACTTTGGAATTATTATATATTCGATTAATATGATTATATATTTGCATGTTGGTTTTTTTTAGATCGGACAAAGTTAGTTGTTAGTAGTTAGTACACCAAGCACCCAAACACTCCACAAATTCACCAAGCCACCTTCTTTTGATTTATTTTGATAGGGCTTTTTCATGGCATTTTCATATAGCAATGAAACAATTAAATATTTTATAAAAAAATATCGTTGGAAATGACATTGGAATCTACATATAATAAATTTTCATAGCTAAATATTCCAATGATATATGTTCATTGGAATAATTATTCCAACAAAATAATATCGTTGGGATTTGCGATGGATAAATTTCCAACAATTGAATTTCTAACGGCTAAAATCCGACGGAATAATTCCAATGAAAAAATAGAGTTGATTTTGATGTTGGAATTTTCCGTGGAAAAATTTCAACAATCTAAAAAATCCAACGTCACATGTTCATTGGAATTTTTTTCCAACGAAAATTTTCTCGTAGGAATTGACATCGAAAATCGTGATGAATAATTTTCCAATTATTGAAATTCCAACAAGCAAAATAAGTT
Source organism: Stenogyne calaminthoides (assembly GCA_037126765.1). Classification (NCBI taxonomy): domain Eukaryota; kingdom Viridiplantae; phylum Streptophyta; class Magnoliopsida; order Lamiales; family Lamiaceae; genus Stenogyne; species Stenogyne calaminthoides. The sequence goes on along the minus strand of JBBCBC010000035.1, from coordinate 6,830,451 downwards.
GGAATAAATCCAACGGATATATACCGTTGGAATTGTCGATGGATTTTGCATTGGTGAAAAATCCAACAACTGAATATTCCAATGGTCATATTCATTGGAATTTTTTTTCCAACGAAATTTTTACAGTTGGAATTGGCGATAGATAATTTTCCAACCGTTGAAATTCCAAAGGACAAAAATCGTTGGAAAAAAATTTCCAATGGCTATTTATCATTGGAATTTGCGATGGAACATGTGTTGGAAGATATTTCACCCGTTGAAACTTCCAACGGTGACGATCCGTTGGAATGCGGCGTTGGAATATTATTCCATCGGTATTTTGGCTAATTATTGTTGGAATTTTGCAATTCCAACAGACACTTTTCCAACGGGGTAATTTCCATTGGAATTGACGTTGGAATCAATGATTCCAACGGTAAAAGCACCAAATTTCTTTGGAATTTTAACGTTGGAATTTCACTGTTTTCTTGTAGTGAGAATTTGGCTTGTTGCGGTGACGCTTAAAACCTCGCCGTTTGACGACGGGCTGCGATTTGGTGCTCCACCGCACCACAGCTTCTCTCGATTGTTGTGATTCACCCCTGTTCTTCTATGGTTCCTTGTTGACTGATTAATCTGGACATAATTATTTGATGAATTTTGTGGATTTTGGTATTTGGGATCGTTGATTTTGGTTTAGGTTTTGGATACGGTTGTCCCGAATTACAGATTGGATGTTGTCGATTTGGGCGGTGATGTGGGAGGGCTATTTTGCAAATTTAATTTGAGACAGGCCCTCCAGTGCAATTTTGGAAATTGCACCTGAGCACCTAAAACAACAAATAATTAAAAATCTGATTTTATTAATAAAATGTTTAATATTTAAAATTGGATTAAAGGTTGGGCCATAATCAAATTAATTGGATTAATTTGTTTAATTTGGATAATAAGTTAAATTCATTAAGTTTAATTTAAAATTAGATTTTAAAACTTAATTCGATGATTTTAATTATTATTAAATCCCACTTGGTTAACATGTTTGTTTAAAATTTGTTAACGTATTTATAGTCCGCATTATAATTGTTTGGGTAGTGGCGGCCAATAATTATCGGACCGTATTGTTTGTTTGGGTAGATGGTGCCCATATAAATGTTAGTCCGTGTAAAAATCATGTTTGGGTAGGCGGCGCCCAATAATTTCTCAAATGTGATATAGATTAACATGTTGGATCTCGATTAAGCAATTAATACCCCGCCTTTTAAAATGTTCCTCACTAAAATATGATTTTCATTAAGTTGAACGATGTCTTCCATCAAAATTAAAGGTAAACCGGAGATTTCGTTCCAATGAGTATTTAAGGCCCAAGTCTTTTGCTCGGATCTACATCTAACGGGACCTTTATAGGGATACGTATTGTCGCCGCTTGATGGTTGTAAATCAACTTGACTTTGTTTCACCAACCCAAGCAGGGAAATGAAAGTCAAGGGGCATCCGATTGAACTAGGTTCAATCAACTAGGAGTTGCAGGTTTTGCAATTGGTTTGGAGACCTACCAGTTCTGCTATCATAGTAATCAACCCAAGCAGATATTATGATAGTAGGAATGTGGATCCTAGTCCATTATGATTTATATTAGATATAAATTCGAATTTTTCCGATGAGGTCGTTGAATATGTGAAAATAATGGAGACAAAATAAATTAGAAATGCCATGTTTATTTTGATTGCTGAATATTGATCATAGGAATTATGTGTTTTAATTCTCATTTTATTTTATTTCTCTAGGATTGTTGAAATGAATAACTTATCACTGAGAAGCGTTTTGGAAACGAACAAATTGGCTGGGCCAAATTTTCTCAACTGACACCGAAATGTGTGTTTGGTGCTTAGGCAAGAAAAGATTGAGAACGTGTTGGACACGCCAATCCCTGCTACTCCGGAGGTTGGTACCAAACGCCTCGGCTCAGAAGAAGCATAAAGAGGATGCTTCCCAGGCTCAGTGTGTTATGCTACTCGGGATGACTCCCGAGTTGCAAAGGCAACATGAGAAGATGCTCCCCTTCGAGATGATTAAGCATCTGAAGGATCTCTTTGATTCTGAATCTCGTTCCAAGATTTATGAAGTGATGAGAGATCTGTTTAGATGTCGATTGTCTGAGGGAGGGAAGGTTTCTCCTCATGTGTTGAAGATGATTGGGCTAATCGAGAAACTTGGTCGTCTGGGCATTGAGCTCAAGACTAACGTTGTTGTTTATGCCATTCTCCAGTCGCTTCCCGATTCATTTGAATAAGACGGAATCGACTATGCCCGAGCTGGATAACATGCTAAAGACTTTTGAGTCTTCCACTGCTAAGGAAAAACCCGTGCTCATGGTGAGTGCCTCTACTTCTTCTGCTCCGAAAGGAAGAAGAATCGAAGGAGGAAGGCAAACAAAGGCTCCAAGCCAAACTTTCTTAAGCCCAAAGGTGGAATTCAAAAGAAGGAGAGGGTGGAGAAGGATGTATGCCTCCACGGCAAGCAGAAGGGGCATTGGAAGAAGGACTGTAAGGTTCTAGCAGTTGAAAAGAAGACACAAGGTGTCTCAGCCACTGGAACAGGTATGTTTGTTATTGAGATAAATATGTCCACAAATGATACTAACTACTGGGTATTAGATACCGGTTGTGGCTCACACATTTGTACAAATGTGCAGGGTCTCAAGGATAGCAGGGCTGTTAGGCCGGTGAAGTCGCCCTACACGTTGGGAATGGAGCAAGAGTTGCTGCTGAATGTGTTGGCGTTTACGTTTTAGATTTACCCTCTGGTTTTAGACTCGAACTGGATAATTGTTATTTTGTTCCTTCTATTACCCGCAACATTATTTTTATTCCTATGTTGGATATTGAAGGTTTTTCCTTCCATTTTGCAAACAATAATTGTTATTTTTCGCTTAATGGTGATGTGTATGGAAATGCTCCTTTATCTAATGGTTTATACATGTTGCATTGTGGACATAATATTTTTAATATACAAAACAAACGACTCAAACTTAGTAATCATGAAACCCAACTTACTTGTGGCATTGTAGGCTTGGTCATGCAAATGAGAATAGGATTGCAAGGTTATGGAAATTGTGAATCCTGTCTCAAGGGCAAGATAACCAACAAACCCTTCTCTGGAAAAGGGGTACGTGCCAAAGAAGTTCTAGAATTGATCAACAATGATGTATGTGGACCATTGCCCACTCTAGCTAGGGGTCACTTTGCATACTTCATCACTTTTACTGACGATTTCTCAAGATATGGATATGTGTATCTTATGAAGCACAAATCCGAGTCTTTTGAGAAATTCAAACAGTTCAAGGCTGAAGTAGAAAAGCAACTTGGTAAGAGTATCAAGACTCTTCGATCGGATCGAGGAGGTGAATACTTTAGCCATGAGTTCATGAATTACTTAAAGTTACATGGAATCCAATCACAATGGACTCTCTCGGAACACCGCAAATGAACGGAGTGTCCGAGAGGAGAAACCAAACCTTGTTAGACTTGGTAAGGTCCATGATGAGTTTTTCCTCCCTTCCGACATTCTTATGGGGATACGCGTTACAAACCTCAATTTACATTCTGAATAGGATTCCATCCAAATCAGTTGAGCATACACCATATGAATTATGGTGTGGCAAGAAGCCAACTTTTTCACATATCAAAACGTGGGGTTGCCCCGCAATTGTGAAAAAGATGCTCACTAATAAGCTGGAGTCCAAAGGTGAAAAGGGTTACCTTGTGGGATGTCCTAAGGAAACAAGAGGATATTATTTCTATCTACCTGAGAAACAAACAATAATTGTTTCTAGGCAGGCCAGGTTCCTCGAAGAACACTATGTCTTTAAGGAACAAGGTCGTAAGATGATAGAACTTGAAGAAATTCAAGAACCACAGGATAACCAAGAGACTGATATCTTGTCAAAGAAACATGACAAGGAATCAGTGGGAGCATTCAGCAACTCTCATGGTGGAAGTTTATCATTTAGTGATCCTCTTTCAGCCAGTGGGACCATAATTAGAGTGACATTGCCTTTGCAACAAACTCCAAGTGGGCTGAATGAGAACAACATAGTTTAAACTCCCACCCAAGAGGCATCTGAAAGTGTTGCTCTTGAGGACTCTCCGGACATTGATGAAATCGATGCACCACAAAATTTTCACGATCAGAATGTACAGCCTGCACAACCACAGCTCCGTAAGTCCACTAGGATTCGTAATCCACCCACTAGATATTATGGTTTCCTCATAGAGGAACATGATGACGTGGAGATTCCGGATAAAGACGATCCCAGAACTTACACTGAGGCAACATTAGATGTTGACTCAGAGAAGTGGCATGAAGCCATGAAATCCGAGATGGACTCGATGTACACCAATCAAGTCTGGGACTTGGTTGAGTTGACGAAAGGGGTCAAACCCATAGGTTGCAAATGGGTCTACAAACGAAAGACTGATGTAAACGGCAAGGTACAAACCTACAAGGCTAGGTTGGTGGCAAAAGGTTATAGTCAACGCGAAGGCATTGACTATGATGAGAATTTCTCACCTGTTGCCAAAATCAAGTCCATTCGAATTTTACTTGCGGTAGCAGCACATCTGGATTATGAGATTTGGCAGATGGATGTCAAAACATCTTTCCTCAATGGGAACATTGATAAGGAGGTGTTTATGACTTAACCGGAAGGTTTTGTATCTAAGCCAAAGTCTAATCTTGTGTGCAAGCTTAAAAGGTCCATTTATGGATTAAAGCAAGCTTCTAGGAGTTGGAATATCCGATTTGATGAAGCTGTCAAATCGTTTGACTTCATTAGAAATTCGGAAGATCCATGTGTTTATCGTAAACGCAGTGGGAGAAATATTGTTTTCATAGTTATGTATGTCGATGACATACTGATTATGGGAAATAATATTCCTCTTATGCAGTCGGTTAAAGATTGGCTATCAAGGACCTTCATGATGAAGGATCTTGGTGAGGCCTGCTACATCTTAGGGATCAAGATCCATAGAGATAGATCCAAAAGGTTGTTGGGGCTGTCACAGTCAACCTACGTAGATAATGTGTTAAAGCGATTTGTGATGGAGAACTCTAAGAGAGGTTCTCTACCGGCATGTCATGGGATAAAGTTGTCTAAGAAGGATTGTCCTTCTACGGAAGCTGAAATCCGGCGCATGAAGGATATACCATATGCATCTGCAATTGGCTCCATCATGTACGCCATGACTTGCACAAGGCCAGATGTGACCTTCGCTGTTAGCACCACTGGTAGATACCAACAGAATCCGGGTGAACCTCACTGGATTGTTGTCAAGAACATTCTTAAGTATCTTAGACGTACCAAAGATTGCTTCTTGGTCTACGGAGGACAGTCATATCTGGTTGCAACTGGCTATGGTGATGCAAGTTTCCAATTCGACTGTGATGATTACAAATCACAGTCGGGCTATGATTTCGTTCTCAATGGTGGGGCGATTAGTTGGAATAGTTCCAAACAAGATACTACCGCAGACTCAACAACCGAAGCTGAGTACATTGCTGCGGCAGAAGCTGCCAAAGAAGCTATCTGGATAAAACAGTTCTTAAGTGAACTAGGGGTAGTTCCGAGTGCCAGCAGTTCAATAAAGTTGTATTGTGACAATACTGGTGCGGTTGCGCAAGCTAAGGAACTGAGATCCAATAACAGAAACAAGCTATTGGGGTTATACGTGAAAGTATGCTTTTACTTTGTATAACCTATGTATTAAACACTTATTTACTGAAATAAATTATTTATCACTGTTGCTTTAAATATGATTGAATATTATATATATTTATTGCAAACCGTTCGTAGCACGCGTTGTAGTTAATGTGGTGATACCAGATCACAGAAAATCACGTTAATAGATCCTTGTAAATGAGTGCGTGTTTCATAACTTAGATAGATCCGAACAATCTATTGGTAGAAGTTGATGTGTAAGGCTTAGATTGGCTTGTCTTGACCAAGAGATTACACTAGTGCATTCGATGCGCTGACGCGGACCTACAGAGAGGATAAACTCATTCGCACTGACTTAAGGGATGAAGAGTTAGACCTCAGTGGTTGTTGATTTCTTAATCTCTGTCACTTAATAAGGACTGTGTGTGATTAGTAGTTATTGTTTTGAATTATAAATGGGAAGAGAATCATTGGGACTTCGATACCCTATATCTTGGACAATAATATTAATTGTACGACAGTTGCTAAATTAATACAGAGAATCGTGCGCTTGTAATGTCTTTCTTGATTGGTCCCCTTGGTGGGCCCGTTCCCCTTTATCATACCAAATCTTGCAAGTGGAATTAATTTTCCGGTATGGATATTAAAGTTGGGTTGTCCTTACTCCAAGGATAAAGATATTAATTAATATAAAGCTTTTCAGTGGCTTAATTAATTAATGTATTAAATAATCTTAAACACGGGAAATAATAATCGGGAGCCATATTACCGTAATATGGGTTAAGATTGGATAGTGCAATATTAATTATATAGTGGCATTAATTAATATTAATGGGCTGAATTATATTGTGGCTCAATATTGGAATTCAAAAGTCCATTGGAAGGTCCATCTTAATTCTCCTAAAGGCCCCTCAAGTAGCCCAAATTATAATCCAATAAATAAAAGGTGCTTAAAATAAAATAAATTTATTGTTGCAACATTTCCTATTTTTTCGAAAATATTAAAGAAAAGAGGGAGAAGGATTTTCTTGAAAAGATTTTATGGAAATGAGATAATGTATTCTTGGAATACAATATTATCCCATAAATTCAAGAAAACTCCCACTTGGCTTCTTTAATTGGTAATTTTCGAAAATTATGTAAAAAGAAAGGGAAGAAAGATTTTCTTGGAAAGATTTTATGGAGAAAGATATGTATTCTTGGAATACAAGAATATCTCATAAATTCAAGAAAGATCTAATCTTGCAAATCTTCTTGTAATTTTCAAAATTTAGGGCTAAATAAGGGTGTGAGATTTTTGTGGAAAAATACACATGGAAAGAAGAATATATTAGATATATTCAAGATTTCTTGGAGATCAAGAAAATATCTTTCCTAGCCCTAATTGCCTTGAAAATTTTGAACCCTCCCTCACTTATAAATAGGGGATGCATTTTTCATCTCCAACTAGTGTTCCATGCGTTGGAAATATTATAAATCCACAAAGGTGGTGCAACAATACTGTTATTTTCCTTGTTTTATAAATCGTTCATCGGAGAACCTTCCACCGGGGTTATTGGACGAGGACTTGGGAATACTTGATAAGGATTTTTGGTGGGTATCCAGATACTTGATCATGTCTGTCTCAGATCGTCTCTCCAACGGGTACGTTTACGTAAACTCCTAGAAATTCCGCATGCTAGGATCTTTTACGTGAAATATTATTTGCATGTTGTTGTTGAATTGATTATTATTTGAATTCACTTAGGTAAATTCATGCTAGTAATAATTGTTAATTTAAATTTGTGTTTATGAGGTCATCCCGATAGATCCTGGCATATATTATCCCAACACAAGCATGTACCGAGGCATTATCACTTGATAAGAGAGATAGTCGCTAGAGAGAGATAGAATTAGAACATGTCCCCACAGAGGATAACCTGGATGATCCTTTCACCAAGACTTTGAGTGTTCATGTACACACTTGACATTTTGATGGTCTAGGGGTTAGACATGTAGGTGATTGGCTGTAGTTCAAGTGGGAGATTGTTAGTGTTAGTGTCCTAGAGACAATCCATTGTAAGGACATAATGCTCAGATAATATTCAATATTGATTTAATATTATTGTTTATTTAATATTAAATATATGGCGTTGTATCTATTAGAATATTATGTTTGATTGTTTGCGTTTGTTCTTATTTGTGTTCCCTTGAGTCACTGCTGTCATTGAGTGTGTGAGAACTCAGATGGCCTAAGTATGATTCTCAAATGGCCCCAATCGAGGATCATCAAGAATGAGATATTGATGATACAATGGAGATTGATGTGCGATCTGCATCATACTCTTTGAGAGTGTAGTAAGATCTCACTTACTACGAGATACTAGGTATCTCATGATGGATGCACAAATACCTTAGAGGGTATTGGTATACCCATCCGAGAAACCGTTTGATGTAGTTCCACTATATGTGTCTACGGGTGTCTCGATTAGTGGGAGCAATGAGATACTCCTTTGACTTGAGGTCAATACGCACGACATGTGTGGGATGATGAATTTTGACCATGACTGACGCTTGCACCCTAACCATGGGTAGATATGGCTTGGATTGGGTTCATCACGAAGTGCATGTGCGTGGTAGTTGAGCCAAGAAAAGGATTCATTCCTCAAAGTGGATTTAGAGAGAATACTCATCTTCTCATCATAATTGGATCAAAGTCATTGGCCAATGCACGTCAACTTGGACTTTGTGGCCAAGTGTGACATAAGTGATCAATTAGTGATTAGAGATAAATTGATTAAGTTATTTGAATAGACACTTCATCATGTTCAAGGCTTAATCGAGTATTCATGAATGAAATGAGGAAATCGTAATAGCCCATGTTTCAGTTACAGGTAGTTGCACATCCTCGCAACGTACCTCATATATTGAGAATGTCTGATTTATTGTCTAGGGTTCAATTAAGACCGTTAGTTTGACTAATCGCTCGATATATGAGGGCCTATGGGTCACACAACAAGTAATGGTTGTTTGCTAATTATAGTTGGTTGATTAAATGTTAAATTATATTTAATATTTAATTTATGGAGAAGTAATTAATAATAGATTAATTTGGAATTAATTATTATTAATGTTTAATTAAATTAGATTTAATTAAATAAGAATTCCCAATAATAATATTTGGAATATTATTGTAGGATTTAATATATATGAAAATAAATCGTAGATATTTGTCATATATAAGATTTAAATCCGTAGAGATTTATATGTGGGAAATAAATCTAATAGATTTATTTTATTAGGGATTTTTCCTAATAAAGGTTAGCTTAAGATTTAAGCTGGACATCTCCTATATATATGAGGTCTTGGGAATTCATATTACGTGAGTATATATTTTTCTCCATAAAATCTCTAAGTTAGAATTTTCCTAGCAAATTCATCTCGGGGATTCAACGCTAGCAGATCTGTGCAGATTAGTAAACGACTGTTAGGTGGATATCATAGTGGAGGAATCCGTGTACGAATTGCTGTAAGAATTTTGTTTACGTTTACTCGTATTTAATTATGCAATTAACTGTTCGTTATTGGTGAACTTTAATTTTCACTGCGCATGTATTACGTGTTTATGTGCCTCTAAATTCCAACACTTTTCTTCCTGGTGCTCAAAGGAATGGACCCGTCACCCCGACCACCACCTCTGCCTCGACCATTTCCGCTGCCTCGTCCACCGCTATCTTGGCTAGTACTCATCTGCATTATATAAAACAAATTCATTATATTTTTTAATAATTTAATTAAAATCACGCCTAAATTTTGACGAAATTTCGACTGTATTATTACATATTCATCCTAGTCAACCATCAATCTAACAATTCTAACCAAAATAACATATATATATATATATCACATAATTATAAAACAATTCTAACTATTCTAGTCAACCATCAATCTAACAATTCTAACCATTCTATCCCATATATATATAACATATATAATCATAAAACAATTCTAACCATTCTAGTCAATCATCAATCTAACAATTCTATCACATATATATAACACATATATAATCATAAAACAATTCTAACCATTCTAGTCAATCATCAATCTAACAATTCTAACCATTAATCTATCATATAATTATATATAAAATAGCATAATCAACCAAATTACACTAACATGCATATATGTAATTGAAATAAATATATGTAATTGACTAATTAAACTAAAATACATATATATAACATCGAATATATATTTCAAATTATATATATATATAAACGTACAAAACGAGAAAATAAACGGTTAAAAATTAGAAAAAATATCGTCAAAAGGAAGAATACGACGATACGAATTGAACCACGTGCACCAAATGCTCAGGATGGCGATAACGAATGGCGTACGGCGACGGTGAAGGATGATTTATACGCGAAAAGAATCGCGTCTGAATGTTGAAATCACAGGTTATATAATCGAAATTTTGCGATGGATTTGCGATTGATACTTAATTGCCGTCGCTAGTAGCGACGGTAAAAACCGTCGCTTTGTTCAAAAAATTGTCGCTAAACTCGGCTGGGGTGGTGATCCAAATGCCGAGATGCTTCGTGCTCCGGGTCCGACTTTAGCGACGGATATAACTGTCGCTAAATACCCCGATTTGACCCAGTTCAAAAAAACCATCGCTACACCATTGCTACACAGTCGTTATTAGCGGCGGATACTAAAACCATTACTATATTCGGGGACTTTGACTGTTTGAATTTAATTGTCTCTAAAATTGTCGCTAGTAGCGATGGTAGTTGAATCCGTCGCTAAAATCCGTCGTTAAAACCTGGCTTTTTTGTAGTGTACTCCCAAATCTTATATACACAAGATATGCACAAATTTGCAGAGGAGAGCGTGAGCAATTAGGGAAAAGAAAGGAAAAAAAAGAAGAGAGGGTTGCACTAGTTAGCCGAAAAAAAGGAGAAATATAGAAGAAAAGAAAGAAGAGGATTCTGGCGAAGGGGATTAGGCGAAATTTATAAGATTGAAGCAGCAAATTAAATGTCGAGAAGCTTAAATCGTGATTTTAAATTTAGAGTGTGTTGCCTCACTTTCAGGTAAGTAGAAATTCATCTGCAACTACAATGCATAAACTTAATACTTTGTGAATTATTTATATTTGATTGGTGATGTTTGAGTATTTAAGTGTATAATCATATTTGATTGTTGTTCAGTGATTATCATGAAATAAACTTGTGAATTTAATAGTTGTTATGGAATGAACATGTGAGTTTCAAAGTTATTGTGGATTGAACCTGTGAGTTCAATAAGATATGAGATATTGAATGTTGCATTGCATCAAACATATTATACATGGACATGAAAACATATCATTGTACGTGTATGCATGAATGATCTCGGGTAAGAGGCTCACTAGAGCTCCAGGCAAGGTGATCGTTGTATTAGTAGAAATGGATTAGGTGACTTGTATTGGCCACGTGGTGGTCTGTATATTGGCTTATGCCGGCTTATGTAAGTCTGGGGCCCCAGCAAATGTTTTAGAAATGGATAGGGTGATTAGAAATGGATAGGGAGTAGAAATGGATAGGGATTAGAAATTGATAAGATGAGTAGAAATAGATAGGGTGATTAGAAATAGATAGGGAGTAGAAATGGATAGGATGAATAGAAATGGATAGGGAGATTAGAAATTGATAGGATAAATAAAAGTGAATGTGATGATTTCAAGAGTGAGAGTTTATGAGAATGATTTCCAAACAATTCATGTCATGCATAATTTCTACTTACTGAGTTTTATCTCACATAGTTTATGCATTGTAGGTAATCATGAGATGAAATGTGATGAGTTGGCCTTACTGGACAAGCTGTGGAGCTTCTGTAGGTTTTGAGTGGCTGTGTACATAGATGACGACCTGTTGGACATACCGTGGCTTATTGTGCATCCGATAAAATATATTTTGTCTCTTTTAGATATGTATTATGTTATGGTATAAAATCTAATGTGTAAGATGATAATGATGTCATAATTGTTGAAAGAAAGAAAAATCATAGCAGGGTTACGAGTTTAATTATATTTATATTCAGATAATATTGGGTTAAATAAGGGTGGTCGTGACAAAATGGATGTCAAGACATCTTTCCTTAACGGAAGTCTTGAAGAAGAAATCTATATGCAACAACCGGAAGGCTTCATTGAAAAAGGCCAAGATCATCTGGTTTGCAAGCTCAAGAAGTTCATCCATGGACTGAAGAAACATCCTGTGCTTGGAATCAATGTTTTGGTCAGGTTATAAAATCCTACGGTTTTGATCAAAACGAGTTCGAAAGTTGTGTGTACAAGAAGCATGTTGGAACTACCTTGGTATTCTTGGTACTATACCTAGACGATATTCTGCTCATCGGGGACAATGTAAAGGTATTGTCAGACATAAGGACATGGTTGTCAAAACACTTTGATATGAATGATTTAGGAGAAGCCGGTCACATACTAGGGATCAAGATCACTCGAGATCGCAAGAAAAGGATGATCAGCTTGTCGCAAGCTTCATACATAGACACTGTCTTGAAGCGATTCAGCATGCAGGATTCCAAGAAAGGTTTTGTACCTTTCAGACATGGAATCCATCTATACAAGGAAATGTGTCCTAAGACACAAAAGAAGATAGATGACACGAAGGGCATTCCTTATGCTTCGGCTGTCGGAAGCCTCATGTATGCAATATTGTGCACGAGACCAGATATCTGCTTTGTCGTTGGCATGCATGGTGGCAAGATATCAGAGTAACCCAGGGAAAGAGCATTGAACTGCAGTTAAAAACATTCTGAAATATCTAAAAAGAACTCAGGATAGAATGTTGGTTTATCAATCAGACAGTTTAATTCCTGTCATTTACACGGACTCAGATTTCTAATCAGACTTAGATTCCAGAAAGTCTACCACGGGTAGTGTGTTTTCTATGGGAGGAGGAGCCATGACATGGAGAAGCGCTAAGTAGAAATGCATCGCAGATTCTACCAGGGAAGCCGAATACGTAGCTGCTTGTGAAGCAGCGAAAGAAGCGGTTTGACTCAAGAACTTCTTAGTGGACTTGGATGTAGTTCCGGATTTGCCCAGCACTATCACGGTCTACTGTGATAATGCTGGAGCAGTAGCAAATTCAAGGGAACCAAGAGCCCACAAGGCCAGCAAACACATAGAAAGAAAATACCATCTTATACGAGAAATTGTTAAGAGAGGAGACATAGAAGTGGCAAAGATTGTGTCAGAAGACAACCTAGAAGATCCATTCAAAAATGGTCTGCCTCAGAATACATTCGAGAGACATATGAAAGGAATGGGTGTCAAGAGCGTTGCCATTCTACTTTGAGTTTAAGTGGGAGAAATGTTATTAGGTTCATGTAGGTGACATTAGATGTCATGTAGAACACGAGACATGTTGTAGTATACTTAAAAGCAGACTTTGAGTATAAGTGGGAGATTGTTGGGATTATACTGAAAAGTATGCTTTTTACTTTGTATAACCAAACTGAATTTCTGCCTTATTTACCAAAATTAAATTATTTATCATTGTTGCTTTAAATATGATTGAATGTTATATATATTTACTGCATAATTGTTCCATACATAGTACGTATTACATTGTAGTTAATGTACGTGGTGATACCAAATCACAGAAGATCACATTAACAACTCCTTGTAAACAAGTACAAATTCACAACCTAGATGGAAATTAACAACCCATCGTGAAAGGTTGAAGTGTAAGGCTTAGATTTGCTTATCTTGACCAAAAGATTACACTAGCGCATTCTGATGCACTGAATATGACCTACAAAGAGGATAAACTCTTCCGTACTGACTTATTTGATGAAGAGTTAAACATCAGTGGTTGTTGATTTCTTAATCTCTGTCACTTAATAAGGATTGTGTGTGATTAATAGTTATTGCTTTGACTTATGCTGGGAAGAGAATCATATATTACGACTTCGATACCTTATATCTTGGGCAATAATATTACTTACATGACGATTGCTAAATTAATACAGAGAATCGTGTGCTTGGAAAGTCTTGCGTGATTTGTCCCCTTGGTGGGCTCAGAAGTTTTATCATACCAAATCTTGCAAGTGAAATTTGTATCCGGTATGGATAATAATGTTGAGTTGTTCTTACTCCAAGGAAAAAAATATTAATTAATATAAACATTGTAGGTCCCGAACTGGTTTCGTGAGGGCAGAAGTCTAGAGAGGAGGGGTGAATAGACTTCTGAAAACTTTTGCGTGTAGATCAGGTGTGAAAGCAGGTTTCCAGATCAGAGTGCGAGTGAGTCAGTATGGACTGATATCCAACTTACTGATTGCCTGAGGGCAGATCATTTCGGTGTCTATCAGTTTAACTGATTGTGCGGAAGCTAGTTTATACCCATGTGAAAAACCAGTTTATAACAAATCAGATTCTGAAGCTGTTTTCAATCAGTTGACTATGGAGTCAATATGATCAGATCAATAACTTGGTGCAAGCTGATCCTAACTCAGAATATGTATGCAGACTTAAGAAAGGTTGTGTGCAATAGTGTAAAGCAATTAATCAAACAGGTAAATGCACACAAGATTTATAGTGGTTCGGACAACCAGTCCTACGTCCACTCTTCCCTATCACAAGGTGCACCAACTTAACCAACTTGGACTTAGTTTATTGTGTTAGTCCAACACATTACACCAACAGATATTTATAGAGTTCTCACTCAACGATCCCAGAAATCAGCACTAGAAACCCTAGTCTGAAATCTTGCAAAACAAACTTAACCTAACTTTGGGTTTTGGTAAAGGTTTGTTGTTGTTCCAACTGGAAATATATCCTAGTATTTGTGTAGCCTAAAGCTAGATGATTAAATTTCTATGCTAAGAACAATGAGATGAACACTTAGAAAATAATCTTCAAGGTTGTGTTCTTCATGCGGAAATTTGGCTATTGTATGAGCTTCTTGATAATTTACGCCGTATCTTCACTTTGAAGAGTAATTCCATATTTATAGACCATGAAATCAAAGAGTCGTCGGAGAGCAATTTGAATTTCAGGCTATATTTGTAGATATGCAGGATTGATTTGACGTGCTCAGGGACGGCATGGCCGAAAGCATGAATAGTGTCTTTTATAGCCGTTTTGACTTTGTAGCACCAAATTCTGCAGTGTCAGCCTTTTTACGTACGTGTCGTGCTCTCATTGGTTAACAAGTACAGCACTTCAGCGTTTGTTCTACCAACTAAAGTTTGACATTCTTCTTGTCCTGAAGGTACGTATGATCTGATGTAACAATATTTAGTTAACACTAGGAGTGAGCTAACCTGATCAGATAACTGATCAGTCTACCACTTGTAGGTCCCGAACGGGTTTTGTGAGGGTAAAAGTCTAGAGGGGAGGGGTGAATAGACTTCTAAAACTTTTCGTGTGGATCACGTGTGAACTGCAGATTACCCGATCAGAGTGCGAGTGTATCAATTTAGACTGATGTTCAATCTTACTGAGTGCCTGAGGGTAGATCAGTTTGATGTCTGTCAGTTTAACTGAATGGTGCGGAAGCTTGTTTTTACCCGTGTGAAAAACCAGTTTTATCAATCAGATTCTTAAGTCAGTTTTCAACCAGTTGACTACAGTGTCAATCTGATCAGATCAGTTGCTTGGTGCAGACTGAGCTTAACTTTAGAATATGTATGCAGTTTAAACTCAGTTGTGTGACTTGTGTAAAGCGATAAGAAAGCAAGTAAATGCACACAAGACTTTTTATAGTGGTTCAGACGAAACCCATCCTACGTCCACTCTTCCCTTAACACAGGGGAACCTTAACCTACTTTAACCTGCGGGACTTATATCCTTTTCAGGATGGCCGATATTTTTACCGAGTTCTCACTCTTACAAACTTAACCTGCGGGACTTATATCCTTTTCAGGATGGCCGAGATGTTTACCGAGTTCCCACTCAAGCTTAACCTACGGGACTTATATCCATTTCAGGATGGCCGAGATGTTTACCGAGTTCCCACTCTACAAACGTAACCAACGGGACTTATATCCTACAAAGAGGATAGCCGAGATGGTTAATGAGTTCTCACTCTACAGACTTGACCTAACTTGCGTTTGGGTAAAGAATGATTGAGGGTTCCAACTGGAAATCTATCCTGGTGCTTTTAGGTAGCCAAAACGCTAGTGGATAGGATTTCTTGCTAAGACCTATGGTTCTTTCGTTGGTCTCTGCTTGTTAGACTTTTCTTTTCAAAGTAAAGTTCGATCCCATTTTATAGACCTCGAAATCAAAGAGCCGTTGGAGAGCAATTTGAATTTTGAGCTATATTAGGTAGGCTGTAGGATATGATTGTGACGTGCTCCGATTATCGGCGTGGCCGTAGGCATGATTAGCGCCATTTTTTTCTGCAGCGTCGTATCCCCTATTGTTAGCTCTTTTTTTGTGCGTGTGTGTCGATTTCTCCTTGGCCCAAAGACTTGAAAATTTGCCCGTTAGGCGATTGATATTCCTTTTTGTAGAGGATTAAGTCTTATGCGTGTATCTTTTTTATTGTCACAGTGTGGTGACTTGATCGAATGGCGGTCGATCTACCTTGTTTGAGTCTTGGATGCACATTGTCTTAGCTCAATATCACGCAGACTCCAATGAATGTAGGTCTTGGTCTTTTGATCTTGGTGTCTCGAGCCTCGGTGTATTGATCGTCTTGAGTCTTGAGTTTATTCTTGAGTCTTGACTTTATCTCGAGTCTTGAGTTCATCTGAGTCTTTAGTGTCTATCTGAGTCTTGAGTTCATCCGAGTCTTGAGTTCATCCCCGAGTCTTGATGTCTTCTTGTCTTCACCGATTTTTACTTCTTGTCTTCTGATTTGTGCTTAGCCATCTGATCATCTGACCTTATCTGGGTCATCTGATTCTTCGACCTGACCTATACATATTGAGTTCCCCCTCAATATGTGACCTATCTTTTACATCAGCTATCTATACATTTCAATTTGGTCATCTTATTCGATTCTAAGTCACCAAATCCAATGTGTCCGACCGGTCCTATTACAACCTGCTTTTGAACTTCCATCAAAACTAAATTACATATTTCCCAACAATTTCCCCCTTTTTGATGGAACCAAAAAACTTAACCGTACTTGATTAGAAAAACAGATACCATGAATGGAAATGTAGATAATGCAAATAGTACATACCTCAGAAGACAATGAGATGATTGTCTTAGAATCAGTGTGATGGAAAGTTTTATTCAGATATGTGTGTGCATTGTAGAATATATGAAAAGCGTACCTATCAACTGATTCCAAGTTGTCTTCTTCAGGTGTACTTGAACATTTGCAGTTCTTTGGGGATGCCAAACATCATGTACATCCTTTGCATTAGCTTGTCCAGCTCTTCTTTTCTATGGATTCCTTCTTTTTCGGCTAGTCCATAGTAGATGTTCTTGAATTTAACGGGATCTAGCTTGTTGTGCGGGCCTTGAGGTGGAAGGAGTAGTTCAAAGGGTGGAGCTTACGGTATTAGTGACTGATCTTGCCTTCTGTCATCCTTTATGCGGGTAGAAGTCTGGATGCTTTGTTTCTAACCGGTTCGAAATTCATCATCATTTTTTTTTCGATCTTGATGAATTGGAATCTTCTCCGAGATGTGGGCGCCACATAACCATTCTCCTCGATCTGATCCCATTAAGAAGTAAATCTTGTGCGTCCTGAGGATGCCTTTAACAGTCTTAGGAAGGGCATTCTTCTCCCAAGCAATCTCCTCTGCTGCAGAACCGGTCTTCCTCTTTCCTTCGGATGTAGGCAATGTTCAGCCCCTTTGCCTCTGCTAACTTCAGCTTCTTGATTGCGGCCTCTCTTATTCTCTGTCTTGTCAGCTCTTGAACTTGTTCAGGAGTCATCTGGCTTTTGGTGGAGAATAGATGGCCTTGTCTCTGATCTTCCGTTGTTGCTTTCATCATCTTGCCTTTGCCTTTCTTCCTCCTCAGAGTCTGCTCAGGTTCATCTTGTTCGTCTTCTTCAGCTAATTTCTTAGCGAGTTCAAGGCTCTTGGCCTGATCATCAGTTTCCATTCTCTTCTGAACGAACGAAGAGAAGTCTTCAATTTTGTCGACTCTGGCAGTAATCTCTGAAAGAGCATTTTTCTGCTCAGTGATCTCTTTACTCTGTTGCTCCACAATTTCTTTCATTTCAGCAACGAGATCGGTAGATAGAGTGGCTGGCAAGTCAGATACAGTGGTTTTTGGTAGAGATGAAAATTTTACCAACTGTGTCTGAGTCTGTTTTTCTTCTTTCTCTTTTTCTTGAGTCTGTTTCTCTTTATTCTCTTTTCCTTCAGACTCTTTTTCTTCTGACTCTTTTCCTTCCCCCTTTTTGGTTGCATCAAAGAGGTTGGACATCTTGCGGTTCAGAGTAGTTAATTGCCGTGAGATCTCCTCTCTGAGTTCCTCGACAACAAGAGGAGTGATCTGGACGGTGGCAGAAGATGCAGGTGTATAGAAGCGTCTGAGAGCAGTTTTGATTTCCTATCTTGCCTTTTCTGTAGAAGCTAGAAAATGTTTCCAACCCATATCCAAGTGGTTGTTGGTCTTGTCCAAGGATGCCCAGACACTTTCCAAAAGTACCTGTGTCTGATTGAGCATCTCTGTCTGAACTGAGAGTTTGTTAGACTGGAGTTTGAGCTTCTCAGCAACAGGATATACTAGTTGCATGACTTCAGCAAGGATGGCATTGTGCATCCCAACTGTGTGACTTCGTTCCTTGTCAACTAGTTTTGCTTGCTCATCTTCAAATCGCTTCATTAGATCTGTTGTGAGCTCTGCGAATTTGTCTTCAAATGCAGCCTTGATCCCATCCTGAATCGTCTGAGTATGATGATCTAGGGTATCAGAGCTCATCTTAGTAGCCTGTTCAGATGTTGAAGTCTAGCCAAATTGGGTCTCATCTGCAGCACCCATTCTTGGTTCATCGGCAATTCCCTCATGATCTTTAGGAGGTTGAACGGTTTCCTCCCTGTTATCAGCAATGCCGAACCTTTCGTGAATCAACCATTTGATATCATCATCAGATGCCAATTCAACAACACTTTCAATCCCAGCATTGTTTAGACATTTCAACTCCAAGTCTACAAAGAAATCTGATCCCAGAGTTGTCATTAGAATCAGAAATTCTTCAATGCTCTTTAGTCTGATATACCTCCAGAACACTATCTCTTCTATCTGTAGCTGGATGCCAGGATGTTGATCCAATTCAGGGCACAGATCCAGCAGATATTCCTTGATATGTTGCTTCATTATCCTTATGATGGGGCTCTCTAGAGCAAGTGAAGCAAACATTGTTCTGGTGTTGAAGGGATTATGAGAGATGGACACTCGCTCGTCGGATCTCTCAGGTTCTTGAGACTTGATTGGGGATTGGGATGATTGTTGTTTAGGTTCGTTTTCAGCATTTTGAGGGTGTTCAGTTTCCTGAATGGGTTCATTGATTGGGGGTGTGGGAGATGTTGTTCTGATAGGAGAGGGTGAGGGTGAGAAGGTTTTGTGGGGAGAGGATGGTGGTGATGATTTTTTAGGAGAGGGTGATGGTGATTTGGAAGTGGTCGTTGACGATCTTGCTCTCTGGAAGATCTTGGTGAGAGGCAGAGAATCAGATGGTGATTCTTCCTCAGGTAGCTCCACTTCTGTCCCTCTGACAAATTTCTCTCCTTCTGCAGCGATCATCTGCTCTTCCTGTACTTCTCTGATAGTTGGCTCAGAGCGGACTGCTATCTCTTCGTCTGATCTTACTTGCATCAGATCCTCTGTTCTGCTGGCTTGCTGGGCAAAACTTGGAGTAGTTTTCAGAGGAGATGAGATTCTCTTCTGTCGTTTCCACTGAGCGTCTGGTTTCTTGGCCAGATCCTTCCTCTTCATCCTCTTCTCTTGAACGGCCTTTTCCTACACTTCAGACGATGCAGTTGCCTTATCTTTTCCTTTCTTTTCTCCCTTGGGTTTGGGCACATAAGGAGTCGGATCCTCATCAGCTTGTCTAGGTAGGGACTCATCTTTGCCCAGTATGGCCTTGTGCTTTGCTTGGTAAATCTTCGCTCCATTCATAATTCTGTGGCAGCTTATCTGACAGAATGATAGAAATTTTGTGTATGAATGAGCACTTCGAAGATAAGCACACTTCATTGCTCTGGTTCATCTCGAACTTTCCGGAGTCTTTTCTCAGTCTTGCTTTGACCATACCCATGCAATCAATGTCTGAAGCCTTCTTGATTATTGCAGCCATTACACTTATCTTGTATGAAGTGACCGCATCAAGGCTGTAAGTCGAGCAGATGATCACCTTCTGAACGATCTCAAGAAGAAGGCGATAATTTCTTTTCAGATAGGAGGCTTTGACGTTCGTCGTGTTCTCCTTGTTTTCTGGTCTCAACAGCTCGTCTTCGAGAAACTCCTTTTCTCCTACAGCAGTCGTGTAGGTCTCTGGATTGATGCTTCCTCGAGTTAGGCCAAATAGCCTCTGTAGATCGTCATTTGACACTCGAACTTCCATTCCGCCAACGGAAGAAATCAGGTCAACATCATTGTCTTCATCCCTCTGCAGATTGTAAAGAAACTCCAGGGCTTCATGGGTGTGAACGATGTTCTGATGAGTAGAGCAATATCGTTCCAGTCCACACGCTCTTAAGCACTCCAGAATTTCCAGCGATTCCGGATCTGAGGTGATGTTGAAGACGATGTACTTTTCATCAATGATGTATTTCTTCATCGATGCAAAATTGTAGTACTTTTTCCCTTGTCCTGGTCTTGAAACAAGATGTGCCATTTCTGTAAGATATGCAAATTGATGTTTAGTTTGAGTAAGATATTTCAGTAAATTCAGCCAAACTAGCAATTTCAGCATCAATTTAGCAAATAAGCGTTTAGATCGAATAATTTTTTTTTTACAGAAATACAACTTGTAAACCTAGGTAACATAGAGAAATTGAGATCATACAATTAATTAAAACAAGAGATTACCAGAAATTGATTCGAGAGATTTAGAAATCGGAAGAGTGGAATCAAAAGATTTCGAAGGTAATTCTCTGAAGATTTTGGAAAAAAAAAAGATCTTTTAAGAGCTTTGAGAAGACGAAATAGCGGAAAGCGGATTTCTGAGAAAGATTTTGATTTTATAGAATACGAGGGAAAACCTTTTTACACAACTTTCCAAGGTACTCAAGTATTGATGGCTGAGATTAGTCGGCCAAAAAGTATTTTGATCGCACTGTTGAGAAAAGTAGTCTTCTCATTTTCCGGACTCGAAAAATCACGATAAAACATTTTGAAAATATTTTCCAGGTCCGCATTAAAAGCTTTTCAGAGCATGCTTCATGAACAGTGTAAAATAAATCAATTAAATAAAATAGCGCATGTAAAGATATTCAGAAAGAGATAAATAAGAGAGCATATCTGACTGATTGATATTGTAATCAATCAGTTACCACGGTGATCTGATCTGGTACTTCGTTGACCTATCTGATGTTTGCCTCATGCATTTCCGAACAATATCTCACTTATTTGATCAGATTCTTGCTTGAAACGCTTCGCCACTTATCTGATCCTATTTTCTGAAATACTTCATCCTTCAGTTTTCTTCTATAAACTCGCATTAACTGAAGTCAACTCCCGCCAAAACTTTTACTTCGGGGAGTCCAAAAGTCGCCTCGATTCCCATATCGGCGCGATTTGACATTCCGTAATAATGGCATAAATACGCTGTGATTTAATCACACCGTTAACTTATCCAACCATTAGCCGCGTGTTCCTAACGCGTTGTCGATGAAAATTTCTCTTAAGATCTTCTGAGACGATAAAATTTGCATTTATACCCTTAATTTCCTTCTATAAATAGCCTGGGGTGTTAGGCGAACAACACAATCATAAACCATTTCATCTTCTTTAGCATATCCTTCATGCTTTTCCGATGAGTTCCTTATTTCCGGTGAAACTTCCGGTGGGAACTTTTAGCCCTTTTCCAATGATTCAGCTTCTCAGATCAACCCTGTGTGTTCCTTCATACTGCTTTCGTCGTCATCTAAGATTTCACATACGATCAATGTTAAGCTTCTTTACCACCGTGGAGGCGGATCTGCTAAGGCAAATGAGAAGGCACTTCTCCTAACCGTATGCACCTTGTGCGCCTATTGAGATGACGGTATTAGCATCAACAAACTTAGTCTGAAACAAAACATGAGTTTGGTATATGGTCTGCATCAGTCAACAACTGATCTCCATATATCAAGCTCAATTTTTGCATGCGACACAAGTGTCTATTTGGTCCTTGTGACCAAACCTTTGGCACTGTGCCCCATTTAATAGCTGGAAGTCCTGTTGATCTCACGTCTGAGGGCTTCCGGCTTGGACATCCTTCAAAGCCTCTCTTGCTCCTCCTTCCGAAGCTTTGAGATTGGCTCAGGATTCTCGAAGCCTCTCTGACACCTCTTCTAGGACCGAGGGAAAATGAGAGTGTCATACCTTGAACTCTCTTTCGCGTTCCCTGCCTAGGGTTATCTTAGGGTTGATGGTTTATGTATCGACCTCCGGGTCTTCTTGTACTTGTAATACCACTTGAAGATAGATGTAGCATTTGTAGCTTGTGATATCACTTGTAACTTGTAAATCTGACCTCCGGGGCTTTATCAATGAAAAACTCTGTTATTCCATTGTAGTGTTGTTTTCTTCTGACTTATGCGATCTGTATCTTTACTCTTGATTTGCTTGTTGACTGCAGCTTTAATCGGCTTATAAAGTAATCTTACAATCTGATCAGTTCCCCCTTAATTTGATATATCTTGAACTGATCTGCCCTTTGTCTGAACTTCAGATCGGCTACTTATCTGACTTTCTGATCTGCTCCTTATCTGAACTTCAAATTGGCTCCTTATCTGATCGTCTGATCAGTTGAGATTCCTAACTCAACTGATTCCACTTAACTTGGTTAGTCTTTTAACCAACTGATTCTGGAGATCAATCCTTCAGCCATATCTGGTGCATTTTCTCCAAGATCCAGAAGCCCTAGCTCGTTGCAAAACTCTCTGAATCTGATCTAAGCTAGTGGCTTGGTTAAGATATCACCTTTCTTCTTGTCAGTATGGATCTTTTCCATCCTGATATTCTTCTTTTCAACGTGATCTCTGATAAAATGGTGTTTGACATCCACATGCATGCATCTTGTATGTAGAACAGGATTCTGAGTGATTGCAATAGCACTATTACTATCACAGAATATAGATACGTTCTTAGCTACAATGTTGTAATCCCTCAGCTGCTGACTTAGCCAGAGAAGTTGGGAACAACAAAATCCTGCCCATATATTACGCTTCAAGTAGTAGATGTACTTATCGATGTCTGCTTCTTCGAAAACCAAGAGATCAATTTATTTCCCAGAAACTGACATGAACCTGAGGTTGACTTCCTGTAGATTCTGCAACCTCCGTAATCTGAATCAGAATACCCACTAAGCTCTAGATTGTCATCTGATGGGTAAATTAAACCAAGGTTTATAGTCCCCTTCAGATACTTGAGAATCCGCTTAGCTGCTTCTAGGTGGCTTTGCATTGGATTTGCTTGAAATCTGGCACATACACCTACTGCAAAAGTAATGTCTGGTCTGCTGGCAGTCAGGTATAGTAGTGATCCAATTAGAGCTCTATATTCCTTCTGATTCGTTTTCTGACCATCTTCATCTGGATCCATCTTGAACCCGGTCATCATTGGAATTCTGGCTTCCTTGCAGTGTTGAACTCCGAACTTTGCCAGTAGATTCCTTGTGTACTTCACCTGGTAGATGAATATCCCTTCTGTACTCTGCTTGACTTGTAATCCTAGAAGTAATTCATATGACCCATCATGGACATCTCGAATTTCCCTTGCATTAACTTGCTGAACTCACATAGCTTCTTGTTGGGAGATCCAAAGATGATGTCGTCCACGTAGATCTGAACCATCAGAATATCTTCTCCATCTTCTATTCAAGATAAGGTTACATCCCATTCCTTTAGTAAACCCGCCGCATCAAGAACCGAGAGAGTGTATCATACCAAGCTTGAGGAGCTTGTTTCAAATTGTAAAAGAGCTTTTCTTAAACGGTACACTTGGTTGCCTTTTTTTTCAAAGCACGGAGGTTGTTAGACATAAACTTCCTCTGCTAGTACCCCGCTTAAGAATGCACTTTTTCTGACCATCCGATACACAAAGAACCCTCTCAGGAAGATATGCCGAAAATTGTTAAATGGCTTTAAAGGCGAGCGATCGGGTGCAAAGGTCTCATCATAATCAATTCCTTCTGATTGTGAATACCCCTTAGCAACAAGTCTTACCTTATTCCTGGTTATGATATTTTTCTCATCTCTCTTGTTCTTGAATACCCACTTCGTGCCAATTACGTCTTGATGAGTTGGTCTGTCCACCAATTCCCAAACTTGATTTCTCTCAAACTGCTTCGGCTCCTCGCATTGGCTAGAATCCACTTTTTGTCTTGTAGAGCTTCTCTCTCAGTAGTTGGTTCCTTCATAGACAGATAACAACAGTACATGGCACTTTCACCAATTTGATGTCTAGTTTTGACTCTATCAGATGGGTCTCCGATAATCAGATCAGTTGGATGACTAGTAATCCAGGTCCTTCTGTTCTGATGTGCGTCTGATTGGAGAACATCATCCATATCTGATAGTTCATTACTAGTGATTGGGAGTGGTGCGGAATTATGATCCACTTGATAAGAGCATGTCTCAGCTGATGTTGGACTCATCATGTGCTGATGTCTGTTCATAGGAACT
Source organism: Stenogyne calaminthoides (assembly GCA_037126765.1). Taxonomy (NCBI): domain Eukaryota; kingdom Viridiplantae; phylum Streptophyta; class Magnoliopsida; order Lamiales; family Lamiaceae; genus Stenogyne; species Stenogyne calaminthoides. Next base: position 6,805,952 of record JBBCBC010000035.1, on the reverse strand, counting down.
TCAGAAGTTCCCCATGAACCTGATGGTTTAGTTGATATTGTCTCACCAGAATATGCTTCTTCAATCGACAGCCAGTGTACCTTTGGGTCTGCTTGACCTGTTGAATCAGGAAGATCAAGTTCTGGGATGTACACTTTTACGTGTTCAGCTTCTTTGTCCTTGATGCTTAGCTGATCCATTTTTTGGATGTCAGGTGACGGTTGATCTGGTACGGCTTGTTCTGAGGCAGCTTTCTCTTGTTCAGAAGATGTCTCATCAAAGACCACATGGGGTGTTTCTTCCACAACTAGAGTTCATTTGTTGTAAACTCTGAAAGCCTTGCTGGATGAGGAATATCCTAAGAATATGCCCTCATCTAACTTGGCCTCAAAAGACTTCAACTGACTTTTCCCATTGTTGTGAATGAAACACTTGCACCCAAAAACATGGAAGTATGAAACACGAGGTTTTCTGTCTTTCCACAGTTCATAAGGTGTTTTCAAGTGAGTCTTAGTCAGAGAACATCCATTTTCGAGTACGGTATCTTTGGTTTATTATACCTTGAAAACGGTTTGGTGTGGCGTGTTCAAATAACATAGTGCGAGCGAACAGCTTTCCTTGAGAGTTCTGTTTCCTTTCTCTACTCCATTTTGTTGTATGGCGTTCTTGCGGTGACGTTTCATGATGTATACCAAACTCAGTGCAAAAATCAGTAATAAAGGTATTCAGGAACTCTGTACCTTTATCTGATCTGATCTTTACTATGCTAACACCCTTCTCATTTTGTAGCTTCTTGAGCAGTTCGGGTATCTTAGTCGTTGTCTCGTTCTTCTTGTATAAGAATACAACCCAAGTAAACTTGGAATAATCATCCACGATTACAAGAGTATATTTAAGTCCCACCGAGATCGACCGGAGTAATCGGGTCCGAATAGATCCATATGGAGCAAATGCAATACTTACTAGATCTTTGGTCCGTATTCCTTGAATGATGCTTTAACTTGTTTTTCCCATCCGACATCGCGCACATGTCTGATCTTTGGAGAATATCTCATTCGGAAGTCCCTCAACCAAAGACATCCTAGCGATCTTGTTAAGAGTCTTGAACTTCAGATGACTCATTCTTTTGTGCCAGAGCCAACTGCTACTTCTAGAACTCTTAACAATTAAGCATGTATTCTTTGAGCAACTGTTCCAATCTGCTATGTAGATCGTGCCTTTCCTTGAACCAGTTAGCAAGATTTGTTGAGTGGCTCGATTCCTTATCGTACACTTGTCGCTCGAGAACTCAACGCTGAATCCGTTGTCGCAGAATTGTGATACTGATAGTAGATTGTGCTTTAATCCTTCGACAAACGAGACTCCAGTTACTTGTACATCATCATTCTCTACGGTTCCGAATCCTTTGGTAAAGCCAAAGTTATCATCACCGAAGAGTACACGTGGGCCTTCTTGTTCTTTGTAAGAGCTAAGGAGATGCTTGCTTCCAGTCATGTGCCTTGAGCATCCACTATCGATGTACCAGATAGTTTCTTGTGCACCTCCTTTGTTGGCTAGTCCCATGCGAACCTGCAATCAAATCAGGCTTTAGGTACCCCTTTGGAATTGGGTCCTGGGGGGTTAGTGGTGGTCTTAGGGATCCACACAAACAGAGCACTTCTATGAAAATCTGAAAGATTAGAAGGTCTGATTTGTCTTCCATACATATCAACATAATCATACGTCTCTTTATATGCTTTCTTATTAGTATGATTATTCGTGTGAGCCTTGGGTGACTTAGAAGACTTGGGATTTTTCTTTATATTTTGTCTTCTTTTAATCTAGTGTGGCTCATGTGCAGTAGCCCTAGATCTCTGGTTATAAGGGTAGGTACGACTGCTATCATCAAAAGATTCATATCCTTTTGCCATAGGTGGTTTTTGCAATTTACCTATACTTGATTGGGTCTCAGATTAGATTTCCTTCTTACAGGTTGTCTCTTCTGATACCTAATCTGCTGATCAGGTTGAGGTCTCTTCAGAAGAACTGGGTTCTTCTGTTGATTCCCCGGCTGATGCTTTATCAGTTGGGGTCCATTTCTGTTCCCTTTCTGATTAGGCACCTGCCTTACTTGCTCAGCAGGTCTTTTTCCCTTATCAGATACAAGTTTAGCTTTTAGTGTATCTTTGTCAGAGACTCGTTTGATTACACCCTTCTGAAGTGAATCAAACGGGGCTTTTGAGGATGTAGAAGGGTTCTCATACCCAATTCCCTTCTTGTTAGTCGGCGTTCAAAAATAGGTGTTCATTTCTTGAACGGTTTTAGATGACTTCGTGAAAACCTCTATTTTCTTCCGCAGACTATCCTCAGTAGATTTAAGACTCTCATGTAGTCGGAATAGCTCATTAAATTTAGCTTGAAGGATTTTGAAATCATCAGCTTGCTGTTTATTTATTGCTAGCTGATCTTTGATCTGCTTCTCCTGATCAGAAGATTTAACTTTCAGAATGTTAAGTTCTTCAGTTACCTTCTGAGCAGTTTCAGCGGACTTTAGTTCAGTAGCTTTACTGAGAGCATTCTCTTTAACAAGCTGATTATTTATGATCCTTAGTTTGTCATTTTCAGCTTCCACTATTGTATAAGTGTCTACTGCATCAGAGAGATCATCAAGCAATTGCTCAGAGTAGAGCTGCAAGTTAATCTCTCCAGCAGGTGTGCTAATAATAGCAGGTGTGGAAATTGAAAAAGCAGAAGGTTTGGAGGTTACCTACGATTGGTCCTCCTTGGCCATCAGGCAGACTTCATTGTCATCTGAAGAGAATATCAGATCTTCATGCTCGTGGAAGTCAACAGCACTGCTTATCAGACAGAAGTCTTCTACAGATGAGTACCTAGAGTCCTCAGAAGGCAGATAGGAGTCATCAATTCCAGATGTGTCAGCGACCAGGGGTTTCCTATCTCTGAGGCGTTGCTCTCTTTTGTTCAGTTTCTCTTCTCTTTCTCTGGGAGTCAGGTCAGGGCAGTTGGTGCTGTAGTGACCTGGTTTCTCGCAGTTGAAGCATGATCCTCGATCTACGGAACTTCCTCTGCCAGGTGAGTCACTTCATCTGTAGGATCTGTCAGGTGACTTTCCTTTCTGATAGTAATCTGAGCTTCTTCTGTCAGATTTGTTATCTCTTCTCTCATCTGTCATATCATCTCTTTTCTTTTCTTCTCTGTGATCTCTTCGATCATCAGATCTGGTTCTTTCTCGTGATCTGTCAGTTGGCCTCCTGTTTCTTTGATAGTCACTGTAGAATCTCCGATACTTATTATGCTTCCAACAGGTTCAGTGGCCTTCGATCTGCTGCTGGTTGCTTTAAACGCAACTGATTTAGACGTTGAGGCTTCAGCAGGCGTCTCGTCTTTGTCTGCTTGTCCTCTTTCGATTAAGTCGAACTCGTGAGCTTTAAAGCTTAGGAACAAGCTACTCGGCTTCATCTTTGAAATGTCTTGGCAATCCTTGATTACCGTGACTTTCATGTCCCATTTTTTGGTGAGTCTCGTAGCTTATTTACCATCATGGTGATCCTCCCATCGAGCTCGTTGATGGTCTCGTTGGGTAACATCTTTAGCTTTTTGAACTTCACCAGTTCGGCTTGCAGTCGGCTGTCTTTTATCTGATCATTTCCTCCGCATATCTCAGCAAGAGTATCCCACATTGCTTTCGCGGTTTTGAGATACTTTATCTTCTCCTTGGTGACTTTATCCATCGTCTTCATGATTATATGCCTGGAGATTGTATCTAGAGTATACAGCTTTCTTTCCTCTGCATCCATCAAGGCTGGGCTTTTTCGCACAAGACTTCCCGTGGCAAAGTCTGGATCTCCTCCAACTGCTGGGTAGTCGTGATATATGATGATGGGTCCTCGTTCAATGACTTCCATCATTCTGCCGCTTATCAATCCTAGATGGTTGCACATATATATGGCCCAATCTGCATACTCATCAATTGAAAACTTAGGCAAATCATGATACATACCATAGGTATTATCCATGCTGAGTGATTTTGAAAATGAATGAGTTTTAAAAATAGTTTTTCAAGATCTATTCAAATGACCACAAAGATTCTTCCTCAAGAATCGATGATACTCAAAGCCAGTGGTCTGTAGTACCACTGCTCTGATACCACTTGTAGGTCCCGAACGGGTTTTGTGAGGGTGGAAGTCTAGAGGGGAGGGGTGAATAGACTTATAAAACTTTTCGTGTGGATCAGGTGTGAACTGCAGATTACCCGATCAGAGTGCGAGTGTATCAGTTTAGACTGATGTTCAATCTTACTGAGTGCCTGAGGGCAGATCAGTTTGATATCTGTCAGTTTAACTGAATGGTGCGGAAGCTTGTTTTTACCCATGTGAAAAACCAGTTTTATCAATCAGATTCTTAAGTCAGTTTTCAACCAGTTGACTAAAGTGTCAATATGATCAGATCAGTTGCTTGGTGCAGACTGAGCTTAACTTTAGAATATGTATGCAGTTTAAACTCAGTAGTGTGACTTGTGTAAAGCGATAAGAAAGCAAGTAAATGCACACAAGACTTTTTATAGTGGTTCAGACGAAACCCGTCCTACGTCCACTCTTCCCTTAACACAGGGGAACCTTAACCTACTTTAACCTGCGGGACTTATATCCTTTTCAGGATGGCCGAGATGTTTACCGAGTTCTCACTCTTAAAAACTTAACCTGCTGGACTTATATCCTTTTCAGGATGGCCGAGATGTTTACCGAGTTCCCACTCAAGCTTAACCTACGGGACTTATATCCTTTTCATGATGGCCTAGATGTTTACCGAGTTCCCACTCTACAAACGTAACCAGCGGGACTTATATCCTACAAAAAGGATAGCCGAGATGTTTAATGAGTTCTCACTCTACAGACTTGACCTAACTTGCGTTTGGGTAAAGAATGTTTGAGGGTTCCAACTGGAAATCTATCCTGGTGCTTTTTGGTAGCCAAAATACTAGTGGATAGGATTTCTTGCTAAGACCTATGGGATGAACACTCTAAGAATAATCTTCAAATGTAGTGTTCTTTGAACGGAGAATTTGTTGTAGCTTTAGCTTCTTTTGCTTGTTCTCATTTGATGGTTCTTTCGTTGGTCTCTGCTTGTTGGACTCTTCTTTTCAAAGTAAAGTTCGATCCCATTTTATAGACCTCAAAATCAAAGAGCCGTTGGAGAGCAATTTGAATTTTGGGCTATATTAGGTAGGCTGTAGGATATGATTGTGACGTGCTCCGATTATCGGCGTGGCCATAGGCATGATTAGTGACGTTTTTGTCTGCAGCGTCGTATCCCATATTGTCAGCACTTTTTGTGGACGTGTCGCTTTCTCATTGGCTTCGCGAGGCGGCACTTCAGAAATTTACCCGTTAGACGATTTATATTCCTTTTGTAGAGGATCTGGCCTTGTCCGGGTGTATCTTTTGATTGTCACAGTGTGAGTGACTTGATCGAATAACCGTCGATCTACCTTGTTTGAGTCTTCAAATGCACATTGTCTTAGCTCAATACGCAGACTCCACTGAATGTAGGTTTTCAGGTTTTTTGATCTTCAGTGTCTCTCGAGCCTCGATTATTCAATCGTCTTGAGTCTTGAGTTTTATTCTTGAGTCTTGACTTTTATCTCGAGTCTTGTGTTCATCTGAGTCTTCAGTGTCTATCTGAGTTTTCAGGTTCATCTGAGTCTTCAGGTTCATCTGAGTCTTCAGTGTCTTCTTGTCTTCACCTGATTTTCTGACTTCTTGTCTTCTAATTTGTGCTTAGCCATCTGATCATCTGACCTTATCTGGGTCAGCTGATTCTTCGACCTGACCTATACATATTGAGTTCTCCCTCAATATGTGACCTATCTTTTACATCAGCTATCTATACATTTCAGCTGGTCATCTTAATCTGATTCTAAGTCATCAAATCATTTAACCGACCGGGTCCTCATATAACCTTGTTTGGAACTTCCATCAAAACTAAATTACATATTTCCCAACATAATCATAAAACAATTCTAACCATTCTAGTCAATCATCAATCTAACAATTCTATCACATATATAACACATATATAATCATAAAATAATTCTAACCATTCTAGTCAATCATCAATCTAACAATTCTAACCATTAATCTATCATATAATTATATATAAAATATCATAATCAACCAAATTACACTAAGATGCATATACGTAATTGAAATAAATATACGCAATTGACTAATTAAACTAAAATACATATATATAACATCGAATATATATTTCAAATTATATATATATATATATAAACGTACGAAACAAAAAAATAAACGGTTAAAAATTAGAAAAAATATCGTCAAAAGGAAGAATACGATGATACGAATTGAATCACGTGCACCAAATGCTCAGGACGACGATAACGAATGGCGTACGGCGACAGTGAAGGATGATTTATACGCGAATAGAATCGCATCTGAATGTTGAAATCGCAGGTTATATAATCGAAATTTTCTGATGGATTTGCGATGGATACTTAATTGCCGTCGCTAGTAGCGACGGTAAAAACCATCGCTTTGTTCAAAAAATTGTCGCTAAACTCGACTGGGGTGGAGGTCCAAGTGCCGAGATGCTTCGTGCTCCGGGTCCGACTTTAGCGACGGATATAACTGTCGCTAAATACCCCGATTTGACCAAGTTCAAAAAAATCCATCGCTACACCGTTGCTACATAGTCGTTATTAGCGGCGGATACTAAAACCATTGCTATATTCGGGGACTTTAACTGTTTGAATTAAATTTTCTCTAAAACTGTCGCTAGTAGCGAAGGTAGTTGAATCCGTAGCTAAAATCCATCGTTAAAACCTGGCTTTTTTGTAGTGTACTCCCAAATCTTATATACACAAGATATGCACAAATTCGCAGAGGAGAGCGTGAGCAATTAGGGAAAAGAAAGAAAAAAAGAAGAAGAGAGGGTTGCACTAGTTAGCCGAAAAAAAAGGAGAAATATAGAAGAAAAGAAAGAAGAGGATTCTGGCGAAGGGGATTAGGCAAAATTTATAAGATTGAAGCAGCAGATTAAATGTCGAGAAGCTGAAATCGTGATTTTAAATTTAGAGTGTGTTGCCTCACTTTCAGGTAAGTAGAAATTCATCTGCAACTACAATGCATAAACTTAATACTTTGTGAATTATTTATATTTGATTGGTGATGTTTGAGTATTTAAGTGTACAATCATATTTGATTGTTGTTCAGTGATTATCATGAAATAAACTTGTGAATTTAATAGTTGTTATGGAATGAACATGTAAGTTTCAAAGTTATTGTGGATTGAACCTGTGAGTTCAATAAGATATGAGATATTGAATGTTGCATTGCATCAAACATATTATACATGGACATGAAAACATATCATTGTACGTGTATGCATGAATGATCTCCGGGTAAGAGGCTCACTAGAGCTCCAGGCAAGGTGATCATTGTATTAGTAGAAATGGATTAGGTGACTTGTATAGGCCACGTAGTGGTCTGTATATTGGCTTATGCCGACATATGTAAGTCTGGGGCCCCAACAAACGTTTTAGAAATGGATAAGGTGATTAGAAATGGATAGGGAGTAGAAATGGATAGGGATTTGAAATTGATAGGATGAGTAGAAATGGATAGGGTGATTAGAAATGGATAGGGAGTAGAAATGGATAGGATGAATAGAAATGGATAGGGTGATTAGAAATTGATAGGATGAATAGAAGTGAATGTGATGATTTCAAGAGTGAGAGTTTATGAGAATGATTTCCAAACAATTCATGTCATGCATAATTTCTACTTACTGAGTTTTATCTCACATAGTTTATGCATTGTAGGTAATCATGAGATGAAATGTGACGAGTTGGCCTTACTGGACAAGCTGTGGAGCTTCTGTAGGTATTGAGTGGCTGTGTACATAGATGACGACCTGTTGGACATACCGTGGCTTATTGTGCATCCGATAAAATATATTTTGTCTCTTTTAGATATGTATTATGTTATGGTATAAAATCTAGTGTGTAAGATGATAATGATGTCATAATTGTTGAAAGAATGAAAAATTATAGCAGGGTTACAGTTTAATTATATTTATATTCAGATAATATTGGGTTAAATAAGGGTGGTCGTGACAGAATGGATGTCAAGGCAGCTTTCCTTAACGGAAGTCTTGAAGAAGAAATCTATATGCAACAACTGGAAGGCTTCATTAAAAAAGGCCAAGAGCATCTGGTTTGCAAGCTTAAGAAGTCCATCTATGGACTGAAGCAAACATCCTGTGCTTGGAATCAATGTTTTGGTCAGGTTATAAAATCCTACGATTTTGATCAAAACGAGTTCGAAAGTTGTGTGTACAAGAAGCATGTTGGAACTACCTTGGTATTCTTGGTACTATACGTAGACGATATTCTGCTCATCGGGGACGATGTAAAGGTATTGTCAGACGTAAGGGCATGGCTGTCAAAACACTTTGATATGAATGACTTAGGAGAAGCCGGTCATATACTAGGGATCAAGATCACTCGAGATCGCAAGAAAAGGATGATCGGCTTGTCGCAAGCTTCATACATAGACACTGTCTTGAAGCGATTCAGCATGCAGGATTCCAAGAAAGATTTTGTACCTTTCAGACATGGAATCCATCTGTCCAAGGAAATGTGTCCTAAGACACAAAAGAAGATAGATGACACGACGGGCATTCCTTATGCTGTCGGAAGCCTCATGTATGCAATATTGTGCACGAGACCAAATATCTACTTTGTCGTTGGCATGCATGGTGGCAAGATATCAGAGTAACCCAGGGAAAGAGCATTGGACTGCAGTTAAAAACATTCTGAAATATCTAAAAAGAACTCTGGATAGAATGTTGGTTTATCAATCAGACAGTCTAATTCCCATCATTTACACGGACTCAGATTTCCAATCAGACTTAGATTCCAGAAAGTCTACCGCGGGTAGTGTGTTTTGCATGGGAGGAGGAGCCATGACATGGAGAAGCGCTAAGTAGAAATGCATCGTAGATTCTACCATGGAAGCCGAATACGTAGCTGCTTGTGAAGCAGCGAAAGAAGCGGTTTGACTCAAGAACTTCTTATTGGACTTGGATGTAGTTCCGGATTTGCCCAGCACTATCACGGTCTACTATGAATATGCTGGAGCAGTAGCAAATTCAAGGGAACCAAGAGCCCACAAGGCCAGCAAACACATAGAAAGAAAATACCATCTTATACGAGAAATCGTTAAGAGAGGAGACATAGAGGTGGCAAAGATTGTGTCAGAAGATAACCTAGAAGATCCATTCAGAAAGGGTCTGCCTCAGAATACATCCGAGAGACATATGGAAGGAATGGGTGTCAAGAGCGTTGCCAATCTACTTTGAGTATAAGTGGGAGAAATGTTATTAGGTTCATGTAGGTGACATTAGATGTCATGTAGAACATGAGACGTGTTGTAGTATACTTAAAAGTAGACTTTGAGTATAAGTGGGAGATTGTTGGGATTATACTGGAAAGTATGTTTTTTACTTTGTATAACCAAACTGAATTTCTGCCTTATTTACCAAAATTAAATTATTTATCATTGTTGCTTTAAATATGATTGAATGTTATATATATTTACTGCATAACTGTTCCATACATAGTACGTATTACATTGTAGTTAATGTACGTGGTGATACCAGATCACAGAAGATCACATTAACAACTCCTTGTAAACAAGTACAAATTCACAACCTAGATGGAAATTAACAACCCATCGTGAAAGGTTGAAGTGTAAGGCTTAGATTTGCTTGTCTTGACCAAAAGATTACACTAGCGCATTCTGATGCACTGAATATGACCTACAAAGAGGATAAACTCTTCCGTACTGACTTTTGGGATGAAGAGTTAAACATCAGTGGTTGTTGATTTCTTAATCTCTGTCACTTAATAAGGATTGTGTGTGATTAATAATTATTGCTTTGACTTATGCTGGGAAGAGAATCATATATTACGACTTCGATACCTTATATCTTGGGCAATAATATTTCTTACATGACGATTGCTAAATTAATACAGAGAATCGTGTGCTTGAAAAGTTTTGCGTGATTTGTCCCCTTGGTGGGCTCAGAAGTTTTATCATACCAAATCTTGCAAGTAAAATTTGTATCCGGTATGGATAATAATGTTGAGTTGTTCTTACTCCAAGGAAAAAAATATTAATTAATATAAACATTGTAGGTCCCGAAAGGGTTTCGTGAGGGCAGAAGTCTAGAGGGGAAGGGTGAATAGACTTCTGAAAACTTTTGCGTGTATATCAGGTGTGTAAGCAGGTTTCCTGATCAGAGTGCGAGTGAGCCAGTATGGACTGATATCCAACTTACTGATTGCCTGAGGGCAGATCATTTTGGTGTCTATCAGTTTAACTACTTGTGCTGAAGCTAGTTTATACCCGTGTGAAAAACCAGTTTATAACAAATCAGATTCCGAAGTTGTTTTCAATCAGTTGACTATGGAGTCAATCTGATCAGATCAATAACTTGGTGCAAGCTGATCCTAACTCATAATATGTATGCAGATTTAAGAAAGGTTGTGTGCAATAGTGTAAAGCAATTAATCAATCAGGTAAATGCACACAAGATTTATAGTGGTTCGGACAACCAGTCCTACGTCCACTTCTCCCTATCACAAGGTGCACCAACTTAACCAACTTGGACTTAGTTTATTGTGTTAGTCCAACACATTACACCAACAGATATTTATAGAGTTCTCACTCAACGATCCCAGAAATCAGCACTAGAAACCCTAGTCTGAAATCTTGCAAAATAAACTTAACCTAACTTTGGGTTTTGGTAAAGGTTTGTTGTTGTTCCAACTGGAAATATATCCTAGTATTTGTGTAGCCTAAAGCTAGAGGATGAAATTTCTATGCTAAGAACAATGAGATGAACACTTAGAAAATAATCTTCAAGGTTGTGTTCTTCGTGCGGAAATTTGGCTATTGTATGAGCTTCTTGATAATTTCCGTCGTATCTTCACTTTGAAGAGTAATCCCATATTTATAGACCATGAAATCAAAGAGCCATCGGAGTGCAATTTGAATTTCAGGCTATATTTGTAGATATGCAGGATTGATTTGACGTGCTCAGGGACGGGATGGCCGAAAGCATGAATAGTGTCTTTTATAGCCGTTTTGACTTTGTAGCACCAAATCCTGCAGTGTCAGCCTTTTTACGTACGTGTCGCGCTCTCATTGGTTAACAAGTACAGCACTTCAGCGTTTGTTCTACCAACTAAAGTTTGACATTCTTCTTGTCCTGAAGGTACGTATGATCTGATGTAACAATATTTAGTTAACATCAGGAGTGAGCTGACCTGATCAGATAACTGATCAGTCTACCTGATAGAGTCTTCTGATGCAGGTTGTCTTAGCACAACTTGCAGACTCGGCTGATGTAAGTCTTCTGGTCTTCTGGTCTTCTTGAGTCATCTGATCTTCAGGTCTTCTAAACTTGAGCTTTATGTCTTCACCTGATCATCTGACCTTATCTGGTCATCTGATATTTTGACCTGACATATACATATTGAGTTCCCCCTCAATATGTGACCTATCTTTTACATCAGCTATCTATACATTTCAGCTGGTCATCTTAATCTGATTCTAAATCATTAGTCAGCTAACAGATCTGACTGGTCCTATTACAACTTATTTTGGAACTTCCATCAAAACTTAATACAAATTTCCCAACAATATCCCCCTTTTTGATGGAACCAAAACACTTAATCAGAAAAACAAATGACATAAATAGAAATGCAGATAATGTAAAATAGTGCACATTTCAGAAGACAATGAGATGTTGTCTTAGAATCAGAAAGATGGAATATTTTATTCAGACAGGTGTGAGCATTACAGGTTACATAAAAGTACCTATCATCTGATTCCAAGTTGTCTTCTTCACATGTGCCTGAACTTTTGAAGTTCTTGGGGAATACCAAACAGCTTGTACATCCTTTGCAGCAGCTTGTCCAGATTTTCTCTTCCGATGATCCCTCCTTTCTGGGTGAATTCGTAGAAAGCTTTCTTGAATTTGATAGGATCGAGCTTGTTATCTGGATGCAGAGGTGGGAGAAGTTGTTCGAAGGGAGGAGCTTCAGGTATTAATGTCATAATTTTTCCTTCCTTCATAACAATCTGGTAGAAGTCTGGGTACTTCGTTTTTAACCAGTTCCGGAATTCATCATTGCAACCTGGTCTTGATGAATCAGAATTCTCTCCAAGATGTACATATCACATAACCATTCTTCTCTGATCTGATCCCATTCTGGAAGCAGATCTGTCCGGGCACAGAGGATGTCTTTAATAGGTGCAGGAAAAGCTTTCTCTTCCCAAGCAATATCCTCTGCAGCAGCTTCCTTCTTTCTCTTCCTCCGAATGTATGCGATGTTTAGACCTTTAGCTTCAGCCATCTTCTGCTTCTTAATGGCAACCTCTTTTATTCTCTGTCTGGTTTGCTCTTGAATTTGTTCAGGAGACATCTGACTTTTGGTAGAGGATATTTGCCCTTGTCCCTAAATTTCAGTAGTAGATTTCAACCTCTTGCCCTTGCCTTTCTTTCACTTCAGAGTTTGCTCAGATTCATCTTGTTCGTCTTCTTCTGCTAGTTTCTTCGCAAGTTCAAGGCTCTTGGCCTGATCATCAGATTCCATCCTTTTTTTGGACAGAAGAAGAGACGTCTTCAATCTTATCCACTCTGGCAATAACATCTGAAAGGGCTATCTTCTGCTCAGTGATCTCCTCCCTTGATCCTCAAGCTCCTTGCTATGTTGCTCCGTAGTCTCTTTTAGAGCAGCAACATCAGGTGGAGTAACAAGATTATCAGATGGAGTGGTTTCAGGCAAGTTAGATACAGTGGCTTCTGGTAATGACGCAATGGTTACCATCTGCATCTGTTTTTCTTCTCTCTCTTGTCCTTCCCCCTTTTTGGTTGCATCAAAAAGTTTGGACAACCTGTTATTCAGAGCACTAAACTGCCTTGACATCTCCTCCCTGAGTTCCTCAACAGCAAGAGGAGGGATCTGAGCGGTTGCAGAAGGTTAGGGGGCCAGGAATCTTTTAAGAGCAGATTCAATTTCCTTCCTAGCACGTTCTGTAGAAGCCACAAAATGCTTCCATCCCAGATCCAGGTGAGTGTCAGTCTTTTCCAGGGATGCCCAGACACTTTCCAGTAGAATTTGTGTTTCACCAAGCATGTCTGTCTGAAGTTTGAGCTTATCAGACTGGAGATTGAGCTTATTAGCAAGAGGGTTAATATGTTGCATCACATCAGAGAGAATAACATTATGCATGTGTGTGAGCTTCTCAACTGTTAGCTACCGTTCTCTGTCAATCAGGTTCTTTTGCTCTTCTTCGAACCGCTTCATCAAATCTGCTGTGAGAGCTGTGAATTTTTCTCCTATGGAAGCCTTTACCCCATCCTGAATTTCCGTAGAAATAAGATCTAGGGTATCGGAGCTCAGCATAGTAGTCTGGTCATGTTGATGGCTTGCCAAGCTGGGTCTCATCTGCAGCACCCACTCTTGGTTCATCGGCAGCTTCCTCAAAATTTGTATGATAAGGAGGTTCTTCATTCTCCTCCTTATCTCCAGCAATCCCAAACCTGACATGAATTAACCATCTGATATCATCATCAGAGGCCAACTCAATAGCACTCTCAATCCCAGGAATCTCCAAACATCTCATCTCCAGATCCACAAAAAAGTCAGAGCCTAGAGATTCCATGAGGATCAGAAACTCCTCTATGCTTTTCAATCTGATGTCCCTCCAGAACACAATCTCTTCTATCTGGTGCTGGATGCCAGGGTGTTGAACCAAGTCACAGGTCCAGTAGATACTCTTTTATTGGTTGCTTCATAATATTTATAATAGGGCTTCCTGATTCAGGTGAAGCAAGCACGGTTCTGGTGTTGAAAAGATTGTGAGAGATGGACACATGTTTGTCAGATCTCTCAGGTTCTGGTATCTTTTCTGGAGATTTGGGGTGAGGTGGGGGTATATGTGGTTCACTGGCTGTAGGTTGTTGAGGTTCAGGATCGTTTGCCAGGGGTTGAGGGTGTTCAATTTCCTGTACTGAAGGTTGAGGGGGTTCGGGTTCATTTGTTACAGGTAGAGAAAGTTCAGGTTCAAAGGTTGGGGGAGTGGGAGATGTGGGTGTGGGGTGTGGTCTGACTGGTGAGGGTGAGGGTGAGAATGTTTTGTGGGGAGAGGGTGGTGGTGGTAATAATGGTTTTTTAGGAGAGGGTGATGGTGATTTGGAAGTGGGTGCAGGTGATCTTTCTTTCCGGAAGATTGTGCTGAGAGGCAGAGAATCAGATGGTGATACCTCCCCAGAGTGTTCCACTTCTGTTCCTTCAATAGTTCTCTCTCCTTCTCCTTCTCCTTCTCCTTCTCCTTCTCCTTTCTCCTTCGAGCATCTGCTCGTCCCTACCTCCACTTGCAGTGTGCTCAGAATTGACTACAACATCCTCTTCTGATTCAATCTGAATCAGCTCCTCCGTTTTGTGAATTTGCAGAGCAGGACTAGGAACAGTCTTCAGAGGAGAAGTGACTCTCTTCTGATGTTTATGTTGAGCAGCTGGTTTCTTGGCCAGTTCCTTCCTCTTCAACCTCTTCTCTGGGATGGCCGTTCCCTGCTCTTCTGATTGTATGGAAGATGCAGTTACCTTTTCTTTTCCCTTCCCTTCGCCCCTTTGTTTGGAGTCGGATCATCATCAAACTGGCCAGGCAGAGACTCGTTCCTGCCCAAGATGGCCTTGTGCTTAGCTAGATACACCTCCGTACTATTCTCATTCCATTCATAATTGTTTGACAACTTGTCCGATAGAATGATCGAGACTTTGTGCATGAAAGAGCACTTGGATGATAGGAACACTTCATTCCTTTCATTCAGATCGAATTTCCCGGTCTCTTTCCGCAGTCTTGTCTTGAACATACCCAACCAATCCACATTAGGTGCATTCTTGATGATTGCAGTCATGACACTGATCTTATAAGAGGTGACAGCATCAAGACTATAGGTCGAGCACATAATCACCTTCTGCACGATCTTGAAGAGAAGGTGATATTTCCTCTTCAGATAAGGAGCTTTAACATTTACTGTCTGATCCTTATTTGCTGGTCTCAATAGCTCGGCTTCAAGAAAATCCTTCTCTCCTACATCAGTTGTGAAGGTTTCTGGATTAATGCTTCCTCGACGGAGACCAAAGATTCTCTGAAGATCATCGTCTGTGACTATTACTTCCATTCCTCCAACGGAAGAAATCATATCAACATTAATATCCTCGTTCTTCTGTAGATTATATAGAAATTCTAGGGCTTCATGAGTGTGGACTACGCTTTGATGTCTATAACAGTATTGGTCAAGACCACACGCTCGCAGGCACTCAAGAATTTCCAATGATTCAGGATCTGAGGTGACCGTAAATACTACGTATTTCTGATCAATGATATATTTCTTCATTGATGCGAAATTACAGATCTTTTTGCCTTGACCCTTTCGTGCAACAAGATGTGCCATTTCTGTATTATATGCAAATTGATATAAGTTTGAGTGAAATATTTTAATAAACTCAGTCAAACCAACAATCGAATCATGAATTAAGCATGTAAGCATATAGATCAGTGTATTTAATAGCATATATGAATTACAGACACACAACAACATGATTTGTAAACCTAATAACCACTAGGAGTGATTTTATTAAGTACTTAAAAGAAAATTACCAGATATTGATTCGTAGGTTTGAATAATCGTGAAAGTAGAATCAATCGATTTGGAAAATAAGTTCTGAAGATTTAGAAGGTTTGATCTTTTGATAAGTAGAAAGAGTGGAAGGTGGTTTTCGGAGAATGAGTTGGGGTTATATGATGCAAGGGAAACCTCTTTGCACAACTTCCCAAGAGTACTCAAGTATCCATGTTTTGAAATCAATGGCTGAGATTCATCGGCCATAAAGTGTTTTAATCGAGTGGTTGAGAAAAGTAGTCCGCTCGTATTTTGGACGCAAAAACTCGCAATAAATTCAATTAAATACATATTCCCCATGTCCGCATTTAATGTTTTGCAATGCATTCGTCACAAAGTTAAGAGAACATTAGTAAAAGCCAATTTATTTAAATAAAGCATATATAAAATGATCAGAAAAGATTAAATAAGAAACGTATCTGACTGATTGATATTGTAATCAATCAGTTACCACTGTGATCTGATCTGGTTGGCTTGATTACTGTTGACCTTTCTGATGGTAGCCAATCCCTTATTATTTCCCAACAATATTCCACTCATCTGATCAGATTCCTGTTTGATCCAATCTGATATTTCATTCTACTGATCCACTTATCTGATCCATGTATCTGATTCACTTATCTGATCCACTTATCTCATCCACTTATCTGATCCACTTCAGCATTTAGCAATTCAGTACTCAAGACTCAGGATTGAATTCCATGACTCAGGACAGGATTTCAGATTTCTTGTTCAAGCCATTCTGATATTCAGCTGTATTGAACTTCAGTCTTCTTCCATTCAGGCCACTTTTCCTTGGGATTTGTGTCACACTCCCGCCAAAGCCTTAACCTCGGTGAGTCAAAAAGTCACCTCGATTCCCTAAGTCGGTGTGATATGACAGTCCTCAATGATGGTCTGGATACTTTGTGATATCACACGTCGTAAACTCATCCAACCATCAGTCACGTTCTTCTTACGCGTTGTCCTGGTGGTGCGAATATCTCTGAAAGGCCTTGATAAATTAAATTTGCACTTCTACCCCTGTTTTTCCTCTATAAATAGAACTGGGGTTTTATACACACAACATAAACCATTCACCATCTTTATCTTTATATTAGCTTATACTCCATGTTTTCCGGTGAACCCTTATTTCCAGTGAAACTTCCGGCAAAAACCTTCAACCCTTTTCAAATGATTTCAGCTTCTCAAATCAACCTTGTGCTTCCCTTATTCCTGCTTTCGTCGTCATCGAAGAATACTCATACGATTATTGCCAAGCTTCTCTACCACCGAGGCGGCTATCGCAAATGAGAAGACACTTCTCCTGACCGTATGCGCTTTGTGCGTCTATCGAGATGACGAAATTAGCATCAACAGACTCAGTCTGATAAGTAACATGGGTTTAGTTATACGATCTAGATCCGACTTATTCGATCTTGATCAGACAGTACACGGTCTAGATCAGACTAAAACCCAATATTTACATGTGACACTTGTGTCCATGTGGTGTGTAGCACCTCATGACTGACTCTTGTGTCCATTTGATGCTGGAAGTCCCATTGATTTTAGGACTAGGGGCTTCTGGCTTAGAAATCCTTCAATGCCGCTCTCGCTCCTGACTCCGAAGCTCTTAGGGTGGCTTAGGACTATTTCAAAGCCTCTCTCACCCCTTTTAGGATTGAGGTTTTAGGGGCTTCTGGCTTTAAAATCTCTAAAGCCTCTCTCACCCCTTCTAGGGTTAGGGTTTATGGTTTAGGGTTTATCTTTCGACCTTCGGGTCTATTGTAATGGAATGTAATGTAAATTCTGACCTCCGGGTCTTTATTAATGAAAAGTTCTTTTATTTCATTGTTGTGTGGTTTCTGTTTCCTTATGCGATTGAAGCTTTAATCTTATGTAACTTGCTTTTTGAACATTAGCTTAATCGACTTACAAAGTATGAAACAACCAAACTGATCAGTTCCTTGGCTGATCTGATAAGGCTTTCTCTGATTAGTTCCTTGACTGGTCTGCTGACCAGTTGAGGTACCTTACTCAACTGATCCTTCTTAACCTGGTTAGTCTCTCAACCAGCTAGTTCTGGAGACCAATCCACCAAACATTTCTGGTGCATTTTCTCCAAGATCCAGAAGCCCTAGCTCATTACATAGTTCTCTGAATCTGACTTCAGCTAGTGGCTTGGTTAAGATATCAGCTCTTTGTTTATCAGTATGAATCTTCTCCATTCTGATGTGCTTCTTTTCAACATGATCTCTTATAAAATGGTGTCTGACATCCACATGCTTGCATCTTGTATGTAGAACTAGATTCTGAGTAATTGCAATAGCACTATTACTGTCACAGAATATAGGTACGTTCGTAGCTATAATGTTATAATCCCTCAGCTGCTAACTAAGCCAGAGCAGTTGGGAGCAACAGCTTCCTACAGCCATATATTCTGCTTCAGTAGTAGATGTCGCAACTGAAGTCTGCTTTTTTGAAAACCAAGAGATCAGTTTACTACCTAAAAACTGACATGTACCTGAGGTTGATTTCCTGTCGATTCCGCAACCTCCATAATCAAAATCAGAATACCCACTAAGCTCTAGATTATCATCTGATGGGTAGAATAAACCAAGGTGTATTGTCCCCTTCAGATACTTAAGAATCCACTTAGCTGCATCCAGGTGGCTTTGCATTGGATTTGCCTTAAATCTGACACATACACCTACTTCAAAG
Source organism: Stenogyne calaminthoides (assembly GCA_037126765.1). NCBI lineage: Eukaryota > Viridiplantae > Streptophyta > Magnoliopsida > Lamiales > Lamiaceae > Stenogyne > Stenogyne calaminthoides. The sequence continues at coordinate 6,787,490 of JBBCBC010000035.1, read as the reverse complement.
GTTAGATCTGGTCTGCTGGCAGTCAGGTATAGCAGAGATCCAATGAGAGCCTTGTATTCTTTCTGATTAGTTTTCTGACCGTTTTTGTCTGGATCCATCTTGAATCCGATCATCATAGGAATTTTGGACTCTTTACTGTTCTGAATTCCAAACTTGACCAGTAAATTCCTAGTATACTTCGCCTGACAGATGAATGTCCCTTTTGTACATTGCTTAACCTGTAAACTTAGAAAGTAATTCATCTGACCCATCATAGACATCTCGAACTTCCCTTGCATCAGCTTGCTGAATCTGTCACATAGATCCTTGTTGGGAGATCCGAAGATGATGTCGTCCACATAGATCTGAACCATCAGAATATATTTTCCATCATCTATTCTGAATAAGGTTCTATCCACTGTTCCCTTAGTGAATCCGTTGTCTACCAAGAACTGAGATAGTGTATCATACCAGGCTCGAGGAGCTTGTTTCAGGCCATAAAGAGCTTTTCTTAAACGGTACACTTGGTCGCCTTTTTCAAAGCCAGGAGGTTGTTCAACATAAACTTCCTCAACTAGTATCCCATTTAAGAATGCACTCTTAACGTCCATCTGATACACTACAAACCCTCTGTGGGCAGCATAAGCCAAAAACAACTGAATGGCTTCTAGGCGAGCGACTGGTGCAAAGGTTTCATCATAATCAATCCCTTCTGATTGTGAGTATCCCTTAGCAACAAGTCTTGCCTTATTTCTGGTTATTATGTTGTTCTCATCTCTCTTGTTCTTGTAGACCCACTTAGTGTCAATTACATCCTGATGAGTTGGTCTGTCCACCAGCTTCCACACTTGATTCCTTTCAAACTGCTCTAACTCTTCTTGCATGGCTAAAATCCAGTTTACATCTTGTAGAGCTTCATCAATTGTGGTTGGTTCCTTCAAAGACAGATAACAACAATACATGGCACTTTCACCAGCCTGATGTCTAGTCTGGACTCGGGCATTAGGATTGCCGATTATCAGATTAGTTGGATGACCAGATAGCCAAGTCCTTCTTTTCTGATTTAAAGCAGTTCGGATATCATCATCCTCATATGATATTGAGTCACTAGCAGGTGGGAGTGTTGCAATAATAGGTTCCACTTGACAAGGACACGTCTCAGCTGATGTTGGAATCATCATGTGCTGATGTTTGTCCGTGGGAGCATCAGGTGTTCCTCCTGAACCAGATGGTTCAGTTGATACTGTCTCAGTTGTACCAGCTTCTTCATTGACAGTTGTGTGTACCTTTGGGTCTGTTTGACCTGGTGAATCAGCAAGATCAAGTTCTGGAATATACACTGTTACATGTTCTGATCCTTTTTCCTTGATACTTAGCTGATCCATTTTCTGTATATCAGGTACCGGTTGATCTGGTACTGCTTGTTCTGAGGCAGCTTTCTATTGTTCAGAGGATGTCTCATCAAAGACCACATGAGGTGTTTCTTCCACAACTAGAGTTCGTCTGTTGAATACCCTGAAACTCTTGCTGGATGAGGAATATCCTAAGAAGATACCCTCATCTGACTTGGGCTCAAAAGTCTTCAACTGACTCTTCCCATTGTTGTGTATGAAACACTTGCACCCAAAACCATGGAAGTAAGAAACACGAGGTTTTCTGCCCTTCCACAGGTCATAGGGTGTTTTGTAGTGAGTCTCAATCGAGAAACACCATGCTCGAGTGTGGCATCAAGATATTGATGGCTTCGCCCGAAACAACTTGGTGTTGCATGTTCAAATTAACATAGTCTTGGCGAACTTCTTTTGAGTGTTCTGTTTCTCCGCTCTGCTACTCCATTCTGTTGTGGCGTTAAAATTGATGTCTCATCTCAGATACCAAACATAGTGCATATATGAAACCAAAGTCGACATACGAGACTCCTGTAACCTGTATATCATCATTCTCTAGGGTTTCGAATCCTCTGGTAAAACCAAATTTATTGTTGGGATATTTGAGTTTTGATTAATTATGCCAAAACATTATTAACTTGTGTTATTTAAGTTAATCTACAGATAACAAGTTAAGGGGGAACTCATGAAATCAGACGAAGATGATTGAGATCAGACGAGGCTGCAGACGAGGCTGGTCAAGATCAGATGAGTGAGATGAGTTTTGGAGTTAACTGATGAGCTGAGCAAAATCAGAAGAAAAGAAAAGCTAAGCCAGCTGATCAGAAGAATCAGAAGTTACCTGATCAGATGGACCTGAGATCAGAAGTATCAGAAGTGACCTGATCAGATGACCTGAAAAGATAAGATGATCAGATGATTAGAAAACCAGATCGAAGACCAGATCAGATGACCAGATCAGAAGAGGAGGTTGCTAATTAGAAGAGGAGCAGATGAGACTGATCGAGATCAGACGCGATAGAGATTAGATAAGATAACCTGATGCAACTAACCTGATATGATAACCTGATATGCTAATCTGATGCAGATAAACTGATATCTTGACTGATGCTATCTTGATCGTCGGGTGAGTCGATCGGATCGAAGCGGTAAAGAAATCGAAACCGTGTCACCGATCGATGTCCTCGGAAGACAAGTCATTCAAGTCATGTTCATCGAGAATCGTAACGCTTATCGATGATCGATAGCTTTCGAAAAGCAGTGAACTGAGGGTCGAGGATGTCCCAAGTCGAAGAAAATTAAATCGATTAACTTCGAAAGTGTCGAGATACTGATCGTATAAGGTCCGCCAAGAAAAAATCTGTTTGAATCAAGGATCCTGAAGACCTAGAAGAATCCTGAAAGACTAAGAAGATCCCGAAGAATATAGCCAAGTAGATTCAAATTTGACGTGGACCAATGAGAGGAAGACAACCACCACTGAAAAAGTCTGCGAAGGTTACATAACAAAGATGGATTTGAATGTGACTCCATCCAACGGTAACATTCAAATCCACACTATAAATACAAGTTCTTCCTTCATTATTCGTGGGTGTGAAATGCGTGAAAAACACCATTGAACTACAGAGCCAAATCATCCAGCATTTCCACCATAGAACACTGAGTAAGAAATACACGCATATATTCAAGAGTGTTCTATCCTAGATCTAAGAACAAATGTAATATCCTAAGCTTAGAGAGATTTTCTCATCCTTAGCATTGAAGCTAAACAAATGTAAGGGAAAATCTCACCCTAGTTGGACACCAAACAATCTTTACCCAAACCGAGTGTTAGGTTAAGTTTTGTTAAGCAAGGAATTTAAGTTAGTTGGACTAGCTCACTTTCTGGGTGAGAGTGAGAACTCGCTAAACATCTAAGCAATCATGAAAGGGAGGGTAGGCAATCCCGTGAGGGTGATAAGTCCCGAGAGAGTGAGAACTCATTAAACATCTGTATTGTGTTGGACTAACACGTTAAACTAAGTCCAGTTGGTTAAGTTGGTGCCCCTGCTGATAGGGAAGAGTGGATGTAGGAGTTGGACTCCGAACCACTATAAAATCGTGTGTTCCTTACTACTTTATGTTCTTACTTGCCATATGCATTTGATTATAAGCAAAACACATGGTTTAAAAAGAAAATTTTGGAAACACCATTCCCTCACCCTTATTTTATATGCATTACATGATTTTTTCCGCATTTCATGGGTTTTTCACCGGGACCAACAGTTATCATCACCAAAGAGTACACGTGGGCCTTCTTGGTCTATGTAAGAGCTAAGGAGATGTTTGTTTCCAGTCATGTGCCTTGAGCATCCACTATCGATGTACCTAATAGTTGTTTGTACACCTCCCTTGTTGGCCAAACTCACGCGAACCTGCAATCAAATCAGGCTTTAGGTACCCCTTTTGGATTGGGTCCTGAGGGGTTAGAGTTGGTTTTAGGGATCCATACAAACAGGGCACTTCTATTGTAACCAGATAGATTAGAAGGCTTGATTTGTCTCCCATAAACATCTACATAATCATACATCTCTTCATATGAATTCTGATCAGTATGATTATTTGTGCGAGCCCTGGGTGAATCAGAAGACCTGGGATTTTTTCTTGTTGTTTGTCTTCTTTTAACCCAGTGGGGCTCAGGTGCAGCAGCCCTAGGTTTCTGATTGTAAGGGTAGGTACGACTGCTACCATTAAAAGGTTCATATCTATTTTTCATAGACGGTCTTAGCAATTTACCTTTAGCTTGCTTATTAGGCAGCTGGCCCTGATTAGGTTTCAGATTAGATCTCCCTTTGAGAGGTTGTCTTTTCTGATACCTAATCTGCTGATCAGGTTGAGGTCTCTTCAGAAGAACTGGGTTCTTCTGTTGATTCCTCGACTAATGCTTGATCAGTTGGGGTCCATTTCTGTTCCCTTTCTGATTGGGCACTTGCCTTACTTGTTCAACAGGTCTCTTTCCCTTATCAGATACAGATTTTGCTTTATGTGTATCTATATCAGAAACTCATTTGATTACATTTTTCTAAAGTGAATCAGACGGGGCTTTTGAGGATGTAGAAGGGTTTTCATACCCAATTCCTTCTTATTAGTTGTCGTACGAAAATAGTTGTTCATATCCTGAACGGTTTTAGAAGATTTAAGTGAAAACACAGATTTTCTTACATAAACTATCCTCGATTGTTTTAGACTCTCATGTAGTCGGAAGAGTTCATCAAACTTAGCTTGTAGGATTTTAAAATCATCGACTTCATTGTTTATTGATAGACGATTGTTCCTTAATCGCTTCTCCCATCGGAAGAGTTAACTTTCGTAACTTCCATTCTTGATTTATCTTCTGAAAATTTCAAATGATTTTAGTTCAACTGCTTTTCTTTCAGCATTTTCCTTAACAAGCTGAGTATTTTCAATCCTTAGCTTATCGTTTTCAGCTTCCACTATTTTATAAGTGTCTACTGTGTTGGGATATTTTAGTTTTGATGAATTATGCCAAAACATTATCAACTTGTGTTATTCAAGCTATTTTACAGATAACAAGTTAAGGGGGAACGAAAGAACAAATTGAGGGGGAACTCACGAAATCAGAAGAAGATGATCGAGATTAGACAAGGCTGCAGACGAGGATGATCGAGATCAGATGAGTTAGATGAGTTTTGGAGTCAACTGATGAGCTGAGCAAAATCAGAAGTGAAGAAAAGTTAAAGCCAGCAAATTTGAAGAGAAGGTTGCAGATCAGAAGAAGAGCAGATGAGACTGATCGAGATCAGACGTGATCGAGATCATATATGATAAACTGATATGCTAACCTGAAGTACTGACCTAATGATATCCTGATATGTTGATCTCGAAGGTTGATCCGACGTACCGAGCCGATCGATCAGTGGAAGAAGAAATCGAGATACCTCGAGTCAAGTGACTCGAGGGTCGATGTCCGAAAACAAGAATCAACCCAAGAAGCCCGAGTGTCAGATGCCGACGTATAAGGTCCGGCCAAGAGAAGTCTCACAATCAAGAAACTCGAGACTCGAGAACCCGGCGCTCGTGAGAACTCAAGGCTCGATAACTGGCGGTTCGATAGCTCGATAACCTCAAGGCTCGGGGATAACCTCAAGGTTCAGATAGCTCAGATAACTCAAGGCTCGAGATAGAATCAAGATCCCGAGACTCTAAGAAATCAAGAATATAGCCGCTAGATTCAAATTGACGTGGACCAATGAGAGGAAGACGAGAAGACCGGTGCAGTCTGCAAAAAGTTATTAGAGTAGTATGGATTTGAATGTGATTCTCTCCAACGGTAACATTCAAATCCACACTATAAATACAAGTTCTTCCTTCATTATCAAGTGTGGAAGTGTGAGAAAATGCGTGAGAACACCATTGAAGCTACAGAGCCAAATCATGTAGCATTTCCACCATAGAACACAGAGCTAGAAATACACGCATATATTCAAGGGTCTTCTACCCTAGATCTAAGCACAAATGTAATATCCTAAGCTTAGAGAGATTTTCCCATCCTTAGCATTGGGGCTAAACAAATGTAAGGGAAAATCTCAACCTAGTTGGAAACCAAACAAATCTTTACCCAAACCCAAAAGGTAGGTTAAGTTTGTATTACCTCAAGATTTCAGACTAGGGATTCTAGTTTTTGATTTCTGGGCTTGGTTGAGTGTGAACTCAGTAAACATCTATCGGCAATCCCATGAGGGTGATAAGTCCCGCTTGAGTGTGAACTCGGTAAACATCTATCGGCAATCCCGTGAGGGAGATAAGTCCCGCAGGTTAAGTTCGGTTAAGGTTGCCCCCGTGTTAAGGGAAGAGGGATGTAGGGCGGGTTTAAATCCGAACCACTATAAAATCGTGTGTTCTTTACTGCTTTATGTTTATACTTGTCATATGCATTCAGTTATAAGCAAAACAACACACATCGTTCTTAAAAGCGAAAAATTTGGTATCACCATTCCCTCACCCCTGTTTTATATGCATCACATGAAATGTTCGCTTCCGCACGCGCAAAATGTTTTTCATACCGGGACCTTCACACTGCATTAGAGAGTTCATCAAGCAATTGCTCATAATAGAGCTGCAAGTCAACCTCTCCAGCAGGTGTGCTAATCATAGCTGGTGTGGAAACTGAAAGAGCAGAAGGTTTAGAGGTTACCTCATTGGTCTTCCTCCTTAGCCATGAGACGGATGTCATCATCGATGAGAACATTAGATCATCATAGTGGTAGAAATCATCGGCGTTGCTTATCGATAGAAGTCCTCTCCGGATGGATGAGTAACCGAATCCTCTAATGGCGGAGATAAGAATCATCGATCCTGGATGTATCGCCAACCATGGCTTTTCTCGCTCTCGTATCTTTGTTCTCGTCTGTTCGCTTTATCTTCTCTTTTTCTTTTGGAGTCGTCCGGGCAATGCGACCGTTGAATGACCTGGTTTCTAACAGTTGAAACACGCTCCACGCTCCACGAAACTCCTTCTTCCATGTGAGTCATTTCGTCTGTAGAATCTGTCAGGTGACTTACTTGTCTGATTGTAGTCTGAGTTTCTTCTTTCTGATCTGTTGTCTCTCCTTTCATCAGATCGATCATCTCTTTTCTTATTCTCTCTGCGATCTTCTCTATGATTATCTCTTCGGTCATCAGATCTGGTCCTTTCTGGAGATCTGTCAGCTGGCCTCCTATATCTTCCTCTGCTGTTCTGATAATCCCTGTAAAATCTACGATACTTACCAAGTTGAATGTTAGATTTTTCAAGTTTTCTGGTTAGCAAGGCAATTTGTTCAGTTTGGCTTATAATATTTCCAACGAGTTCGATGAGACTTTGAGTTCTTTGCCACGGCTGAATTGAATCTGGCCGATTTTGATGTGGCGGTGTGGCTTTGGTGGCTGACTTCGTCTTCTTCTTCTTGCCCTCTTTTGATCAGATCGAACTCATGGGCTTTAAGGCTCAGGAACAGGTTGCTTGGCTTCATCTTAGCAATATCTTGACAATCCTTTATTACTGTGACTTTCATATCCCACTTCTTAGTTAGAGATCTCAAGATCTTGTAGTTGATGTCTTTATCTGACATTTCTCGTCCAAGTTCCCGTAGCTTGTTGACAGACATGGTGATTCTTCCATCGAGCTGGTTTATAGTTTTATTTGGCAGCATCTTAAGTTTCTCAAACTTCACCAGTTCGGCTTGCAGTCTGCTGTCTTTTATCAAGTCATTACCAACACACATTTCAGCAAGCATATCCCACATCTGTTTGGCTGTCTTGAGATACTTTATCTTTTCTCTGGTTATCTTGTCCATCGTCTTCATGATTATGTGTCTGGCTATTGTATCCAGAGTGTACGACTTTTCTTTCTTCAAAGATCCATCGTATGGACTCTTTTCGACAAGGCTTCCAAATTGGAAAGTCTGGATCACCTCCTACAGCTGGGTTGTCGTGGTAGATGATGATGGGTCCTCGTTCAATAACTTCCATCATCTCTTTGCTTATTGATCCCAGATGGTTGCTCATGAATATAGTCCAGTCTGCATACTCATCAATGGAAAATTTAGGCAAATCATGATACATACTCGAAGTATTATCCATGCTGATCATGAGTTTGAAAACAAATGAGATTTTTAAAAAGGTTTTTCAAGATCAGTTAAAGTGACCACAAAGGTTCTTCCTCAAGAACCGATGATATTCAAAGCCAGTAGTCCATAGAACCACTGCTCTGATACCACTTGTAGGTCCCGAATGGGTTTCGTGAGGACAGAAGTCTAGAGGGGAGGAGTGAATAGACTTCTGAAAACTTTTGCGTGTAAATCAGGTGTGAAAGCAGGTTTCCTGATCAGAGTGTGAGTCAGTCAGTATGGACTGATATCTAACTCTTGATTGCTCGAGGGCGGTCGATTCGGTGTCTATCGGTTTAACGACAGCGGAAGCTAGTTTATACCCGTGTGAAAAACCAGTTTATAACAAATCAGATTCCAAAGCTGTTTTCAATCAGCTGACTATGGAGTAAATCTGATCACATCAGTAACTTGGTGCAAGCTGATCCTAACTCCGAATATGTATGCAGATTTAAGCAAGGTTGTGTGCAATAGTGTAAAGCAATTAATCAATCAGGTAAATGCACACAAGATTTATAGTGGTTCGGACAACCAGTCCTACGTCCACTCCTCCCTATCACAAGGGGCACCAACTTAACCAACTTGGACTTAGTTTATTGTGTTAATCCAACACATTACACCAACAGATATTTATAGAGTTCTCACTCAACGATCCCAGAAATCAGCACTAGAAACCCTAGTCTGAAATCTTGCAAAACAAACTTAAACTAACTTTGGGTTTTGGTACAGGTTTGTTGTTGTTCCAACTGGAAATCTATCCTAGTATTTGGGTAGCCTAAAGCTAGAGGATGAGATTTCTATGCTAAGAACAATGGGATGAACACTTAGAAAATAATCTTCAAGGTTGTGTTCTTCGTGCGGAAATTTGGCTATTGTATGAGCTTCTTGATAATTTTCGTCGTATCTTCACTTTGAAGAGTAATCCCATATTTATAGACCATGAAATCAAAGAGCCGTTGGAGAGCAATTTGAATTTCAGGCTATATTTGTAGATATGTAGGATTGATTTGACGTGCTCAGGGACGGCATGGCCGAAAGTGTGAATAGTGTCTTTTAGCCGTTTTGACTTTGTAGCACCGAATCCTGCAGTGTCAGCCTTTTTACGTACGTGTCGCGCTCTCATTGGTTAACAAGTACAACACTTCAGTGTTTGTTCTACCAACTAAAGTTTGACATTCTTCTTATCCTGAAGGTACGTATGATCTGATGTAACAATATTTAGTTAACACCGGGAGTGAGCTGACCTGATCAGATAACTGATCAGTCTACCTGATAGAGTCTTCTGATGCAGGTTGTCTTAGCACAACTTGCAGACTCGGCTGATGTAGGTCTTCTGGTCTTCTGGTCTTCTTGAGTCATCTGATCTCTAGGTCTTCTGAACTTGAGCTTTATGTCTTCACCTGATCATCTGACCTTATCTGGTCATCTGATATTTTGACCTGACCTATACATATTGAGTTCCCCCTCAATATGTGACCTATCTTTTACATTAGCTATCTATACATTTCAGCTGGTCATCTTAATCTGATTCTAAATCATCAGTCAGCTAACAGATCTGACTGGTCCTATTACAACCTGTTTTGGAACTTCCATCAAAACTTAATACAAATTTCCCAACAAACAATTTCAGTGGCTTGAATTAATTAATGGACTAGATAATCTTAAACACGAAAAATAATAACCGGGAGCCATATTACAGTAATATGGGTTGAGATGGATAGTGCAATATTAATTATGTAGTGGGATTAATTAATATTAATGGGCTTGAATAATATTGTGGCTCAATATTGATAATTCAAGTTCCATTGGAAGATCCAATCTTAATTCTCCTAAAGGCCCCTTTAGTAGCCCAAAGATAAAATCCAATAACTGAAAAAGATGTTTAAAATAAAAGAAATATTGTTCCCTAATTTATTTCCTTTTTTTAAATAATAAGGAGGAGAGAGAAAATATTTTCTTGATTTTCTTGGAAAGATTTTATGGAATAAGTATTCTTGGAGTACATGTTTATCCCATAAATTCAAGAAAAGTCAAAGATCTTATTCTTCCTTATTTATGTGAATTTTTTAAAATTTTGTATAGAAAGGGGAAGAAAAGATATTTTGTGAATATTATGGAAATATAATATATGAGATATATTCAAGATTGTATCTTGGGAAGATACAAAAAAATTTATAACCGTAATATGCCACAAAATTTTTGCCCCCCCCCCTTCATCTCTATATATAGGGGATGAATTTTTCATCGCCAACATAATCCCATGTGTTGGAAAAATTAAAAATCCACAAAGGTGGTGCAACATAATTTTTCTTTTCCCTTTTGTTAATTGTTCATGAGCATCCTACCACCGGATTAACCGACAAGGACGTGGGAATACTAAAGAAGGACTTTGGGTTTGATCATTGAACGGGTACTCATCTTCTCCGCGTTTAATCCGCCAAAAGGTACGCCGTACGTAACTCCTAGAATTCCGCATGTGTAGGATTTACGTGGCAATTTTGTACGCATGATATGTTGTTGTGATTTAATTATTATTTGAATTAATATAGGATTAATTCATGCTAGTGATAGTTAAATTAATTTAAATTTGTATTTAAATTGTACCTCGAATAGATCCGGGCACCCTATTTCCCAACACGAAGGGCAGATGACTACGGACGAGGCCTGACCAAGGATTGCGGAAGGAAGTGTTGAGGGAAATTATATAAGTGAATTAATTCCGCACCTCTCTACACGTTCGGACTTTTAGATGAGACTGAATTCTTTCATGGTATCAGAACCTCTGGCTCAGCCCAAATCCTGGGTTCGATTCCCGTGGAAAGCACTTCACCCATTTAAAATTGTCCACTCGTTGGGCCTCTTCCCCAAAAGGCAGAGGCAATAATTTCGGCCCACGAGTGTGGGGGAGTGTTGAGGGAAATTAAATAAGCGAATTAATTCTACACCTCTCTACAAGTTCAGACTTTTAAATGAGACGGAATTCTTTCAGGAAGAAAGGACGACAAGACGAACATGGATTGAGGTGTGGGAAGGGGCCACAAGGAAGGCGCCGCAAAAGGGAAGGTATTTTCCACGAAGCGAACATGTTGTGAGACGTAGAATTTGGACGAGGCAATGTCGAAACACGTGTATGCATGATGTTGGATATCGTATCCAAGGAAGACGTAGAGCCAGGAGCGGGGATCGAGTTTGGAGGAGACATAGGGGCGGAGCTAGGGAAAGCAAAGACAACCAAACTGGCGAAGAGTTAAATAAGATGGGAATTAGTGGAATAGAGCGACAAACGATCTCGACTTATGAAGCGGTGATGAGGGGAGGCGATTAATTAGGTAAACGGTTGTGCGAAATGCAAAGGGCCAGAATTGTAGAGGGACGGAGGCGTGATGGAGTAGAGAACGGGCAGTTTCGACAATGTGACGTTGACGACATTTGGATGAATCGTTGTGCTCGGGTGTGTACGGGGTGTAATTGTATGTGTAATGTCAAGGGAATCAAGGGTTGATTTTAGAGCAATGTATTCACCACCACCATCAGTGTACAGCGTATTAAAGGATTTATTAAGTTGTTTTTCCACATCGCGTGCAAAGATAGGAAAAATGGTAGCAACATCAAATTTCAAGCGCAAAGGATAAAACCAAATATATTTAGAATAGTGATCAACAAATATAATATAATAGTGAAAACCATTAATAGACTCAACAAGATTGAGACCCCAGACGTCGGAGAAAACAACGTTTAAGGGTGCCCGACTCTTAATACTAGAAGTGCCAAAAAGAAGTTTATAACTTTTATTACTCAAACAAGTATCAAGGGATATCTCTAATAATGCAGTTGGATCATCTAAGGGTGCCCGCATATCTCTAAGAATTTAAGGCTCAGGTTATTTGTACCGTCATCTTTAAATACACCCCTTAAAAAAATTTAAAAGAAAATTATCCGTAAAAAAACTACATTACCTTAAAATTAGTTTCTAGTCACTCCCCCCTACCAAATTGGGGTTGCGTTCTGTATACACCGCCGCTGCCGTACACAACCTCCGATCCATCAGAAATTGAGAAAACATAACCAAATCATTATCAGGACTTTATATTTTATTGAATTCTAGTAATATGACGAATGTGTCATGCAAGACCATGTTTATCCATTACCAATGACTTTGGTCATGAGCATAAGGACAAAAACAAAAGATAAAAAAGTAAAGAGAAAATGAAATTAATTTTGATGACCAAGGTTGTTGGATGACCTTGGTCATGATCAATTGCTCCAATTTTTTTTTAATATTTTATCTTATATCTTGACACATGACATTAGCTAATTTGTCATGTATATTTTAATTAGATAATAGTAATTTTTTATTTATTCACTTAAAAAATAAAATTAAAAAAACACTAAAATTCATAAAATAAAATTCTCTATAAATTGAGATCAATATTTATAAATTTTAGATCACAATCTCAAAAAATCTATTTTCTCTTCTTAACTTGTGTTAAATTTCCTAATTTTTATCTTTTTAGCTGTATTGTAATTTTTTTATTATAATTATGATTTGTTTAATATTAAATAATTATGTATATTTTTAAATATTTTAAATATAATAAAAATAATTATAGATTTAATTGTTAGCTTATAAAAGAAATAATTCATTAAAGGATTGTTGTGGTTGTGGGTGATTATGAATAAAGAATGGAAAAATATTACTTGAGTTGTAGAGTAAAATGTGTGTGGAGGAGAAATAAATTATTTTTTTATTAATTGATCATAGTTATATTGGGCATGGATAAAGATAGTCCTACGAACCACATGAAAAGTTTCAATAAATTTTATTTGAAAAAATTGCAAAGTTTCGGAAAAAAAATATGAAAAACAACAAAACTTTTGGAAAAAGAATACGAAAAACAATAAAATCTTCGGAAATAAAATCCGAAAAACAACAAAAATTTCAGAAAATTAATTCGAAGGAAAGGGAAGATCTCTAAAAATTAATGGCCACCCATTTTCGAAAACAAAATTCGAAAAAAATATCAAAATTCGAAAAAAATTATCAAACATTAATAAAATTTTCGAAAAAAAAAATATGAAAGTTGTGAAAATTTTCATCAAACCAGAACAGAGAAAAAGTAAAAAAAAAAACCATGAAAAAGGATTGGTGAATCAGAAAAATCCAGAACCAGATCCATATGATAAACAAGAGGGCAGATCTGGTCAATACGCACAAAAAAAAAGAAAAGGAAAAGGCGGTGTGAGGCGGCAGAGTTTCTAAAAATTACGCTGGGCGGCCGCCGTCAGTGGAGCGGTTGGGGGGCGAGCTGCGGCGTCGAGAGTTGGGTGTGCGGTGGGTGCTTTGATCTGAACGGTGTATTTACTAAAAAGGGTGGTGCCAATTACCTGAGCCTAATTTTAATATCAAGGGATTAGATTAGCCCATTTAGTTGTTTAAACTCTGTTGGGCTTTATATCTTATGTTTGTAAGGCCAACTGCATTTTATTAAGGTTTAAATTACGGCAAAAAAAACTCTAGGAATACCACAGAAAACATTTTTGATATTGCAGCTCCACCTCAAAACCATGGTTAAATACAATCACTTTCACAAATATTTCAATATACTACGAGCAAAATACGTATATTAAGGGGTGCTTGGTAAGCAACTTTTGTGGCAAAGATTGGAAAAGGAATAAAATAACAATGCTTGGTTGGAGACTTTAATATTCTGCTACAGTAAATGATACCCCGTATAGAGGAATCAGTCATTCCTCAAGATTTTGAGAGGAAAGAGTTTCATTCCACACCTCCATTCCACCAAAAAAAGAGCGCGCACTTTTTTGTCATTTTCCCTCCATTTCATTACCTCAATTATATTTCTTCTTCACATTATTTCTCTCTCTCATCCCAATCGGCAATCATTCATATTTCAGCAACTATCCAAGCATTTTTTAGGTTAGCCCATTACTTTTAATCAATGAAATTCTTTAATTTATGAATTTATGAATTTATTTCTTTCACAAACTGATGTGTATTCTCATATGCCATTTATTTATGTTTTGGATGTTATATATAGCTTCAAAGTAATATTTAGGGATTAATAATTTTAGGGATTGCTGTGTATTTTTGCTTTAATGTATCAAACATATATTATGATCTGAAAATTTTTAGAACCCAAGTCTTAAATATTTTTAGGGATTAAAGTAAAATAACAAGTATAGAAAGTTTGTGAACCAGTGATAAAATCTTCTGTTCAACTTCTGTTCAATTCACCACTCTGTAAATGAGAAATAAAAACTGAGGGAGTAATTTGTGTTTAATAGGTTCAAATAAATTACAAGAGCACTCACTATTTGATTGAGGTGGATATTTTAATTACATGATAAACATTGTTTGTCTGTGCTACCACAATCTTGTGATGTTTGATAAATGACACATATAATTGTTAGCAAATAACATGAACTTGAATCTGCTATTACTTGCTGATTTTTTTTTTTAATGTAGATCAAAATGGTTCGTACACCTATCAACAAACCACATCGTAAACTAAAACGACTTTTGTTGCTTCAACATACAACAAACAATATGTTAGTTTTCTTGTTTGCCATGTATTATGTAGTTATTTCTTTGTACCTTCGAAATAACATTCGGGAATTCAAAACAAAGAAAGAAAAAAGGATTGACCGAATGAAATGGATGTGCAAATTAACCCTTGATTCAGATGTTGCTTGCATTAGTGAGCTTCGTATGGATAGAGCAATATTTAGGATATTATATGATATGATTAAAGAATTTGGAGATTTAAAGCCCACTAAGAACACGTCTATAGAAGAGGTTGTAGCAATGTTCATATATACTTTGGCTCATCACAAAAAAAGTAGGACAATTGGCCTACTTTTTTTTTTTATAGTCTGAAAACTGTGAGTTGACAATTTCATCAAGTTCTAGGTGTAGTTTTGAGATTACATCATATTTTACTCAAGAAATCAGAGCCTATTACACAGGATTGTCAAGATGAGAGATGGAAAAGTTTTCAGGTACTTCATCATATTACGATTGTTATATAAATATTGTATGAAGTTTTCATCTTACTATGAGTTTTTAACTCCTAGTTGTAGGTGTTAATTATCTTCTTACCAATATTGTAGGGCTGTTTAGGAGCTTTAGATTGAACACTAATAAAAGTTACACCTCCTAACGAAGATAAGCCCAGATATCGCACTAGAAAGGGATGTATTTCAACAAACGTTTTAGGTGTTTGTTGCCCAAACATGCAGTTTATATATGTATTGCCTGGTTGGGAGGATTCTGCACGTGATGGTTGTGTGCTTCGAGATGCAATCTCAAGGCCGCATGGTTTAAGAGTTCCTCAAGGTAAATCTGTATATATATTTTCTATATTGTTCAATGATTTTCAGTCCTTTTATGAGACTCAGCCATAAATTATGTTTTAATTGAAGATTGCTATTACTTGGTTGATTCTGGATATTGCAATGCAAATGGATTTCTTGCTCCATATCGAGGTCAACGATATCACCTCAAAGAATATAGTGATCATCGTGTAGAGACGGCTGAGGACTACTTCAACATGAAGCATGCCAAAGCAAGGAATATAATTGGGAGATGCTTTGGTTTGTTGAAAGGAAGATGGAAGATCCTTGCATCTCCTTCATTTTTTCCAATCCAAACTCAAGTTCATATTATTATGGCATGTTGTCTTCTACAAAATTTAATTAGAAGGTTTATGAGTTTTGATCCACAAGAATTGATTACTGAAGAAGAAGAAGAAGAAGAAGAAGATGTTGAGGAAGATGAAAGTGATGAGGATGATGAAGTAGAATAAATTAGACATATCAGTCCAACTAATGAATGGGTAGCATTTAGAAATAACTTGGCAGCCAACATGTATAACCTATGGACAATTAGGTCTAGTGGCAATGATGTGAATTAATATGCTTATTAGGACTTCTTTTGTCTTCTGTAACTTACAAGAATGTTTATCATCTATTGTTTTAAATATTATTATAAGTTATATCACTACTACACATTTGAGCTTGCATAGCTGCACTTGGACAACCTTTTTTTAAAACAGCTCTCCAAGCTATAGCTTGGAGAGCGGTTTTAATTAAAAAAAAAAAGAATAGACAGCGGTTCGAAACCACTGTCCAAGTTTAACACTTAGACAGCGGTTGAGAACCGTTGTGCAAGTGTTTAGACAGCGGTTATGAACCGCTGTCCAAGGGAATAGTTTGGACAGCGGTTCCAAACCGCTGTCCAAGTGTTCGGATAATTAAATACGACCCAAATCGCGAACCAGACTTATATTTTCCCCAAATTAAATCGTGTGTCCTCCTTCCTCTACCCTAAATCGAACTCTGTCGCGCGTCCTCCCCTTCTGCCGCCGCCGTCGTCTTCCCATTAGCTCTTATTTCCTCAAATCGCGAACCAGGAGCCCTAGCCTCCTCCCCCCTCTCCCCCAAATCGAACCATCAGCAGCGCGTCCTCCCCTACCGCCGCCGCTGTCGCCTTACCGCCAACCTCCCCTTCCGCCGCCACCCTCGCCGCCTTTCTCCTTCCATAGGTAATTATTCTTTATATATATATATATATGTTAGCTAGTATATATATGTTAGTATATATATATATATATATATATTGAATTAATGTGTATATATATATATATATATTGAATTAATGTGTGTATATATATATATATATATATATTGAATTAAGTGTATATATATGTATATTGGTGTATATATATCATGTTGTATGTATTGGTGTATGTATATTGGTGTATATATATTGGTGTTTGATGCACTCAAGGTGTTTGATAGTATGCTTGTGTGAGGATATAAGCATAAATTAGTGTTAATTTATTAGGATTAATTTTGTTAGTGTTAGAGATGAACAACTTGTTAGAGATGAATATATATTGTGTGGCTCAAGGTGTTTGAGATGAATATATATATTGTTAGAGATGAATATATATAGTATGCTTGTGTGAGGATTTTTTATGCTAACTTAGATATGAACAATTGATGCACTCAAGGTGTTTGATAATATGCTTGTGTGGGGATTTAAGCATAAATTAGGATTAATACATTAGGATATATTTTGGTTATATTAATTTGATGATTTGGTGAATGGATAGTAGTGTGTTGCTTTAGATGATTAATGATGGTACATTAGGTTATATACATTGTTTTGAGATGCAACAAATCCTTAGATACATGCAATATACAAACCTTAGGTACTACCACATTCTATATGCAAGTTTTATACATTAGGATTGTAATACTTTTAGGTTTAATACATTAGGATACATTATCTTGAGAAACACTTCATATTGTCTTTTCTATAGGCATCTCTAGTTCTATATGGATCGAAAGTGGGTTCGAGCAGATCGATTATTCAGATGAGTATAGTAATAGGGTGAAAGAATTTTGTAATCATGCAATTAGACCTTTGCATACATTCCATGTCCGTGTTGGAAATGTATGAATTGAAAAAATCGTTAGTGGTCGAGAAAGTCCATTTTGACCACTTGATGATTCACGGTATTGATAAAACATATACCGTTTGGACATATCATGGTGAGAGAAGAGATGAATGTAGCTCAAGCAACCTAGAAACCCGACTTTAGGTTTGAAGATACAATGGATGCGGATATTTTCGATGATGTACCGATTTGTTGATACATCGAGTGGGGATGACGATGATCTCGCGAGATCACCCTTATATGTCGAGAAGTTAAGGAATTCTTTGGATTACCACTTTTGGGGCCGGGTGTAAGAAGGCAACAAAACCGTCATTTGTGTTGATATTGTTCAACCTAAAAAAGCAACTCACCGTTGTCCGATGAGTGCTTCACAAGTATCTTTGAAGCAAGATTAGTGGTCTATTGCTTGATGGAAATGTCTTGCCCTAAGAGAGCATATGATGTTAAACAAATGCTCAAGTCCATCGGGTTAACACATCGAAAAATTCATGCTTGTCCGGGTGATTGTATCTTATTTCGAAGGAGTATCACGAGACCTCGATGAATGTCCCAAGTGCAGGAGAAGCGATATAAGAAAAATAAATCTCCCGCGAAGGTGTTGTGGTACTTTCTAATAATATCAAGATTGAGGAGAATGTATAGTAAATTTGTGGATGCTAGAAATTTAACTTGGCATCATGATGATAGGATCAAAGATGGAATGCTAAGACACCTGGCCGATTCCCCCAAGGAAGACATTCGATGTCGCATCCGTCGAATGGCAACGAGCCCCACGACACTTCCGTCTTGCACTCTCAAGCGAGGAATGAATCCGTTCGGTATCCAAAGTACCAACCATAGTACATGGCGATGATTACGTTAGTTTATAACCTTTCACCCGAAGTTGTGCATGAAGCGCACTTACATGATGTTGTCTATGTTGATATCGGGACCCAAACAACACCGTAACGACATAGATGTATATCCGCTCCTTTGATAGAGGACTTGAAGCTCATGTGGGATGAGGGTGTCGATGTGTATGATGCTTGTACAAAGGAGAATTTCAAGTTGAAGGTCATCTTTGTTTGGAACTATCAATGACTTTCCCGCTTACGAATCTATCTGGATATAGTGTGAAAAAGGGCGATGCATGTCCTTGTTGTACCAAGAAGACACATCACATTAAGCTGAGTCATCGTGGGGAAGACCGTTTATATGGGACATAGGAGGTGGTTGGACCCAACCCATAAGTACAAAACAATGGCCGATGCATTCGATGGCACAATTGAGACAAAAAAGCACCACGTTTATTATCGGGGTTCGGATGTATTGAATGAGATGAAGAATATCGACACACAATGACGGAAAGATCTTCGCAAAGAGTGTCCCCACTAGCGGTTGGAAGAAGGAATCAATTTTCTTTCGATTGCCCTATTGGAAAGAGTTGTATGTTAGACACTTTCATTGATCTAATGCACGTTGAGAAAGAACTTTTGTGTCGACTTGCTCAACACTCTCCTAGCCGATCTGAAGTCCAAGGATGGTTACAATGCAAGAATGGATATGATTGATATGGGAATGAGAGAAGAATTAAAACATGTGCCTAGAGAAAGGGGTCAACCGTTCTTACCTCCCTCTGCACACACCTTGTCCAAGAATGAGAGAAAAGAGTTACTTGGCAAAGACTAAAGGATGTGAAAGTACGAGAGGTTATTCCTCCAACATACGTAGACTTGTATCGATGATGGCATGAGACCGATGAATCAAATCGCATGACTATCATGTCATCATGGAGACTTTCTTGCCCATTGCAATCGTTCTATCTTGCCCGAAAATGTCGATAACCATAACAAAGTTATGTTGGTTCTTCAAGGCAATGAGTAGCAGTCATAGATCCTAGAAAATTGCTTGGTTTTCGGAGGCGGATTGTGGGGACTCTCTGTGAGCTTGAGATGTATTTCCTCCATCATTTTTTTTTGATATAATGGTTCACATATACAGTTCATTTGGTACACGAGACAAGGATGTGTGGTCCCGTCAGATATCGATGGATGTATGGTGTAGAGAGATATATGAAAGTGCTCAAAGAATATGTGATGAATAAGTCCGGGCGGAGGGATGCATTGCGAACGCTTATTTAGTAGAAGAAGCGAAATAGTAATTGTCTGAATTTATTCCGAATGTCGATGCAATTGGACTTCCGGTTGCCCGACATACACCAATAGGATGGATGGTGAAGGCATTACGGTTGGTCAACCCGTAAGTGTTAGCATGGAGGAACTAACACGGATGCACTTGTGCGTATTTCACAACACGGTCGACATGCTTCCTTTTATTGACCAAGACATGCGATCACTTGCTTGAGAAATCCCACCGTAGATAGATCATGGATTGAAGTTGAGCACAATCACACGTTTGTTGACCGGTTCAATGGTTATGTAGTAAATATGTTGTCACGAAACATAATCGGTGAATGAAAGAGTTAAGTGGTTATCGAATGCCCGATAGACATGTGTATTCATACAAGTGTTATCTTAGCAATCATACACATTTTATACCGAGATCATGATGCCACAAGTACTATGCGAGAATAGTGGAGTGTTCATTATCGCAATCTGCGTGGATCAATCAAATACTACTTACTTTGGACCAGATTGTCAACATTTGGGAACTTCGACTATATTGTTCACCGTCAACCAATCTTCGAGTGTAGTTGGGTGAGGATCCCTAACGGGGTCCAAGTTGAAAGTTCTAGGTTCAATGCGCATTGATTTGAAGAATGTGGGATCTGAGATGACCCTTACATAATGGCCAATCAAGCTCAACAAGTTTTCTATGTCCCCAACCCGTTAATAAGAAATGGTCAATTGTGGTTCTCAAAACAAATTTAACAATAGTTTCCGGATTAGCGACCATGTCGATGAAGATGTTGACACAATTGATGATCCTTTTCGAAACTTCACTCATTCTGCCATCTTTTCGATGATTACGCAAATCCACGCCCATACCGGAGAATAATTAGAGATGAGGATGAATATGGCAATCCGGATCTTGTTAACATTTATGGTCATGAACGAGAAAGGTCAACCAAAAACGCGAAAAAGAAAAAACAAGTGCTAAAAAGAAATGTAATGACTTTATTGAATGTTGTTTTAACCTGCTATATTAAATGTTGTTTCTTTTGCTTTATTAAATAAAGTGAATCGGATCAATGTGTTCCGAACCAACGAGATAATGAACATTGTGGACATTTTGTGTGTTGCTCTATTGAAGATATAATCCGCGCTTCTCTATCTAACATTTCTCTCAATGTAAGTCAATTTATCAATTTATTTAAATTAATATTGATTGAATAAAAATTCATACTATATTGATTGATTAGTTGTTTGCGCTTTGTCTATGAACGTGAGCTCAATTCTTACTCTAAGAAAAGATCGAAATGGAAAAAGCGATTGGATGAGGGTGCCTTTACAATCGATTCTTATATTCATACGATATTGAGTGAACGTTGTTTGAAATTTTGGTAGCATGTAATTAAATTATATATTTATGATGATATATATTTCATGTTTTTGGTGTATTGGACGTATGTTTATGATTGTATGTTTATTTATTTCATGATGTGTATGTTTATTAATTTATTTGATGTTTTGGTATATATATGTGGTATAAGTTTTGGTTTATGGTTTTATTATAGGATTTTTTGGTTTATGGTTTATGGTATTGGACGTATATATAAGTTTTGGTTTATAGTTTTATTATAGGATTTTTAAAATATAAATTAATAATTAAAAAAAAAAGATATTGGACAATTATTAATAAATTGTTATCTATGTAACATATAAACGAATTAAAAAAAATATTAACTTAGATAATGGTTGATAAATCATTGTCCAAGTAAATCTTACCAAGATTTGAAAAACCGCTGTCCAAGTCGTTTTCTTGGGCAATGGTTTTTATCACCGTCCAAGCTTGGACATTTATTACTTTGGAGAGCGGTTATAACCGCTCTCCAAGGTCATTTTTCACAGCTGTCCAAGCCCAAATGTGTATTAGTGTATGTCATATTACTTTTGAAACACAGCTATCATATTTATCTTATTTTATAATATGTTTAATAAAATTATTGTTCTTGTATATATATATTTTATGAGAACATTCTTATCTATATTTTGCAGAATTTAATAATTTTTTTCGTGTTTTTTCACAGGAATGACAAAGAACTATTCCTGCTTTCGTGGGAGAGGAAAGAATAAACAATTCGGAAAGATGAGGAGGTTGAAACTTTAGTTGACATTTTGCAAGAACTAGCTGCTGATCCTTTATGGAAAGTGGATGGGGGGTTTAAGAATAACTATATGGTTGAAGTGCACAAGATAATGTTAAACAAGGTACCCAATTTCGATAAGGAAGTATAATCCAATTTCTAAGATGGTGTTGCAAAGTGGGTGTCAATGGGATGACGTTGAGCACAAAATCAATTGTGAAAAACAGTGGTTTGATGATTGGTGCTAGGTAAGAGCGTCTAACTTCAATAATGATTTTGATCTTAGCTAAATAATTTTTTGGTGTACGCTCTAATATTTTTTATTTTAAAATTGTATATGTTGTATTTATTTTTTTATACAGAATCAAAAAAATGCAGTTGGATTATGGATTTTCAGATTTTCATATTTGCATAAATTGGACATGGTGTGGGGGAGAGACAGAGCCACGGGACTTAAAGTTGAGGATGTAGCTGAAATGGGCACTAATGCTAATTACCAAAAGAATACGATTGTGTGTTCTACTTCGGATAGTGATGATGAACCTGTTGGGGTCTCTAACGACCAAGGATCCCATGCTATTCCAACAAGCTCTCGTGCATCAAAGAAATGCAAAAAACTTTCACTAATAAAGAAAAGTTTACCCAAGAAAAAGAAATCAGCAACACTTCAGCAAAAAATTGATTCAAGGTTAGACAATTTTACTACAAAGTTTGAGTCCATTTGCAATCAAATGGCAACACAATATGTTGTTGTCACTAATGCTTTAGTTATGGAATCTAAATCTGAATCACTAACTAATGAGAAAATGCAAGAGGTTATTAATGAACTTATTAGCTTGGGATTATCTCCAATGGATATTGGTGGAGCTGCTGAAGTTTGCTGCAATGATCCTGCCAAAGTACAAGTCTTGTTTGCTTTGCCAAACCATTTGAGGAGTTCCTTTGTGCTTGGATTCCTTTATCCATCTCCTATTCCATAAATCTCAAAGCATAGTTCTTTTGTCTTAAAAAAACTTTTGTAAGTAATGTGAACTTAAATGCACCCTAACCTAGTTAGTACCAGTTCGACATATATATATTTTTAACTAGGTTGTTTTGTACTACTTTGGTATTTTTTTTTTCTTTGCTCCAATATTGTATCCAGGTCATATAAATATAACTTTTGATCCTGGTTATCTTGCATCAATTGAAATCTCATATTATATTTAGCTATGATATTCTGCATCTTTTGGGCTTATATGATGAGATGAGATATTACAATATTGTATTTATGTTAAACTCTCTTGCAGACATAATTATATGGAAAATACTTTTGGTTAATGTTATGATTTTCGATTATTAAGTTGGGGCTGTTTTTTTATTGTTCTTTAACATTTTTTGTACTTCCTAGTAAGAGATGACTAGATTATTTTCTTAGTATATGGTTAATGCTGCTTTGATGATATGCCTTACAATTAGCTGTGCTTTTAGTTTTGTCATTGAGAAAAGAGTTATAAATAATTATTTAGTGGGTCACTGTGAGGTTATATTGCATTATTTTATGATTAGCAATCATATTTATTGAGGCCCGTTGCATCAATTTGTCTCTGGCATAATTGATAGGGAAAACTAAAGTTCTGCATTCGTTATTCAATCTGTTTCCATTTCATAACCGTCGTTGGCTGTATTTTATTTATTTTTTCCATTAACTACTCAATGAGTTAGAGATATGTATGTAACTGAACCATGGAAATAGAAAGCTAATAGGAGCAAGCATGTTTTGTTGCAGATAATTTTATCATTAATTTCTATGAACCGTACTTTAGACAAATTGAGCAGATATTGTTGTTATTGTCTAATGGGATGCATATGTACTATCAGTTAATTCAGGAGGCACACTTGCGTGAGACAGTCTCATCGTGAGACGGAGTGTAATTTGGGCATTGACGCTTAACACTTTGAAGGCACACTTGCAATCTTCATGTTTGTAATATAGATATTAATTAAATTACGAACTCTATTTTGTTGTGTTTAAGCAAAAAGTTACTGAAGAAATGTTATTTTATTTAAAAAAAAATCACATTGACTTGATTTCATTCCGGATGAATTTTTAGAAACCAAACAAAATCAATGTTTATGATAGTGATTCCCAATAATCAACCAAGCAATACAATTTTAAGAAGTATACTCATTTCATTCCTCACTACTATCATTACCATTCTTAATCTCATTCCTCACAGCAAACCAAGCGTACCCTAACTATATAAAATAAATACGCAATAACACCAAGAATTTTTACGTGGCAAACCCCTTCACAAGAGAGTAAAAACCACGGGACCTAGTCCATGAAATACTCCACTATATTAAATAGGAATTACAAATGAGAATTACATAGTTTTCTTCTTTATTATGAATAGAGGAATCAACACCAATAGCATCAAACTATCCTCAAGAATACTATTCTTGGTACACACAATGAGATATGGGAAGAGAGCAAGCTAAATAGTACAATGACAATAAATATATCAATTTCTCTTTGTACCTCTTGGAGATGAATTATGGAAATCCACTCCGATCAAAATGAAGAGCACGTCACCATGAATTCTCCCTTAAAATTTGGGGCAAAACGGTGAAGAAACTAGCACCCAAATTGCAAACTCTCCTTCTCCCTCTCTTTTCTCTCTCCCTTTCTCTCCCTTTTTTCTTCTTTGTTCCTTTTCTTCTTGGGTGTCTACCAGTAGTGGGCACACCTAGGGGTGGACGGTACGACATACCAAAAATTTTCTCGTCATACCGTTACCGTACCGAAATTTTCGATATCGAAAAATTTCATACCGTTGTCGTACCGAAAATTCGGTACACCGAAATTTCGTCATATCAAAAATTTCAGTATGTCAATATAACATACCGATACCGTACCAATATTTCGGTATATACCGAAATACTGAAAAATTTTCGGTATACCGGAAATGTTTTCGGTATGCCGATTTTTTTTTTGTAATACCGGAAATTATTCCAGTATATATTTCGGTATACAGAAAATTTCTATATTTTCATACCGTTATCGTACCAAAATTTTTGGTACGATACATATACCGTACCGAAAATTTCGATAAAATCGATATTTTTAGGTACGGTAAGTGTGGTATACCGGTATTTTCGGTATTTCCTCCATCCCTAGGCACACCAAGTGCCCTAATCAACTCTTTTCCTTTTTAATTTCCTTTTGGGCATATTTTTATTTATTAGTTTTTGGGTCCAACTATATTGGGTTGAACCCAACATTAACTCTTTTATTCAAAAATATTCTTGTATCATAATTTAATGTGGAACGTCTTCTAGATCTTACCAGCCACTAGAGTCTTTCTCTCTTGGTTCCAGGAGCTAGATCAATGTTTTTGCATCATTCATCTGCCCTTGAGACTCCCACACCTTGCCTTTGATACCAGATTGATGCAGATTGGTCAACTTTAACTCTATCTCAAACTTATAGCCACGAAATGAAGATTTGCATTAACCTCTTTATCCATGAATAATATCCAAAGACAGAGCGAGGAAGGGTACGGGGGGCACTGAGCCTCCTTGAGATTTTTGAAAATTTTTAGGGTTCTTTTAGTAATATTACATTTATATATAATATAAAAAAATATTTAATCACATACATATGTTTGAATAAAACCGTGTTGTTATTTTTGAACTTGACAATCAATTATGAAATTTTATTGTTGACATGAGTTTGGATGAAAATTTCTCTACGGTTACTGGAATATGAGGTCTTACTCAAAAGATGGTTGCTATATATAATAAAAATCATATTGTATTCTCATTAGTTTATTTACATGTTAAGTTATCATTGATCTTACCCGTTGTGGGAAGAGCATTTTCTGCAATGCAACTCATCAAGAGTTCACTACTTAACCAAATGGGAGATAAAATTTTGAATTAATAATTGTTTGGTTGTATACAAAGAAAAAATATTTTTCAGAAAGTTTTAGATCATGCAATTCTTCTAAATCATGAAGGGTCGAAGAGGAATGTTATTGTTTAAATGTCATGTAATTACGTTTAAAATTTTGATTATATAAGTATAGGTATTGGTTTATGTTCTTGTTTTAAACTTTTATTTTCCTACATTTTCATTACTATTGGTTTGAAGAAGAAGTCTTTTGGTCCCATAACTTTTTTGTAATCCATTTTTTGTCCCAAAAAATTTAACTATTCAATTTTGGACCCATTTTTGCTGAAAAAAAAGTAAATTTTATCGTTTTCGGTCATACGCAAGTCACATGGGCTTTATGAGCTAGTAGCTGATGTGGACGTTGATTGTTAAATAAAATTTTATTTTTTCCGCAACCTAGGAGGAAGTTTATTTTTCTTTCTAATTCTTTAAAAAAGTAAGTTGTTTAATAGGCAACGGCTATGTTAGCTACGAGCTCGGAAACCCTCAATTTTAATCGATTCGTGACTTGTGCATGATAGAAAATGATAAAATTTTCTATCTTTGGCGAAAAATGGACTAAAATTGGACAATAAAAATAATTATGAAACTAAAATTAAACAGTTAAACTTTTTAGGACGAAAAACAAATTACATAAAAGCTATAGCACCATAAAACAATTTTCTCCTATTATTTGGGCCCCCAATCGAAAATTGATAATATCCCTACGTTTCCGAGACTTGCCAGCCACCAAACAGTCCTCTTCTTTTAGTCGGGGCTAAATATCGCTAAATTAACATTGACACTTACTATAAACAATGATACTTTAACTAATTAATAGAGTTCACATTCTTCATCTAAATTATCTAATAGTAAATCAACAAAAATAGATCGACCGACTCGAATGAAATCAAATCGTATTCATGAATCATACAGTATGAATCAATTAACAAATATATTCCCACCGAGAAAAGAGAGTCGTACATATATAAATTTAATGAAGATTCAAGCAATGTCCTCCTCCTTGTGCGTCTCAATGACCACATCGGAGGTCGGGTAGGCGACACACGGATCGGATCCCCTATTCCAACATTGTGTTTCATCTACTATTCCACACTCTCGGATGGTTGACATTTGTCGTCTTTCCAAATTTCATAATAAACGCCGTGAGCTTTTATTAACTTGAGGAGAGAGCTTAACAAATCTTCCCTAAAATATATATTCATAATATTGGAGCAAATCTTAACAAAAATATATTCACAAAATTGGATCAAATCGTACAAAAAATTCATCAAAATTCGATGGAAAATCCAATTAAAAATAGAAATTCGCGGGAACCAAGAGAAGTCGTAAATTTTCAAGATGTACAGAAGATGTGCTAGATTTGTTTTTCTTAAGTTATGGAGGAATCTATCGAATCCCCATGGATAAGGATGAGAGAGGAAATGGTCGTGAATTAGTGGTGTGTTTACAGGAGTTCATGGCAACTGGCACATGTACATCGTATGATAGCAATTAAATGAATTTGCTAGCAAGCTGTCATGAATATCTAATTGCTGTTAATTATAAGAACTTTTTTATATATAAATGTACATGTTTATGGTGTGAATTATATCAATCTTTGTAACTTTTATAAGAACTTTTTGTGAAGATATTTTTTAAGAAAAAAAAATGGTAAAAAAGAACACCGGCCCAGATTTAACAGTTGAACAGTTCAAATATAGATTAGTACAAATATACATAGTGCAGTTCAATTTTCGTGGCCTCTTGCTGCTAGGCATGTTTTAGTTTTCGTCTGCATTCAAGAAATTCATAACTCCTCATTTTTCAAATTTCTTGTGTTGATTCAGTAACAATGTTCCTTAATCTTACTCATTACACTACCCATGCATGAGCAAGCTTAATGTTCTATTGAATCAGCACATGAACCTGCACATGATGAAGAATCGTCACTCAGGAATTTCATCGAGCAACTAGTCACATGTACTTCTCTCCCCATGAATAAATGTTACAAGATAATTCCATAAACACAAGACCTGTTCATTGACGAATCACCAAAAAAAGTGGTAATCGTTACCGAGAAATTCGCTGTCGTCAATGTCAGAAATACCATCGGTGCCAACGCAAGAAAATAATTTTTTAGTTTTGGTGATTTGCGACTTCTTTTGGTTCCCATGTAATAGGATTAATGATTGACGATTATATTCTTTTGACCATATCTTTGTAATTAACTCTCTTTCCATGTATATCACCCACATATTGTGGCAAGTTGTTGTATCTTTTGTATATTAATATAATATCTCTCAATCACCAATTCAACGGTGATTCACTAATCATTGTTACATGGTATCAGCTTTCGATCCTCTAAAACCTAATTCTTCCGCCGTCTTCCTCTGATTTCCGAGGCAAAAACTTGTATGCAATATTGCATACAAGTCATATGTGCAATTATAGGTTAATTGGGTTTTTTTTTTTTCGCAGGCCTGGAACGCGCGGGTCGGGCAGGGCTCTTCTTCTTCCTCGCGTCGCGCAGCCGCCAGTTTTCTTCAGTTTGATTTTCACAACGCTGTTTTTTCAGGTTCTTCCTTCTCCTCTCTTCTCACGTTCTTCTTTTTCTTTTTTCTCTTCCATATTCTTCTCAATTTCACAATCTGTAATTTTAGACTGATGATTTTTTTTTCGCGTTTGTACTTGTTTTGTTCATGTAATAACACTCTTTTGCTCATAGGGTAACACTCTTTTGTTCATGTAGTAACACATCAAGTTGTTATGTAAATCTGTAATTTTGGACTGAGAATTTCTTTTCCGTTTGTTCTGGGTTTGTTTATGCGTTTGTACTGATTTTTGTTCATGTAGTAACACTCTTTTACTGATGATATTTTTTGCGTTTGTACTGGTTTTTGTTCATGTAGTAACATTCTTTTGCTCATAGGGTAACACTCATTTGTTCATGTAGTAACACATCAAGTTGTTATGTAAATCTGTAATTTTGGACTGAGAATTTCTTTTCCATTTGTTCTGGTTTTGTTTATGCGTTTGTACTGGTTATTGTTCATGTAGTAACACTCTTTTGCTCATAGGGTAACACTCTTTTGTTCATGTAGTAACACATCAAGTTGTTATGTAAACCTGAACCCACCGCCACATACTGCCCACCACCCGCCCCGACCATACGACGACCCTTGCCTACGACCGGGAAATTTAGGCAACTTTTGTCTTATTTATGTTGTATTGCACATAACACTAGTGTGCAATATTTCACACAAGACTTTCTCGATTTCCGAACCGGAGTTCTTCTTCATATTCGTTGGACTCGTCCAGTGCGTCTTCTCTTGAATTCGTGAAACCCTAGTTCCTTCTCTTTCGGTCCTTTCTTCTCCATTGCCATGGCTGTTACTACCACTGATCCGATCCCTGTTACGACAATGATAAACATGGTTGCTGGTATCAAATTGAACGCCACAAACTACCTACCGTGGCGTCGCCAGATTGAGCACATGGCCAAGTTCTTTGACTTGCTAGGTTTTCTGGATGGCTCGGCGATTGCGCCGTCACCTCACGTCACTTCTGACACCGGTGTGCAAATTGCTAATCCGGATTATACTTCTTGAAAATTGAAAGATAAAAAGCTATTTAGCGTTTTGTACACTTCCCTAACCGAAGACGCGGCGTCCGAGGTTATTAATTCCACTACATCCCGTTTTGTTCGTGAGCTTGTATCTCCGGGAAAGTTGTCTACACGTTTTGTTCCGTCTCATTTGCAGCTGGTTGACATCTTTACGAAGACCCTCTCTCGTCTGGCTTTTGAGTTTCTACGCTCCAAGCTTTGCGTATGTCTCCATCCCACGCAGCGCTTGAAGGGGGGTAATAGGATTAATGATTGACGATTATATTCTTTTGACCATATCTTTGTAATTAACTCTCTTTCCATGTATATCGCCCACATATTGTGGCAAGTTGTTGTATCTTTTGTATATTAATAGAATATCTCTTAATCACCAATTCAATGGTGATTCATTAATCATTGTTACACCATGAATTTTTGTTTTTAATTGGATTTTCCATCGAATTTTGATGAATTTTTGGCATGATTAGACCCAATCTTGTGAATATATTTTTGTTAAGATTTGCTCCAATATTATGAATATATATTTTAGGGAAGATTGAAGATTTGTTAAGCTCTCAAGTTAATAGAAACTCACGGCGTTTATCATGAGATTTGGAAAGAGGACACATGTCAATCATTCAAGAGTGTGAAATAGTAGATGAAGCACAATGTTGGAATAGGGGATCCTATCCAGGCGACACACGTCAGCACCCAGCCCTCTTCAATCTGCTCATCATCCAGAAAGCTCCCATCGCCCTGGTCAACGGTTCCGCTGACCACTTTTCCGGCGCAGGAGGAGCAGGAACCTGCCCGGCACGAGTAGGGCAGCTCGATGCCTTGCTCCTCTTCCTGGTCCACGATGTACACGTTGTCCAGGCACTCGAACGTCACCTCTCCATCCGGGGTGATCAGCTTCACGTTGTACGACGCCATGCACGTGACCCTGCCACGTGCGGCGGAAGAGGAGTACTTGAGCTCGAACAGCGCCTCCTGGTTTGGGAGGGTGGCGACGGTTTTGCGGGGGATGACAGCGGCGGGGCTGAACATGATGCTTGAGAGGCTCGTCATTACCTCTGTTTTAAAAATCGGGTCCGACCGGCTGGTCGGACCTGTCGGGCCGGTCGGACCGGTGAACCGCCCCAAAGCGGCTCAATAGAGGTGTATAGAACCGCTATTGGACCGCCCACCTCAAAACCGGAAAAACCGTTCGAAAACCGGTGAAAACGAACCGTGAACCGCCCGGTTTTCACCGGTTTTCAACAAAAAACCAAAAAAAAAAAAAGGGGGCGCCGTCCGCGGCAAGGCCGGTTTGGAAGGCAAATCGGTGCCCTTATTCACGACCTCTCGGTCTCTCACTACCTCACCAGAGTTTAAAAAGCCTTGGGCGGGCGACCTTCGACGGCCCGAAGAGGAAAGGCAGGGCTCGCGTCACTCGGCATCTCTGGAGGAGGGTGTGCGCTTGTGTGGCGAGGGAGATGGTCGAGGTCAGCGGGCACGCAGTGGCGGTGTCTTGGTGGTGGTGGGCGGCGGCGGAAATGGTGAATTTAGGGTTTGGAGTGTATTACAGAGGGGTGTTATTGCTTTACTGGTGAATGATGTGTAGAGGTAGAAAGTGAGGTAGGTGATGAAGAGGGTGCGTGAGATGTGCGGAGGGAGAAAGTGAGAAAGGTGATGAAGGGGGAAGATGGTGGAGTGACTAGTGAGTGACAGCTAATGACAGCTAACTCCTACTAATCTAATTTTGATTTTTGTAATATTTTAATCTCTGAAATTGTTGTTCTTGGTAATTTGGAACTATTTATGTTAATGGACATTTTTATTATGTTTAGAAATTTAAGTTTGAACTTTTGAAGTTTGAAGTGAAACTTTTAATCTTTATATTCACTTATCATACTTATATTTTGAATTTTTAAAAAAGTTATGCATATTATATATATATAATATTTATTATGACGTCATCTGCTACTCAATCCCATTCAATCTGGTCCGTCCGGTCCGATTCCGGTCAACCCAACCTTTTTTGGGGTCGTCCGGCTCAACTTCCGGTTCCGGTTTTTAAAACATAGGTGGTAATGGAGAGAGAGAGAGAATGGAAGGGGGGGCTTGCGGAAGTAGTGTGGGTGTGAATGTGATCCGCCACGTGGCGGTGATGTGTGGTTGTTTCTATCGCCTTCGATTTTATTTTATTTTGTGCACTTTTATCATCGGTCGACTATAGGTTTAAATCACCAACCTCCCATTGTAGACCATGTTTCTTTTGGAATTATTATTATTAAAGAAATTTAATGTCAAATTAAGAGAATGAGATCATCTATTTCATAATTGGTGTTTCACTTTGTATTTCATAATATGGATGACTGACATATGAAATAATAAAAAAATCCAACGAATCACCATATTCTGGGTTCATGTATTAAAGATCCAGTAGGATAGAACACTAACAAAATACGAAAAGTGAAAAAGGGGAATTGAACCGCAAATTAAGTGGATAAAAATGGTGATGTGGCATATAAAATAAACTCTTTTTAGTCCAAAATGGAATGTCCAAACTCTTTTTTGTCCTATACTCGTAAAAAATTCTTTTTTGCCCTGTTATGATCTCTTATTAAAAAAAATCTTACTTCTCTCACTGGGTCGTGTATGGGTCGCACAATCCATGTGCAACTCTTTTAAGTAAGGGTAACTGGGCAAAAAAGAGTTTGGTCATGGGCATTTTACCGAATTTTTTGTTATTATATTATAATTAGAGAAAAAAAATTAATCAAGTGTGTAAGGAGATGTTTGCAAACAATAGAAAGTGAGTGAGAATCACTTTTTCAAAAGCTTCATCTCACAATTTTCGGAAAAAAATAGATTTTGAAAGCTGGTAGCTATGTTTGCAAACACGCCCTAAGAGTGAGTACGTATGAAGGTGCATTATGTTGGGTTATGGAGCCTGATCGACTGCTTCACGTCCCAACTTTTCAATTGGTGTGTGTATATATATATGGCAAAGTATAGGGTGAACAAGTTTTACATAAGGAATCCGTAAAATTAATTAAAGAGTATGATTTATATTATTAAAGGTATTAGTCATTGATGTGCAAAAAAGTGGTCAAGAGTATGACTTGGAATTCAATGGGATTTCGTATGTTGAATGTCAAGGAATCAACAAGCTTTTGACCGCGCAGGATCCTTGCCAATCCCCTGTAAGCACCTGGACTCGAGGGAGGTCCAGGTTTGTAATGAGGATTGGAAACAAGAGAAAGAGAAATGAATTAAGAGGGACGCTAAATTCGACTTCCACATAGGGAATAATAAGAAAATGAGAACTTCAATCTCACTCTTGATAATCAATTCATAAAATACTCAAATCTGATTACAAATGATATAATACTAGGTATTTATGGGATACCAATGTCTAACGGTTTAATGCATAAAGAAAAAACAACTTTCAAACTCCCAAATGACTTCTTGAATTCTGGACGTAAATTTTAAGGGCCATAACTCCTTGTATACTAAGAATCTGAGTTCCACAATATACTATTGGAAAGACAACTGAGTTGGCTTTCCAATGCCGCAAATATTGAATGAATCGGAGTCTTCAAGAGAAAGTTATGACTGAAATACCAAACTGTGACAGGTTCAGCGAATCTTCACTACATCATCCTCTCCAGGCGGAAAAGAACTCGTCTCAGAGTTCAACTCGTTTTCTCCATGATACGGGGTCAAATCACGAACATTGAATGTGTTATGAGTGTGCAAATGTGCTGGTAGTTCAACTCTATAGGCATTATCATTTATTTTCTTCAATATCTGACACGGACCAACCTTCTTCTCCTTGAGCTTAGTGTACGTACCAGCCGGAAACCTCTCCTTTTTCAAATAGACCCAAACAAGATCACCGTCTTCGAAAATCTGAACTCGTCGATGGATATTTGCAGCATCCTTATAGGTTTCGTAGCTTTGTTCCAGCTTCTTTCTCACTTCTCCCCAAATCCTCTCCATTGACATCGTGAACTCTTCAACCCTCTTGCAAGAACTTGGTATTTCAGCAAGATCAAGATAGTGGTTTGGATTATTCCCATAAACAACTTCAAATGGACTTTTCCCTGTAGAACGGCTTACAATCGAATTATAAGCAAATTCAGCTCTGGATAGGATAGTATCCCACTGCTTTGGCCTTTTGGAAGCTAGACTTCTAAGCAAATTTCCCAAGGTGCGATTAACAACTTCGGTTTGACCATCCGTTTCTGGATGATAGGCACTGCTATAAAGCAAATTAGTCCCCAACTTTTTCCCCAAGTTTCTCCAAAAGTGACTAAGGAACTTGGTATCACGATCGGAAACGATACTCTTTAGTAGACCATGAAGTTTGACAACCTCTTTAAAATAAAGCTCAGCAATGTAAGTAGCATCCATGGTCTTCTTACATGGTATGAAATGAGCCATCTTAGAGAAACGATCTACAACAACAAAAATTGAATCAAAGCCCCTTTGTGTCCTCGGCAATCCTAGCTTCCCAAGGAATGTCGGGAATTTGCAATGGAGTGTATAAACCAGTGTTTTGACTTTGGCCTTTGCAAGTTTGACAAACACGACATCTCTTCACAAACCTTGCAACATCCTGATAGATATTAGCCCAAAAATATTTTTCCTTAATTAACAACAAAGGTTTGTCTCTTCCGAAATGTCCACCAAGACCACCACAGTGAAATTCTTTGATGATATATTCCCTAAGAGAACACCTGGGAATACACAAACTCGTTCCCTTGAAAAGAAAATATCAAGCAGCTGAAAATCCCACAATTACCTTTCTTGCACTTTTGATAAGCCTCCATAAAATCAGGATCCTTTGCATACATTTCTCTTATGCTATCAAAACCTTCAAGTTGAAAGCTCAAAAAATTTAGTAAGGCAACCTTTCGGCTCAATGCATCAACCACTTTGTTAAGCTTTCCACTCTTATGCCTTAGCACAAAAGTATATTCTTGCAGGAACGACACCCAACCAGCATGCCTCCTATTCAAGTTGGCTTGAGAGTTAATGTGTTTGATAGCTTCATGATCTGAATTGAGGATGAACTCTTTCTGGATTAGGTATGGACGCCAATGTCGTAGAGCTTGAACAATGGCATATAGCTCTACATCGTACGTAGAATAATTCTTCTCTTGTCATTCAATTTTTCACTAAAGAAAGCGAGTGGATCGATGACCTTCTTGGCTAAGCACACCACCAACACCCACATGAGATGCATCACAATCAACTTCAAAGATTTTATCAAAGTTAGGGAGTGCAAGAATAGGTGCACTTGATAACCTTTCTTTGACAACTTTGAAACTTTCATCGGCTTCTCGAGTCCAATTGAATTCTCCCTTCTTTAAACAATCTGTTAAAGGGGCCGCAATAGTGCTGAAATTTCTGATGAATCTCCGATAAAATGAAGCCAATCCATGAAAACTTCGAGCTTCCTGTAAACTTTTGGGAGTAGGCCACTCCCGTATAACTTTGACCTTCTCTTCATCCACCATGATGCCAGTAGGAGTAAGAACAAACCCAAGGAAAATTAGACGATCAGTCATGAAAGAGCATTTCTTGAGGTTCACATAAAGTTTCTCTTTCCTCAAAGTTAGCAAAACTTCCTTCAAGTGCTTAATGTGATCTAATGTGTTCTTGCTATAAACAAGAATATCATCAAAATAAACAACGACAAATTTACAGATATGGTCACGGAGTGCTTGATTCATTATCCGCATGAAGGTACTTGGAGCATTGGACAAACCAAATGGCATGACAAGCCATTCATATAATCCCTCTCGAGTTTTGAAAGTAGTCTTCCATTCATCTCCGGGCTTGATTCTGATTTGGTGGTAGCCACTTCGAAGATCAATCTTAGAGAATACCTGCGCACCGGCTAGCATGTCAAACATATCATCGATCCTTGGTATAGGGAACCTGTACTTGATGGTAATTCGGTTAAGTGCTCTACTATCAACACACATCCTCCACGATCCATCTTTCTTTGGAGTTAGGAGCGCAGGGACAGCACAAGGACTCAACCTTTCATTTATAAAGCCTTTGCTTAGCAGGTCCAACACTTGTCGATTCACCTCTTCGTACTCGCTTGGACTCATCCGATAATGAGACTTGTTTGGAAGAACAGCTCCTGGAATTAAATCAATTTGGTGTTGAATCTCCCGTAGAGGTGGAAGACCATGAGGTAAGTCTTCTGGGGTGATATCTTTGAATTCTTCCAGAAGATCCTTAACGTTGTTTGGTACTGCCACACATTCATTTAACTCCTTAGCCACCAAAAGATAGATCATTCCTCCACATTGAGCCTCTCTCTCATACTGATACAAAGTAAGCAATGAACTTCCCTCCTCTTTTTTAGCAGATTTGGCACATGAGATATCTTTACATGGTAAAGAACAATCTCAATTTTTCCCATAAAATATATATAGGTATTCTTTCGACCATCATGAATAGCACTCTTATCATATTGCCATGGTCGACCCAAAAGAATATGCCCCACATCCATAGGCGTAACATCGCACCAAACTTTATCATGATAATTTTTACCCGTCGAAAAAGAAACAAGACATTTCTTATCGATTCGTATCTCATTATCCGTCTTTATCCACGAAATTGAGTATGGTCGAGCATGATCAACTGTTATAAGATTGAGCTTGTCCACCATTTCTTGAGAGTTCTCAAAGTTCTCAAAGCTTCCTCCATCAATAACTAACGAGCAAATCTTTCCATGGGATCTACACTTTGTTTGAAAGATGTTGTGCCTTAACCAAGATTGGTTATTTTCCTTTTTTGGGGCTGTAAGGACTCTTCGAATCACCAAACATTCTCCATCCTCGGGCTCGATCTCCTCACGTTCATGCTCATCATCTTCATCATATATCGGACTCTCTTCTTCAAGCTCTTCATCTCCTTCAGCTACGATTCCCGCGCGTGCATCATTTTTACGATTTGGACACTCGCTCATATAGTGACCGGTTTGACCACATTTAAAGCATGCTTTTGTCCTGCTTTTAGGGACGGAATTAGCTCCTTCTTTGTCTATTCCTTTTTGCGGAACACTCTTACTTGATTCACCTTTTGGATGATAGAAACTCTGAATATCAACATATTTTTTTGCTCCACGTCTTTGTGATTTCGATTCAACTTTTAATGCTAGTTGATAAGCATCATTAAGCCGCCAAAGTTGTTGCATCTCCACCTCATCCTTGATCGACCATTGATATATCTTGCAACTAGTTTGTCTTCTGCTCTTGGCTGCTAACTCTTGTCATCAATTTGTAGAACTCTTCTGTATAGTTCGTCACACTTTTATTTGCTTGCAACAAAGTATTAAATTGCACAAAAATACTTTGAGAAAAATCTAGAGGAAGGAAATTCTCACGAAGTCTTGCTTTCATCTTCTCCCAGGATGTAATCTTGTGTTTTCCTTTAAAAAGTCTCATCTCTTGTGTTTTATCCCACCAGAGTGATGCATATCCACGAAGTCGAGTGGCCACAAGCTTGACTTTTTGGTTCTCTGAAATATCCTTGTACTCAAATAATTTATCCACTACACTGAGCCTGGATTTGCATTGTCTGGGTCATTTGGAAATGGAGAAATGCATCGATATTTGATGGAAAGTGTTTTGATCCGGAGAAAGCCGTGGAAGAAATTAAAGGAAGATTTTGGAGTTGGTGTTTAACGAAATTCCCCTCTTTTTGTAACTACTCTTTTTTGATTGGTTAGAAAATCCTAGGACAATTGTTGAGAGCTAAAAGGCTCGTGTACAGGTTTCTTAACAGTGTACAATGATACTTGTTGGTATTATTCGTGTGATTAATACATCTTGTACTTACCAAAAAATAAATAAAAAAAATGGTATGAAGGTGGAGTTAAAAGACAAATGTGTTAGTGTTCAAGCCCAAGCATTCTATTTTTTTATTGAGAGTAATTATAATATTTGTATATTCTTGTATATTGTTTCTATCCCACATCGGGTTTCCTAGATAGGTCTTTACATTGTAATTGTATATATTACTCTCTTAGTCAAATGAATAAATATCTTTTGATCAATTCACAACATGGTAACCAGAGCCTAATTGGCAAAAGCCACAAAATCGATCCTTCCTTTTCAGAAACTGAAATCACGTTATTTCAGTCCTCTCAATCACACAAATATTTGTTTTTTTTGGAAACTAATATCACACGTTTTCAACATCTTGCAAATTATAGCAATTATTCCATCAAATCTCCTTTTCTTTTGGGAGCTAATATCACGTTTTCATTCTGCATCCTTCTAGTCAAAGCAATTACTCCAGCAAATCACGTAATTTTCTTAATTGGTTCTTCTTCTCCACGCACTTGCTCCATCCCTACCCGCCTCACACCACCATATTGCATCTGTTGGCCTCACGCCGCTGCAAACAAGGCTCTCTATTTTTTTCTCATCCCTTCCGCTCACCATGTCAAATTTTCAATCGCCTTCTCGTCATTCTTTTCAACCTGCATACTCATCTCCATCTGTTCATACTGCTGCGTCTGCTCCGTCACAATCAGGTTGGATTTTGGACTCGGGTGCTTCGCATCACATCACATCTGATTTGGCAAATTTGTCTTTGCATGCTCCATATGATGGAAATGATGGAGTAGTCGTCGGTGATGGTAACAAATTCAGTATTACACATACTGGGAACTTGGAATTTTCTGATTTATTATCTCTCAAATTTTCAAATGTTTTACTTGCTCCTGTCATGTCGAAAAACTTGATATTTGTTTGCCAGTTATGCCAGCAGAATAACGTTGTGGTTGAATTTTCTGCCTCTAATTTTCAGGTGAAGGACTGTCGTACGGGCGTAAGAAAAGGTATCAAATAACGAGCCGGAGAAGCCACTTTTTTAGATTTCATTCTTCAAGGTCCACGCATTAATGGACTGTATGTCTGGCCAGTTGGTGTTCGCCCCTCTGTCTCTCCCTCTGCTCACCATATGGTTAGACAATCACCTCCCTTGTGGCATGCTCGACTTGGTCATCCTTCTGCTAAAATTTTGAGTCATACTTTATCCAGTCATTTTCCTTCTTCAAATAAAATAGTTGATTTTAGTTGTGAGTCTTGTAAGTGCATTAAGAGTCACAAACTATCTTTTACTGAGTCTTCTTTGACTTTTGTTATGCCACTTCAGTTAATTTTTCTGATGTTTGGACATCCCATGTTTTATCCTGTGATGGTTTTAAATACTATGTCATATTTGTTGATCATTTCACAAAATATGTCTGGTTGTATCCCTTAAAAAGGAAGTCTGATGTTTAACCTACATTCATAGCCTATAAAGCATTGGTTGAAAACTACCTTAAAGCTAAAATCACAACACTTTACTCTGATAATGGAGGAGAATATTTAGCTCTTCGTCCATTCTTAACTACTCATGGCATCACTCATCTTACCACACCACCTCATACTCCGGAACACAATGGTGCTTTTGAGCGTCGCCATCGTCATATTTTTTATACTGATTTAGATCTTCTTCATCAAGCTTCCATGCCTCTTGAATACTGGCCTTTTGCTATATCCACTGCCACATATCTTATAAACCGTTTCCCCAAAATTGACCTTAATATGGTCTCCTCCTTCGAGAAACTCTTCCATCATACTCTGAATCTATCCAAACTCCGTGTGTTTAGGTGTCAATGCTTTCCTTGGCTTCGTCCATACACTTCACATAAGCTTGACACTCGATCACATCCTTGTGTTTTTGTTGGGTACTCTCAAACTCAAAGTGCCTATCTATGTCTCGATCGTTCCTCCAATAAGATCTTTACGTCTAGACATGTTGAGTTTGTTGAACACATTTTTCCATTCTCTATCCCACCTACTCTACCCACTGAAGTAGCAACAATTGATCCCTCTTCTGTGTCCATTCCTACACCTCCACCAGTTTTCATTTCTGCGCCACCATCTGTGCCAGTGCTACCTCCACTGCTGCTTACACCCTCGCCCCCTCGACAGACTCCTTCACCACCATCTCCTCCTCCGACTCCGCCAGCCCGTCATCAGATGATCACTCGGTCTCGAAACAACATCACAAAACCAAACCCGAGGTATGGTCTTACATCTGTTATTGTTACTGATGTTGAACCCTCTATTGTATCACAGGCCCTCTCTGATCCTCGATGGCGCGAGGCCATGTCTTCTGAGTTTAATGCCTCACTCAGAAATGGTACGTGGGATCTTGTCCCCTCAACTCAGTCTCAAAATATTGTTGGAAGCAAATGGGTCCTTCGTATTAAGCGAAAGCCTGATGGGTCAATTGACAAGTATAAAGCACTTCTTGTTGCTAAGGGATTTCATCAACGCCCTGGAATTGACTTCTTTGAAACATTCAGTCCTGTTGTCAAACCTGCCACAGTTCGCATTGTCCACAGCATTGCGGTCTCTCGTAATTGGCCCCTACGTCAGTTTGATGTAAACAATGCCTTCCTTCATGGTTCCCTTACTGATGAGGTATATATGGCTCAACCTCCTGGTTTCTCGGATCAAAATCACCCTAGTTTTGTCTGTCGTCTTCGCAAATCAATTTATGGTTTGAAACATGCACCACACACTTGGTACAATGCACTTCATTCATTCTTGATTTCTGCTGGGTTTATTTGCACCAAGTCCGATGAATCTCTGTTTGTGTATAATCATCAAGGTGTCACTGCTTATTTCTTGGTGTACGTGGATGATTTGATTTTGACTGGCAATGATAATTGTTTCCTCTCTCGGGTGATTACTGACTTGGCAAGTCAATTCTCTGTCAAGGATCTCGGAGCCTTGTCCTACTTTCTTAGTGTTGAGGTCCTTTGTAACTCGTCCTCCTGCTTCCTGTCACAGCGCAAGTATGTGACAGACCTACTATCTCGTCATAATATGCTTGATGTTAAACCTGTTCAGACGCCACTAGCCCCGAATGTCCAACTCTCCCTTCATGATGGTAGTGGCCCAACTGATGCTTCCAAGTATCGCCAAGTTCTTGGTAGTCTTCAGTATCTATTGCTTACACGTCCTGATGTTGCATTTGCTGTCAACAAATTGTCACAATTTATGCATGCTCCAACTGAAACACATTGGGGTGCTGTGAAACGACTACTTCGTTATCTAAATGGCACTCGTCATCTTGCCCTACACTTAAGACGTGATTCTCCTTTATCACTCCACTGTTTTACTGATGCCGATTAGGCTGGTGACTGCGATGATCGCACTTCTACTGGAGCTTTTATCATTTTCCTTGGTGCTAATCCTATATCTTGGAGCTCTAGGAAACAACGTACTGTAGCTTGGTCTTCAACTGAGGCTGAATATAGGGCTATAGCAGCAGCTGCTACTGAGTTGCAATGGACGAAATCTATTCTCTCAGAGCTTTTTGTTCCCTTGACTTCTTCGTGTCCTGTACTGTACAGTGGCAACATTGGGGCAACCTACCTATGCTCCAATCCGGTCTTCCATTCCCGTATGAAGCACATTGCTATTGATTATCACTTTGTTCGGGAACTTGTAAAGTCTTCTCAACATCGTGTCTCGCATGTTGCTTCCGCTGATCAACTGGCTGATGCTCTGACTAAGCCCCTATCTCGACATCGACTCACCTTACTTATGAGCAAGATTGGCGTTGTAAATCGCTCGCCATCATGAGGGGGCATATTGAGAGTAATTATAATATTTGTATATTCTTGTATATTGTTTCTATCCCACATCGGGTTTCCTAGATAGGTCTTCACATTGTAATTGTATATATTACTCTCTTAGTCAAATGAATAAATATATTTTGATCAATTCATAACATTTTTTATTTAAACTTCAAAGTGTGTCTTCTTTTCATGTACAAATTTTCTTAGTGTTCCTTTTTTTTCAAATTTTTACATTTAAATTTCAAAGTGTCCTTCTTTTCATGTATAAATTTTCTTATTTTTTATATACTTTGTTGCTCAATCTAAGACAAACCTAAATCTTAGCCTTCGGATGAAGAAAATGAGTGAAATAGAGAAAGAGATTATAATTCACATTTTAAATATATGTATATAAAGGTATTTTACCCAGTTAATATAAAAACATATAGTCCAAATAAATTTTTAGATATATATAAAAAATTTGGAAATGCATTTAATTACACTCTATTATAAATTGGGCCCCCCTCGACGAAATTCCTGGCTCCGCCACTGCCTGCAGAACTCATCAAAATCAGAAGAACATAATTCCAGACCATTATCAGCTCACAACCTTTTGGTTTTCTTCTCTGTTTGATTTTCCACCAATGCCTTCCATTGATTGAAACTCTTGAAAGCTTCACTTTTATGTCTCATCATAATCGCCCAAGTAATTCTTGAGTAGTATTCAATCATAGACACGAAGTAACTAATGCCTCCTAGAGATTCAACACGAGAAGGACCCCAACAATCAGAATGAATGTTATCAAGTGTGTCTTTCTTTCTATGAATTGCCTTGAGAAACTTCCTACGATGAAGCTTCCCAAAAACACAATGCTCACAGAAACCAAGACTAGTGACCTTATGGCCACCAAGAAAATCCTCTTTCGACAGAATTTGCATCCCCCTTTCACCCATGTTACCATGTCTCGTATGCCATAACTTAGTTAAATCGTCTTTGTGAACTTCCGACGATGCAACAACAACAGAGTCAGATAACAATTTGTTAGCTATATCCACAGACAGAAAAAAGGATCTAATATATTATTCAGAACCGACAACTTACGTAGTTCACTAACAATTTTTTAGCTACGTCCTGCGGGCCATGTTTATTATTCCAACATATGTAATATTAATTGGAACTAAATTTGAACTTAAATTCCATAAAAGATATTGGTTTGCAACTCGATCGTCAGAAGTGCAATAGTAATTAAGTAGCACTCAAAGACTAAAAAATAATATTGTTATGTGAAAGAGGTTGTAAGATGGATTAACACTAAAGTGTATTTCCACTTATTTACCAGCTAATTTGTACCTAATTTTCTTTTAATACTCAATGAATTTTGCAAGTATAAAAATCAATTATTTTCTCAACCTCCTAACTCACTTTTAATTAAGATATCATCCAGGCATGATTACTTTTCCAAAATAATATTGTAATTAATTAGCAGTGCAACTCGTCAGGAGCGCAATAGGACGTAGCACCATGAGACTAAAAAAATATTTAGTCAGAAGATGGTACTCTTTGTATGCACCAGTGTTGATTTTATATGAATTTTATAATCCTTTCATGCAAAACTTTTGCAGTTTTCTCGCTTCAACTTTTGAAGGAGACGGGGTATAAGTTGGACATGTATGAGATTTGTGCTAGGTTGTACCCCGTTTCATTTATGAGACCGTCTCATATATTTCTCAAAAAATAATTATACACCAAATAAAAATATTATCTTGAAGTGATTAATTAATTAGGCCTGATTATTCAATTGGAAGAGTCAGAGATCTTGGTTGATAAATTAAGGTATGTATTCGGGATACAGCCATTTGTTCTGACTTGGACATGCATGTATGAAGTAGATATATTGTGAACCCATGTTCACGGTGAATTTTGTCAATGTTATACATATATATTATCAATGTTTATATACTATCACTATTTAAAATATGTTTTATATATATTTTAAGCAGTAATAGTATATAAACATAATAATAATAGTATTTATGTATAACATTGATCAGTAGTTTTCAAAACATATGCTAAATTTGGAGAGAGAATAAAATATGTGCTAAAGTTGATGAAAAATCAAAAGTATGGACTAGATTTAATTATTTTGCCATAAAAATAACATTATTATTAATTTTCAAAACAAAACACGTATATATATAAATTATATTCTTACTTGTATATGGATCGTGTGACTGTAAATGGAGGTCTTTGCTTCTGCATTATACGAATGGGCGAGCGTCATCATCTCAAGGTTGTCGAGAGGGACCCTAGTCAGTCGTTCCTATTAATAAATACATGTTATTATTATTAATTAAACAACTATCATATAATTAGATATATCATATAATAAACTTATAATTACACTTACTTGGGCGAGTTTGTGCTCCAAAATAGATCGGGATACAGCCCGTTGCGTTACTATGCTGCCACTCCCTCCTGGCTGACTCATGCGGTTCTGGCGGTTCTTCTCGCACATCTTCTAGTATACAGGGTCACTCCAAACTGCAACAATGGAGCCCCATACGTCCGCCCCCAGCTCTTCCAACAGGTCCATCTTCCCGTCCCTCCACCCAATATGCCATATGTGTAGTAAGTCTTTGTATCGTTCGCGAGCAAGCTTATAGAATGGCTTGAAGACATCTTGGTTCGGGAGATCGTCCCTCCACATCGTCTGTTTTTGCATTTCATTAATACCATAAATTTTAGTCAATATATATATATATATATATATATATATATATATATATATTAATATAAAGTAATTAAATGAATATTGTACCCTAAACTCGTCGAGGTAGATTTGGCGGCGATCGACTAGCACGTGTCTCAAACTGTGGACGTTGAT
The DNA here is from genome assembly GCA_037126765.1 of Stenogyne calaminthoides. Lineage (NCBI taxonomy): Eukaryota > Viridiplantae > Streptophyta > Magnoliopsida > Lamiales > Lamiaceae > Stenogyne > Stenogyne calaminthoides. The sequence goes on along the minus strand of JBBCBC010000035.1, from coordinate 6,743,702 downwards.
AGCAATTCCTCAAAGCAAGATGGAGTTAGTGACTATAGTGGTCGCCTCGTGACCGAGTATAATCCTGAAATATTTAAAAAAAAATTAAAAACTAATATTAAATTAATTAAATAGTTAAATAAAAAAAATACTTACTGCCCGCCACTAAGATCAATAAGTAAACGCCCCAATCTACCTGTGCCAGCCAGATGACAAGATACATGCGCCGAGTCTGAACTCGACGTCCCTCCTGGAGACTGTGACGGTGTGGGGACCAACAAGGGTGATTCGCGGCCCTGCGACAGTCCGCAGCCCTGCAAAGACGATCCTTCTTGAGCCTGTGATGGAGGTGGCATCTGGATAGGAGGTCTGAGTATCCTCTTCCTCCTAGTGCTCAGGATATGAGCTGGGACGTCACCAGTGTCTTGACTACTCATCTGCATTAAACATTATATTTATTAATTAATTAAATTACAGTACAACTTTATAATTAATTAAACATTATGACATTTTGGTAGAATCTCATTTGTATTGATTCAAACTCATCTCCTAACCAACCAACAATCTAACAATTCTAATACACACACACACACACACACATATATATATATATATATATATATATATATATATATATATATCTAAGAGAATGCCTAAACAAGTTTCACTAGATAATTGATTAGTTAAATAAATTTCGGCAGAAACTCAACTATAGTCAACCAACAACTCTAACAATTCTAACATATATATATATTACGTAATCATAATATATCTAAAAGAATTTCTAAACATATTTCACTAGATAATTGATTAATTAAATAAATTTCAACATAATCCAACTAAAATAGGTCTAACTCATCTCCTAGACAACCAACAATCTAACAATTTTAACATCTAACATTAAATTAATCAATATCTATTATAATTAATTAAGTCAATCAATTTATTATTACATAATATATCTAACAAATTCTAAAACCTAAACATATCAACAATCTATCAAAACAAATGAAAATTTACATAATTATGTATATACACGTACAAACATGCAAATTATATATATATATATATATATATAAAACAATAATAATATACATATATATACAAAATGAAAAATAAATGATAGAAAATTGAAAAAATTACCGTCAAATCGAACGTGAAGAGTTGAAGGCTTTGGCGTGTACGTAATGCTCTACTCCTTCGTTTTACGGCGGGATGACGGTGACGGCACAGTTATTTTTTTCCGGAAAAGGTGTTGCAAATGCTACGGCCGGGCTATATATAGATGAATTTAGTGACAGTTTATAACTGTCAAAAATTTCAAGAAATCATCGATAAAGCCGGTTTGGGCGTTGGCCCAAATGAGGAGGCGCTTCGTGCTCTGGGTCGCGATTTAGCAACCGTTTATCACGTTGCAAATTGACCCGAACTGTTTGAACCGTCGCTATTTACGACAGTCACTTCAACCATCGCTAAATTTGGCGACTTTGACCGTTTGACTCTAATCGTCGGAAAAATTGTTGCTTTTTGTGACGTTTTTGATTACCGTCCCTAAAAAACCGTCGCTAAAAATCATCGTTAAAACCACATTTTTTGTAGTGTTACAAGATTTACATTAAAAAATGGGATTAAATACAAAATGGTCACATAATTTTTTACCTTTTCTTATTTAGTCCCGTAACTATTTTTGGAACGATTTAATCCCATAACTATTAAAATTGTTCAATTTTTATCCCATAACTATTTTTTGGAATGATTTAGTCCCATAACTACTAGGGTTGCTCAATTTTCGTCCCTTAATTATTTTTTGGAATGATTTAGTCCCGTAACTACTCAATTTTTGTTCTATTTTGCCAAAAGTCACCCAAAACGATATTGTTTAACCAGTGTATCAGTCATGTGCCATTTTAAATTTGAGATTTCGGCAAAGCTTATGTTTTAGTAACTAATTTGCACAATACAATACACTTGTCAATTAAATGAAATACACACTATTAATTAACACAAAAAGCAAAATTACTGAAACAAATCTAAAAAAAGGGGGGAGAGATTAAATCCCCATAATTCTCTAAAATCGGGTACTTCCCCAATATTCAATCCTAAATTTGCGAGAACACAATTTGGCGAAAAGCAATAATTTTTCAACCTTAATTTAATTTTTAGGTGTTTAAATTGTGTCAAATAAGTGTCTGCCTCGCCGGATTCTCCAATTTATAGTTGCACATGACTGACACGATGATGAAACAATATCGTTTTTGGGTGATTTCTGATACAATAGGTCTGAAATTGAGTAATTCTAATAGTTATGGGACTAAGTCATTCCAAAAAATAATTATGGGACGAAAGTTGAGCATTTTTAGTAGTTATGGGACTAAATTGTTCCAGAAAATAGTTATGGGATAAAATCAAAAGAGGTAAAAAGTTATGAAACCATTTAGAATTTAATCCCTTAGAAAACAAATCAATGCAAATCAAGTCTACTATTACTTTGAATCTGTGTTGCACGGGTGCGGGTGTAGGGTGCAGATTCGATACGATTAGGGTGCGGGGATTTTCGTAGATTTTCAAATTTTTAGGATACGATACGGCCAGGATACGTCAATTTTTTTAATTTAATTATATATATCACCTGTAATAATATTAAAAAATTTACAACAATTATATATAACACATGTAGTAATATCAAGAGTATTTAAAACACAAGTACTAATATCAAGGAATTCATCTCATAAGTAACAAAACAACAATTAAATCAAATATCATTAACCCATACAAGTCATAAATCATAATAAAAGATTAATAAATTTTAATATTTAATAAGTTTTAGAGTGTGTCCTTCAAATTATTAGTAAGTTTTAATTTTTTACAAAAAAAAAAAACCCCAAAATTTAATAAATTTTACAAAAAAATCCCGATACGTATCCGATACGCGTATCCTCGGAACATGATACGCATATCCGATAATTAAAAAAAAAGGGATTCGCCACGTGGCGAATCGGGTGCGAATGCCACCCGAATCGCATCCCAGGCGAATCCGATACTGCATACTGTTAATTTTTTAAGAATCTGTGCATTAGAGCTTTGAATCTTCAATATCTTGAAATGATCTTGAATATCTCTAATAATATAAATTTATCAGAAAAATAATTATTAATTAAATAAAATAATAGTCTTGTCTGCCTATATTAAGGTAAATTATCCTGTGCACCATTTACACCAATTTAGAATTGGTGCAATTGGGTTTTTTTTTTTTTCCAGGTTTTTTTTTTGTTAGTTTATTTTTTTCCAATTTTTTACCCGGCCTGGACCCAACTCGACCTGATCAAAACTAGGCTCGACTGGTTCATGGTTCACCCGACCCAAATGAGTTTTTTTTTTAGTTTTAGTTTTTTTTCAGTTTTTTTACCCGGTCTAGACCCAACCCGAACCCGACCCAAGTGGTTCATGGTTCACCCGACCCAATGATTAATGATTTAGGGTTCATTGTTCATCTAAATTAAAATTGAATTCAATTGCACCAATTGCACCTTGTGTAATTGGTGCACACAAGCATCACTCCTAAATTAATTAGGCCCGATTATCCAACTAATGAGCCATTAATAAATAAAATAAAAAGATAATGAATAATTCCTCCTCTCCTCTCCTATATAAGCAGCTTCTTCCACTACCCTTTCCCTCACCTCACAGTACTCTAATTTTTAAGATTAAACATTAATCTCATTTCCTACTGTAACTATGTTTAGTTTCGGCGTTTTTTTCTTTCCAGTTCCTCCAATGAAGTAAGCTTATCGCTTTTCCAACTTTATTAATTTTAACGTCAATAAATTAAATTTATGTTTCTCTTTTTCAGCTGCATGTAACCATGTTTCCTTTCGGCTTTGTTATTTCGGGATTTTGTAATTATAGTTTTCGCTTATTACTTTTCCAACTCTTCCGATTAACACTCTTAATTTAAACTGGTATTTAACAGTTTAGTATGGTTATCTTGGTTGATGTTATTAGTTTTGAATTTTATGACTTTGAGCTTCTGTAAAAAAAAATAAAATTCTAAATATATACAGATGGAAACGTTCTTGAAAACCATCCTCTTGAAGGAGAAGGTGGGACCGGCTGATCAGAAGATGTCATGGAAGGATTTTATCTCAATCACAACATTCATTCAAAAGAAGTCCACATTTACCTTCTTCTGATTGTGTTTGTTTGAAGTGTGTTTAATTTAATTATGGTATTTATTTTCTTGTTGTTATTTGCAGCTGTGTTGTTGTAACAATAATAATTGAGGTTACTACATGTATCCTCACAAGTTTCAATAAAAAAGTTTTGTTGGGAAATTTGTATTTAATTTTGATGGAAATTCCAAAACAGTTTGTAATAGGACCAGTCAGACCTGTTAGCTGACTGATGTCTTAGAATCAGGTTATGATGACCAGGTGAAATGTATAGACAGCTGATGTATAAGATAGGTCACATATTGAGGGGAACTCAATATGTATAGGTCAGGTCAGTTAGTCGAATGATCAATTAACCAGATGATCAGGTGAAGACATGAAGCCAATAGCTCAGAAGACCTGAAGATCAGAAGACTACCAGAAGATCAAGATCCAGATCAAAAGTCCTGAAGATCAGAAGACTACCAGAAGATCAAGATCCAGACCAGAAGACCTACATCAGTCGAGTCTGCTAGTTGAAGCTAAGACAACTGACATCAGAAGACTCTATCAGGTAGACTGATCAGTTGTAACTGATCAGGTCAGCTCACACCAGGTGTCAACTGATGTTACACCAGTCATACGTTGTTGATCTGAACAAAGAGAATGTCAACCTTAGTTGGTAGAACAAACACTGAAAAGTGTACTTGTTAACCAATGAGAACAAGACATGTATGCACGGAGCTGACAATGCGGGATTCGGCGCTGCAGAGTCAAACGGCTATAAAGGACAACTATTCACGCTTTCGGACATGCCGTTCCTGGAAGCACGTCACATCAAATCCTGCAAACCTACTTAATATAGCCGGAAATTCAAATTGCTCTCCAACGGCTCTTTGATTTCATGGTCTATAAATATGGGATTTCTCTTCAGAGTGAAGACACGGAAATTATCAAGAAGCTCAAACTATAGCAAAATTTCCGCACGAACACAAATTTGAAAAATATCTCTAAGTGTTCATCCCATTGTTCTTAGCATAGAAATCTCATCCTCTAGCTTTTGGCTACATAAACACTAGGATAGATTTCCAGTTGGAACAACAACAAATCTTTACCCAAACCCAAAAGTTAGGTTAAGTTTGTTTTGCAAGATTTCAGACTAGGGTTTCTAGTTCTGATTTCTGGGATCGGTTGAGTGAGAACTCTCTAAGCATCTATTGGTTGTAATGTGTTGGACTAACACAATAAACTAAGTCCAGTCGGTTAAGTCGGTTAAGTTGGTGCCCCTTATGAAAGGGAAGAGTGGACGTAGGACTGGTTGTCCGAACCACTATAAAAATCTTGTGTGCATTTACTTGCTCTTTACTGCTTTACACTATTGCACACAACTAGGCTTAAAACTGCATACATATTACGAGTTAATATCGGTGTGCACCAAGCAATCGATCGGGTTAATGGTTTAGTCGGTGATTAAAAACGGACGAGAATCGATTTGATAAAACCGGTTTTTACGGTATAAACTAACTTCCGCTGTCCGGTTAAACCGATAGATACCGAACAATCGCCCTCACGCGATCGATAAGTTGGATATCGATCCAAAGCGATTCAGATGCGCCTCGATCGGGTAAACGCAATCGCGCCCGATCTGCTTGAAAAAGTTTTAGTCTATTCACCCCTCCCCACTGACTTACGCCCCTCGCGAAACCTTCGGGACCTACAAGTGGTATCGAGCGGTGGTTCTCTAGGACACCCACTTTTGAATATCATCGGTTCTTGAGGAAGAACCTTTGTGGTCACTTGAACTCGATCTTGAAAAACCTTTTTCAAATCTCATTCGTTTTCAAACTCACGATCGGCATGGATAATACTTGGTATGTATCATGATTTGCCTAAATTTTCCATTGATGAGTATCGCAGACCGACAATATACATGAGAAACCATCTGGGATCAATAAGCGGCGGGGATGATGGAAGTTATTGAGCGAGGACCCATCATCATCTATCATGACAACCCGGTTGTTGGAGGTGATCCAGTTTTTGCGGTTGGAAGTCTTGTCGAAAAGAGTCACCGCCGATGGATCTTTGAAGAGAAAGTTGTACACTCTCGATCGATAGCCGGGCACATAATCATGAAGACCATGGACAAGATAACCCGAGAAAAGATAAAGTATCTCAACACGACCCAAACGGATGTAGGATACGACTTCTTTGAAATGTGTGAAGGAAATGATCGATTAAAGATAGCGGTACAAAGTTTGAACCCGGTGAAATTCGAGAAACTTAAGATGCTACCAAATGAAACCATCAATGAGCTCGATGGAAGAATCACCATGTCAGTCAACAAGTTATGGGAACTTGGACGAGAAATGTCAGATAAAGACATCAATTACAAGATCTTGAGATCTCTAACCAAGAAGTGGGATATGAAAGTCATCAGAATAAAGGATTGTCAAGATATTGCCAAGATTAAGCCAAACAACCTTTTCACGAGTCTTAAAGCCCATGAGTTCGATCGATCGAAAAGAGGGCAAGAAAGAAGAAGACAAATCGCTTTCTTTGAAGCCACACTTGCCACATCAAAATCGATTACATTCAAAAGCGACCAAAGACAACTCAAAGTCTCATCGAACTCATTGGAAATATTATAAGACAATCTGAACAGATTGCTTTGCTAACCAGAAAACTTGAAAACTCTAACATTCAACTTGGTAAGTATCGCAGATTTTACGAGACTATCAAAACAAACAGAGGAGGAAGAGATAGGAGGCCGGTAAATTGCCATCTCTAGAAAGGACCAGACCGATGACCCTAAGAGATGATCACAGAAAGGATCGCAGAGAAGATAAGAAAAGAGATGATTGGTCTGATGAAAGAAGAGACAACAGATCTGAGAGAAGAAATTCTGATTATACTCGAGACAGTAAGTCACTGACGATTCTACGAACCCGAAATGACTCACTGGCGGAAAGAAGTTCCGTGGATCGTGGAGCATGTTTCAACCGGTGGAGAAACCAGGTCATTCTGAGCGCATTGCCGGACGACTCCAAAGAAAGAGAAGAGAAGCGGAAATGAAGAGAGCAACGCTTATAGAGACAGAAAGCCATGGTTGGCTGATACATCGAGAATTGATGATTCTTACCTACCTTCGAGGATTACGCCTACTCATCGTTGAGAGGACTTTTTGTTCGATAAGCAACAATCGATGATTTCTACTACTCTGATGATCCGATATTCTCTTCGATGATGAAATCGCATTCGATGGCTAAGGAGGAAGACCAATCTGAGGTAACCTCTAAACCTTCGCTCTTTCGGTTTCCACACCAAATAATTAGCACACTTTGGAGAGATTGATTTGTAGCTCTATTCTGAGCAATTGCTTGATGATCTCTCTAACGCAGTAGACACTTATACAATAGTGGAAGATGAAAATGATAAGCTAAGGATTAAAAATACTCAGCTTGTTAAGGAAAATCTTTGTCGATAAAGCGGTGAACTAAAATCACTGAAGTCGGAAAGATAACTTAAGAACTGGAAGTTCTGAAAGTTAATTCTTCTGATCAGGAGAAGCAGATTAAAGAACAACTAGCTATCAATAAACAGCAAGCTGGTGATTTTAAAATCTTACAAGCTAAGTTTGATGAACTCTTCCAACTACATGAGAGTCTGAAATTAACGAGGATAGTTTACGTAAAAAATAGAGAGGTTTTTCACGAAATCTTGAAAACCGTTAGGGATATGGACAACTATTTTCGAACGACAACTAATAAGAAGAGAATTGGGTATGAAAACCCTTCTACATCCTCAAAAGCCCCGTCTGGCTCACTTCAAAATGGTGTAATCAAACGAGTTTTTGATATAGATACACATAAAGCAAAATATGTATCTGATAAGGGAAAGAGACCTGCTGAACAAGTAAGACAAGTGCCAAATCAAAAAGGTAACAGAAATGGACCCAAACTGATTAAGCATCAGCCGAGGAATCAACAGAAGAACCCAGTTCTTCTGAAGAAACCTCAACCTGATCAGCTGATTAGGTATCAGAAAAGACAACATGTCAAAGGGAAATCTAATCTGAAACCTAATCAGGGTCAGCTGCCTAACAAGCAAGCTAAAGGTAAACTGCTAAGACCATTTATGCCAAAAAGATATGAATCTTTTAATGGTAGCAGTCGTACCTACCCTTACAATCAGAAACCTAGGGTCAAAGACCGAGCCCCAATCGGTTAAAGAAGACAAACGCAAGGAAAAATCTCAAGTCTTCGATTCACTCAAAGGCTCGCACAAATAATCATCTTGATCGAGAATGCATATGAAGAGATGTATGATTATGTAGATATTCTGAGACAAATCAGGCCTTCTGATCTATCGATTACAATAGAAGTGCCCTATTTGTTTGGATCCCTAAAACCAACTCTAACCCCTCAGGACCCAATCCAAAAGGGGTACCTAAAGCCTTGATTTGATTGCAGGTTCACGTGGGTTTGGCCAACAAAGGAGGTGTACAAGAAACTATCCGTACATCGATAGTGGATGCTCAAGGCACATATTTGGAAGCAAACATCTCCTTAGCTCTTACACGTAACAAGAAGGCCCACTGCACTCTTTGGTGATGATAACTTTGGTTTTACGGAGGATTCTAACCTTAGAGAATGATGATGTACATATTCTTTGGAGTCTCGTATGTCGAAGGTTTAAAGCATAACTTTTGTCGGTTTCTGAATTCTGCGACAACGGATTCGGTGTTGAGTTCTCGAGTGATCAGTGTACTATAAGGAATCGAGCTACTAAAATGGATCTTGTTAAGCGGCTCACGGAAGGGTACGATTTATCTGATTAGAAGCAGTTGTCCAAGAAATGCATGCACGATTGTTAAGAGTTCCAAAAGTAGCGATTGGCTCGTACAAAAGAATGAGTCGTCCCGAACTTTAAAACTCTTAACAAGATAGCAAGGATGTCTTTGGTTGAGGACTTCGAATGAGGTATTCTCTAAGGATCGGACATGTGCCGCATCGGAAGGGAAAAGCGTTAAAGCCTCATTCAAGGGAATCCACGGACGATATCCGGCCAGTATTGCAACTGCTCCATATGGATTTATTTGGACCAGTTACACCAGCCAGTCTCAGCGGACGCAAATATACTCTGGTAATTGTGGATGATTATTCCAAGTTTACTTGGGTTGTATTCTTGTATAAGAAGAATGAGACAACAACAAAGATACGAGCTGCTCAAGAAACTACAAAACGAAAAGGGTGTCAGTATAGTGAAAATCGGATCGGATAAAGGTATAGAATTTACGAACTCTTTTATTCTTGATTTTTTACACTAAGTTTGGTATCTGACATGAGACATCACCGGAAGAACGCCACAATGAATGGTGTAGCGAGCGGAGAAAGCAGAACACTCAAGGAAAGTTCTTTCGCCTTATGTTAATTTGAACATGCAACACCAAGCCGTTTCTGGGTAGAAGCCATCAATACTGCATGCCACACTCAGAACAGATGTTCTCTGACTAAGGCTCACTACAAAACACCCTATGAACTGTGGAAGGGCAGAAAACCTCGTGTTTCTTACTTCCATGTTTTTGGGTGCAAGTGTTTCATACACAACAATGGGAAGAGTCAGGTTGAAGACTTTTGAGGCCAAGTCGGGATGAGGGCATATTCTTAGGATATTCCTCATCCAAATAAAGGCTTTTCGGGGTTTACAAATGCAGGCGAACCCTAGTTGTGAAATAAACACCTCATGTGGTCTTTGATGAGACATCTTGAACAAAGATAAATCACCTTCGAACAAAAGTACCAGATCAACCGGTACCTGATGCACAAAAAATGGATCAGCTAAGTATCAACGAAAAAGGATCAGAACACGTAACAGTGTATATTCAAGATCTTGCTGATTCACCAGGTCAATCAGACCCTAAGGTACGTACAACTTTCAATGAAGAAGGTTCGCATGGGAGATAGTATCAAGCGAACCATCCGGTTCGGGAACACCTGAAGTTCCTCACGACGACATCGGCATATGATGAGTCCAACATCAGTTGAGACTTTTCCATGTCAAGTGGATCATAATTACGACCACTCCCAATCACTAGTAATGAACTACTATCGAAGAGGATGATGTTCTCGAGCGGATGCAAATCGAAAAAAAAGGACACGGATACGGTCATCCAACTGATCTGATCATCGGAGACCCATCTGATAGAGTCAAAACTAGACATCAGATTGGTGAAAGAGCCATGTACTATTGTTATTTGTCTTTGAAGGAACCAAGTTTGGAAATTGGTGGACAGACCAACCCATCAAGTTGTGATTGGCACAAAGTGGGTATTCAAGAACAAGAGAGATGAGAATAATGTCATAACCAGAAATAAGGTAAGACTTGTTGCTAAGGGGGTATTCCTGAATCATAAGGAATTGATTATGATGAAACCTTTGCACCGGTCGCTTCGCTTAAAGCCATTAAATTTGTTTTTGACATATCTTTGCCCACAGAGGGTTTATTGTATATCAGATGGATGTAAAGAGTGCATTCTTAAACGGGGTACTAACTGATGAAGTTTATGTTGAACAACCTCCAGGCTTTGAAAAAGGCGACCAAGTGTACCGTTTAAGAAAAGCTCTTTATGGCCTGAAATAAGCTCCTCGAGCTTGGTATGATACACTCTCTCAGTTCTTGATAGACGATGGTTTCACTAAAGGAATAGTGGAATGAGAACCTTATTTAGAATAGAAGATGGAGAAGATATTACGATGGTTCGGTTTATGTGGGCGACATCATCTTCGGATATCCCAACAAGAGTTTATGTGAAAAAAATTCAACAAAAAGTTGATCAAGGAAGTTCGAGATGTCCATGATGGGTCGGATGAGTTACTTTTCACGGGTTTACAAGTTAAGCAAAGTACGGAAGGGATATTCATCTGCTGGGCCGAAATACACTAGGAGTTTATTGGCTAAGTTTGGAGTTCAAAAGCGTAAGGAAGCGGAATTCCTATGATGATTGGATTCAAGATGGATCCGGATGAGGATGGTCGGAAAACTAATCGAGAAAAGAATATAGGGCTCTCATTGGATCTTTACTATACCGAACGCCGGCCGGACCCGGATATCACTTTTCCGTGGTGTATGTGCGGTTTCGGCAAATTCAATGCAAAAGCCACACAGGCGACTAAGAGGATTCTTAAGTATCACGAAGGGGACAAAACCTTGGTTTATTTTACCCATCGATGATAATCTAGAAGCTTAGTGGGTATTCGATTGATTACGGAGGTTGCGGAATCGTGTGAAGTCAACCTCGTACATGTCGGTTTTAGGTAGTAAACCCATCTCTTGGTTTTCAAAGAAGGACATCGATTCATGATATCTACTTCTTTGAAAAGAATAATATATGGCTGCGTAGAAAGTCGTTGTTCCCAACCGCCTTTCTAAGTAAGTCGGTGAGGGATTACAACATTGTAGCTAAGAACGTTACCTATATTACGTGACAAATAATAGTGCTATTGCAATCACTTTCGAAATCTGTTTCTACATACAAGATGCAAGCATGTGGATGTCGACACCATTTTATCGAGAGATCATGTTGAAAAGAAGAATATCAGAATGGAAAAGATCCATACTGATAAGCAGAAATCTGATATTCTAAATAAGCCACTAGCTGAGATCAGATTCAGAGAATTATGCAATGAGCTAGGGCTTCTGGATCTCGGATAAAGTGCACCAGAAATGTTTGGTGGACTGGACTTCAGAACCAGTTGGTTAAGAGACTAACCAGAAGATCATTCAAGGAACTAATAAGAAAAGACTTTATCAGTTCAGACAAGGAACTGGTCAGATTAAGACATATCAGATTAAGGGGGAACTGATCAGATTGGAAGGTTATACTTTGTAAGTCGATTAAGCTATGTTCAACAAGCAAGTTGTATAAGTTTAAGGCTACAAATCGCATAAGTAAGTAGAAACAACACAACAATGAAATAATAGAACTTTTCATTGATGAGGACCCAGAGGTCAGAATTACATTACAAGTTACAAGTACAAAAGGACCCGAAGGCCAGTACATAAACCTTAAACCATAAACCCTAAGCCTAACCCTGAAAAGGGGGGAGAGAGGCTTTAAAGATTTTAGAGCCTGATGCTCCCATTTTCCCCCAACCCTAAAAGGGGTGTGAGAGGCTTTGAAATAATCCTAAGCCACCCTCAGAGCTTCGGAGTAAGGAGCGAGAGCGGCCTTGAAGGATTTCTAAGCCAGGAGCCCCTAGTCCTAAAATAAATGGGCGCTCTCCAGCTGTTAAATGGGACACGAGTGCCAAAGATGTGGTCCAAAGACCATATGGCCACAAGTGTCGCATGCAAATATTGAGTTTGATATACGATGATCAGCTGTTGTCTGATCAAAATCGGATACCAAACTCAAATTTTGTATCAGACTGAGTCTGTTGATGCTAATTCCGTCATCTCGATAGGCACACAAGGTGCATACGGTTAGGAGAAGTGTCTTCTCATTTGCTATAGCAGATCCGCCACCTCGGTGGTAGAGAAGCTTGGCAATAATTGTATGTGTAATCTTCGATGACGACGAAAGCAGTGTTAAGGAACACACAGGGTTGATTTGAGAAGCTGAAATCATTTGAGAAGCTGAAATCATTTGAGAAGGGTTAAAGGTTTTTGCCGGAAGTTTCACCGGAAATAAGGGTTCATCGGAAAACATGGAGTACAAGCTAAATAAAGAAGATGAATGGTTTATGTTGTGTTGTTTGCCTAAAACCCCAGATCTATTTATAGAAGAAAAGCAGGGGTATAGGTGCAAATTTATTTTCTCAAGACCCTTAGGAGAAATTTGCACCGCAAGGACAGCGCGTAAGAAACACGCGACTGATGGTTGGATGAGTTGACGGTGTGAATTATCACAACGTATCCATACCATCATTACGAAATTTCAAATCACGCCTACTTAGGGAATCGAGATGACTCTTCGACTCCTCAAGAACTAAGTTCTGGCAGGAGCGCACATTCCAAGACTTGACCTAGATCAAGAGTGGATCAGGATGGATCCGAAGAAAACTGATCAGATAAGAAGGATCAGTTGGATATGGTATCTCAACTGATCAGAAAGGATTAGTCAAAAGGTTGTTCAGAGATAACGGATGAAAAGGGAACTTCACCTGATCAGCTTGGCTCATCAGAAAACTGATCAGATAAGTGGGACATTGTTGGGAAATACTATGGTTTAGGCAACCATCAGTAAGGTCAATAGTAATCAGGTCAACCAAATAAGATCAATAGTGGTAACTGACTGATTACAATATCAGTCAGTCAGATACGTTTTCTGATTTATCTTCATACCTATTCTATGTTAAACTATTACTGTTCACATTACTTTATGATGTCATTCCTGCAAACATTAAATGTGGACGCGAGGCTTGTGTATTAAATGCATTTTTTTTCGAACCCTCAAGTCCAAAAGTCTACCGGTTTGAATCCTTAACCGCACGATTGAATTACTTTTCAACCACTTTAATCTTGACTGTCCACTTAAATCAAGGACACTCAAGTACCTTCAAAAATAATCGTGCAAAATGTTTCCCTCCCATCTTTTAAAACCCTAAATACCTTTTCTCTGAAAACCTTTCGCATTTCATACTTTCTAAAAACGCAAATTTCAGTTCCAGAAAATTCTCTCAAACATTCAAAATATTCAAGCGATTAATCTATCTTCCAAAACTCTCATATCGCTTTTCTGGTAACTTACTCTTCTTGTTATTTTCTTTAATAGCATATAATGATCAGTGTATAGAAATTGTGTATATTACTGTTAATCATGATCAAATGGATTTTAAATCAGTCATTGTCATTTCTATATACATCATAAACTATATGCATATTGGGGATAGATATTCATGTGTATTAATTCGCAAAATTACTCCTTTATGAATAACAATGTGTGATTGATTATGTTGTTTCACATAGCACTCACTTTGTATGCTTGTTTATGATTTCAGAAAATGGAATCGTCATTAGTGCTATCGGAAACTTGTGACTATGCCTCTATGCTCAAAAATGTCATTGATGAAAAATATTTCATTTTCAATACCACAAATGATCCAGAATCAAGGGAGATACTCGAATGCTTAAGAGCCTGTGGACTTGATCAATTTTGCTATCGCCATCAGGAAACTGTCCATGTGTTTGAATCATTGGAATTCTTGAGAAGACTAAAGGAGACTGACAACAAAGAACTATTCTCATTCGTTGGAAGGACCAGGATCGATGTCTCCAATGATGATCTCAGAAGAATCTTTGGTCTTCAAATGGGCAAGAAATACCACGATGAGTTCATCATCTTTGGAATGTCGGATAAGGAGTATCTGCGAGAAAGTGTTGTTGAGGCACAGGAACATCAATCACTCACTCATGTCAAAGTTCCCTACCTCCAGGAAGGAAGTATAGACTTTTTTTTGAAATTTTCTCGAAAGTCATTCTTGGGATCTCTTTCAAATTTTAGATGCTCTAACCCAAAGAAAAGCATGTTTATGGCGTAATCATTGAAAAGCCCCGGATATAGGCCGGATGGGGTTATTCAAGCATTATGCATTGCGGGAAACCCGATAAGTTTACCACGGATGAAGAAAATCGAGTGAAGGCGATCAAGAATATCGATAATATTCACAAGGTGTCCATAATTCTCGGCGATAAGCTTCCCAAAATGTACTATCCTTGGTCACAAAATGGGCTAAGCAATATGTGGAGAAATTCAAAGCCTTGCTTTACAAGGATGAGGCCTTATCTGGATTATCCGATGATGATTTAACACCATATGTGCCCAAGCCTAAAAAATCTAAAAGGCAAAGCTCCATCTAAGAGAGGAACGAGAAAGAGGAAGCGGTCAGGAGTAAGTCTTCGATGCAGATCAAAAACGCCGAAAAACACTTACTACAATCTTTTGCTAAGAAGGTTAGTATGCGCTTCGAGGTCTTGAGATGAAGGACGTGATGTTGAAATTCGAATCAGTAAAGATCAACCTCAAGAATCAGTCGAGAGTTAATCTTGGTGGAAAACCCGGTTCGGTGGAAACCCGTGAGTCGATGTACAACCCGAAGAGAATCGATCGATTCACGAACCATCGAACTCGGCCACATAAGTTCTCTTTTCAAAGGGCATGAAACCACCTACAGTCCCACTTCACCCACCTCATCTTCAAAATCACCTTCACCTGAACCCTTAACCAGTAGAACTTCACCCTCACCCGAACCATCAACCAGACGACCACCTTCAATTGAACCTTCCACCGGGAAATCGTTTACTCCTTCTCCCTCTCGAACCCCCTCTCCCAAAATAACTTCAACCTCATCAGAACCACAGCCCGATCAACCTTCAACCAGTCAACCAGAAAATCCTCCCAGTCAACCAGAAAATCCTCCATCCCCTCCCGAATATTCACAGTTAAATCCACATGTTTCAGAAGCTGTTCAGGAACCTGTTCAAGAAATCATTCAGGAACTTGTTCCAACACCTGTTTGGGAACTTGCTCAGGAGGAGGAAGATATTCTTTGAGATCAAAGACATGTATGTCTCCATGTCTCACAATCCTTCAACAAGAGGACCTCCTCGAATCACTGTGCAAAGAACACTCTACGGTGTATTTTCTCTCTGATGTGTGAATGCCTATCCGGACGAGCACTTTCCTGAACTCATCGATCACATTGGGATCAGACAGCAGATGGAGGAGATAGTCTTCTGGAGGAACATCAGAATCAAGGATATTGAAGACTTCCTGATTTTAATGAATGCATTGAACTCTGATTACTTTGTTGACACAGAAGAAAGAAGCGGCGAAATGCCGGTGTATCCAACAGTATGACCAAATTGGCTCTACGATCTTTGATGTCGGGATGGTCTGTGCACCGTGGTTTCGGGTATTTACAAGAAGAAGAAATGTGTTATGGTACTTATGCTTATACTGAGTATGAGCAACCTGTCGATGAACCAGGTATGGGTGTTGTAGATGAGACCCAGCCAGGCAAGGTTTCAACATCTGGTCAGACTACTATGCTAAGTGCTGATATCCTAGATCTGATTTCTGCGAGAATACAAGATGGGGTAAAAGCAATACAAGATGGGGTACAAGCTTCGGTTGATACTCAATTTACGACTCTTCTTTAAAACGATGCAAAAATTTGAAGAAGACACAGAGCAACACGTTGACAAAAGAGAGGAAGCTAACTGTTGACGGATCTCAAACCTAGTTGACAGTGAGAGGAAGTTAAAGGTCGAGAAGATCACAAATATGCACGATTCTATTCTCGAATCCGTAACAAAACGAATTGACCCTCTTGCTAACAAGATGAGGATCCACACTGATATGCTTGGAGAGACGCAGGTTCTCTTGGAAAGTGTCTGGGAATCCTTGAAACGGACTGATTCGTGTCTAGATAATAGCAGAAAAGGATTTGATCAATCTATTACTCATGCCAAGAAACTAATTGAATCTGGATTAAATAAGTTCCTGAGTACTGCAACTACTTCTGCAAATGTTCAGATCACTCCTCTTGTTGTGTAAGAACTTAAGGAGGAGATAACACGTCAGTTTCAGGCATTAAATCTCAAGCTGTCGAACCTTTTTGATGCAACCAAAAAGGGGGAAGGACAAGATAAAGAAAAACATATGCAAACGGGAAAACAGTTACAGATGATAACTGTTGATTTACCATAAGTGACCCATTCTGGTTTACCTATGGTCATTCCGTCTGATGCCAATCCTTCTGAAGTCACCCATTCTGAGATCGCTCCTACTGCTGAACCAAAACAATATGTGGATCAACACAAAGCGAGAGATCGAGGCTCGGGAAAAAAATCAATAAGCGAGAAAATGCTCTCATGCGAGTTGTTTCCAAGGTGGACAAGATTGAATACTTCTTGTCAACTGCTCAGAAAAGATTTGATCAGGAGGATCAGGCGAAAAGTCTCGAGTTGGCAAAAGAAGCCGCAGAGAGAAGAAGACATTTCAAGAAAGAAAATCATGAAAGGCAAGCAAGCTAAGAAGCAAATCAAAAGCCAACCGTGACCCAGTTCGATTCGGACATCGGATGTTGATAAAGAAGAACAAGCGATGAGGCGTGGAATCGTTAAGCGGTATCAAGAAGAAGAAGCTTCTTTGAAGCTTCTGTGTCTGGACCAAATATATGTCAAAAATCTAAGATGGCAGCATATGCAAAAAGAAGTAGATTGGGAAGAGAGAACCTCTGCGGAAGTTGAAAGCATTACGGTGGCCGACGAGACTTGCTTCTGAATGGACAAGGATTAAAATCGAACGGGCCGAGCGACGTATACATTATTGAAAGATACGAACATGCCGATCGGGGTGAATTTGATCTTTGAGTTTCAAAACTGGCTGGAGATCAAACATCCCAAATTCTTCAAAGTGGTGATGCATGAAGGAAAAATCATGTCATTAACTCCTTCTGCACCCAAGTTTCAGACAATGACTCCACCACTCAAAGCTGATAACTGTCTTGACCCAATTGGTTTCAAACAACTCTTCTATGATTTTGCTAAGAGAGGAGACATTATTGAGAGCGAAAGATTGGAGACCTTGCTTCAGAGAATGTACAAGATTTTCAACATTCCAGAAAGTCTTCTGAAGTTTGCATTTTGAAGGAATCAGAAGATGTCTTAGATCAGGTGAAAGGTAAAATTTGTACATGTAATCGTCATATCTTTTAAAACAAGTTACCTTTCTGATCTTAAGACAACATCTCATTGTCTTCTGATTTCTGTTGTTTATGTTTTTACATTTCGCATGGCTATCTGTTTTTCTGATTATATGTTTTGGTTCCATCAAAAAGGGGGAAATTGTTGGGAAATTTGTATTTAGTTTTGATGGAAGCTCCAAAACTTGATTTGTAATAGGACCGGTCGGACACATTAATATTTCGATGTCTTAGAATCAGGTTAGGATGACCAGCTGAAATGTATAGACAACTGATGTATAAGGTAGGTCACATATTGAGGGGGAACTCAATATGTATAGGTCAGGTCAGTTAGTCGAATGATCAGTTAATCAGATGATCAGGTGAAGACATGAAGCCAATAGCTCAGAAGACCTGAAGATCAGAAGACTACCAGAAGATCAAGATCCAGATCAGAAGTCCTGAAGATCAGAAGACTACTAGAAGATCAAGATCCGCACGGAAGACCTACATCGGCCCGAGTCGCTAGTTGAAGCTAAGACAACCGGCATCGTAAAGATCTATCGGTAGATCGGGTTATGGCCCGATCGGTCATTTCACCACACGCGGTGTCAACTGATGTTACACCAGTCATACGTTGTTGATCTGAACAAAGAGAATGTCAACCTTAGTTGGTAGAACAAACACTGAAAAGTGTACTTGTTAACCAATGAGAACAAGACACGTATGCACGGAGCTGACAATGCGGGATTCGGCGCTGCAGAGTCAAACGACTATAAAGGACAACTATTCACGCTTTCGAACATGCCGTTCCTAGAAGCACGTCACATCAAATCGTGCAAACCTACCAAATATAGTTGGAAATTGAAATTGCTCTCCAACGGCTCTTTGATTTCGTGGTCTATAAATATGGTATTGCTCTTCAGAGTGAAGACACGGAAATTATCAAAAAGCTCAAACTATAGCAAAATTTCCGCAATAAGAACACAAATTTGAAGAATATCTCTAAGTGTTCATCCCATTGTTCTTAGCATAGAAATCTCATCCTCTAGCTTTTGGCTACATAAACACTATGATAGATTTCCAAACCCAAAAGTTAGGTTAAGTTTGTTTTGCAAGATTTCAGACTAGGGTTTCTAGTTCTGATTTCTGGGATCGGTTGAGTGAGAACTCTCTAAGCATCTATTGGTTGTAATGTGTTGGACTAACACAATAAACTAAGTCCAGTCGGTTAAGTTGGTGCCCCTTGTGATAGGGAAGAGTGGACGTAGGACTGGTTGTCCGAACCACTATAAAAATCTTGTGTGCATTTACTTGCTCTTTACTGCTTTACACTATTGCACACAACCAGGCTTAAAACTGCATACATATTCTGAGTTAATATCAGTCTACACCAAGCAACTGATCTGATCAGGTTGACAATTTAGTCAGCTGATTGAAAACAGACTTGAGAATCTGATTTGATAAAACTGATTTTTACACGGGTATAAACTAGCTTCCGCACAATCAATTAAACTGATAGATACCGAACTGATCTGCCCTCAGGCGATCAGTAAGTTGGATATCAGTCCAAACTGATTCACTTGCACTCTGATCAGGCAAACTGCAATCACACCTGATCTGCACAAAAAAGTTTTCAGAAGTCTATTCACCCCTCCCCTCTAGACTTCTGCCCTCATGAAACCCGTTCGGGACCTACAAGTTTATATGTGATTTACTCTTTATTTCTTTTTTCTCGTCTCTAAATATTTATCTTCATGACTTCACGTGAAACTTTGATAAACATGCATTCTAATGTTGTTGTCTTGAGAATCAGGTCATGACTTTAAAGTAGTATTTAGCGGGAAAAAATAAAATATTAAGTCATAAAAATCAAGCATATGCCTTAGCTAGGTAGGGTAATTAAACGCATGAATCAATTTGTATATCTAACCATAAACAGCTATTGAAATTTTTTAAGAAATACTACCTCCGTCCTAGAAGACTTTGCACAGTTGACTTTGACACATGTTTTTGCGAGCGAGTTTTGTATTAGTAATTGAAATGATAAAGTGTCTTTTAAGGAGGGGTATGATAGATAAGCCCCTCGTCTATCATACCCCTCCTTAAAAGTCAATTTATCATTTCAATTACTAATACAAAACTCGCTTGCAAAAACGCGCGTAAAAATCAACTGTGCAAAGTCTTTTGGGACAGAGGAAGTATTAGTTTTTTAATTAGTAACTATGCATGGAGTCATGATAATAATGTTTTTGTAGTTGAATGTAATTAGTTGCAGTAGGATGTAATTATTCCTTCAATATTTAGTTTGAACTGGAAAAATTAATACAATAATTAATATTCCTTTAATTCATAGGCATAAATATTTTCTCTTCTTGTACTTGCATTTACTCTTTTTTTTAGGTGATTAAAATAATTTCAGCTTGTTTAAGATATATACTTTGTATATGCGATGATCTTATTACGGTTCGATTCCCCTATTCTACTTTTCATATTACATTGGTGTTTCACCCTTTTGAATCTTTAACAAATGGACCCAGGGTATAGTGGTTCGTTGGATATTTTATCCGCTTCTCCTTCGGGCTGATCCAACATTAGAGAGCAGGGATCGAGCTCTATCCAGAAGTGTCGATTCATGTGTTTTGCTACACCATTCTATTGTGGTATATCCTATACCGTATGTTGTCTTGCGATCCCTTCATTCCTGCAGAACTCATCGAAATCAGAAGAACATAATTCCAAACCATTGTCGGCTCGCAGCCTTTTGATTTTCCATCAACGCCTTCCATTACTTGAAACGTCTGAAAGCTTCACTTTTATGCTTCATCATAATCGCCCAAGTCATTCTTGAGTAGTCATCAATCATAGACACGAAGTATCTATTGTCTCCTAGAGATTCAACACAAGAAGGACCCCAACAATTAGAATGGATGTTATCAAGTGTGTCTTTTGTTCTATGAATTGCCTTGGGAAACTTGTTGCGATGAAGCTGTCCAAAAACACAATGCTCACATAAACCAAGACCAGTGACCTTATGGCAGCCAAGAAAATCCTCTTTAGACAGAATTTGCATAACTTAGTCAAATCATTTTTGTGAACTTTCACCCATGTTACCAAGTCTCGTGTGCCATAACTTAGTCAAATCGCCTTTGTGAACTTTCGATGATGCAACAACAACAGAGTCAGATAACATTGGACCTTGCATAAAGTACAAAGTTCCTCGCTTCACACCTTTCATAACAACATTAGAACCCTTGAATACATACATAACTCCACCTTCACCTCTGAAATTGAAATTCTTACTGTCTAGAAGACTAATTGATATCAGATTCTTCGTCATTTGTGAAACATGCCTAACATTGTTTAATGTGTAAAATTTACCATCAGTGTCCGTAATTGAATTGAGCATATTCCAACCGCCTTACAAACTGGCAACAATATACAGATCAAATGAGAATATAAATAATCCTAATTGACTTGGCCAAATTAATAAGCCCAAAACTGAAATCGACGGATGCACTTGTATCAGAAACACATTGGCTTCTTAAATCACATTAGGAAGTCCTTCAAGTTTTCTCACAAACTGTTGTGGAATAGATTAAGACTTCTTAAATAGGATTAGGAAGTCCTCTCACAATTAATACAATTCGATGTGGGACAAAATAAAACTCTTTTATTTTAACAAATCTCAACAAACTTAAACGTGGAGAGTGCGCGGATCTATGCACTTGATGCATGTGAGAGTAGTTGGTGATGTACGTTGACTCAGTCTCCTGTGAGTAGATAAAAGTTCCAAAAAAATACATTATAATTCATCATTATTATTCTCATCTTCATTCTCATCATCTTTATTTCCATCACCGTTATACCTCGGACTCATTTTCCACATAGCATTAGCAATACTCGTTCTCCATGCATTAGCTTCCGTTCTTTGTTGTAGTTGGCTTTGACAAAGAAATTTCGTTCTTTGTTGTAGTTAGCTTCCGTACTTGTTTAAATAGAAAAAGATTACTTGTTTAAATAGAAAAGTATTACTTGTATAAATAGAAAAGTATTACTTGTTTAAAAGAAAAGTATTACTTGTTTAAAAGAAAAGATACTTGTTTAAAAGAAAAGTATAACTTGTTTAGATGAAAAGTATAACTTGTTTAGATGAAAAGTATAACTTGTTTAGATGAAAAGTATAACTTGCTTAAATAGAAAAGTATTACTTGTGTAATGAAAAGTATTACTTGTTTAAATAGAAAAATATTACTTGTTTAAATAGAAAAGTATTACTTGCTTAAAAGAAAGTATTACTTGTTTAAAAGAAAAGTATAACTTGTTTAGATGAAAAGTATAACTTGTTTAAATAGAAAAGTATAACTTGTTTAAATGAAAAGTATTACTTGTTTAAATAGAAAAATATTACTTGTTTAAATAGAAAAGTATTACTTGTTTAAATAGAAAAGTATTACTTGTTTAAAAGAAAAGTATAACTTGTTTAGATGAAAAATATAACTTGTTTAAATAGAAAAGTATTACTTGTTTAAATAGAAAAGTATTACTTGTTTGAATAGAAAAATATTACTTGTTTAAATAAAAAAGTATTACTTGTTTAATAGAAAAATATAACTTGTTTAGATGAAAAGTATAACTTGTTTAAATAGAAAAATATTACTTGTTTAAATGAAAAATATTACTTGTTTAAATACTTGTTTAGATGAAAAGTATAAATTTTTAAATATAACAGTATTACTTGTTTAAATGAAAAGTATTACGAAGGTTTTTTTCTTTTGACCTTCCGTCTTTAGAGTTCTCTAAGAGAATACGTAGAAATCTCTAGTTGTTAGAAGAGATTTTGGAGAGTGAATTTTGTTTATATTTTTGAAAGAGAATCAATTAAAATCCATAGAGTATTAAAATCCATAGACTGTTGAATACCTAAAGATTTTTTAAGACCTTTTAAAATCCGTATTGAATACCTCGGGATTTTTAAAGACTTTTGAAAATCCGGATTGAATACCCCCAGACTTTGAAAGTCTAAAAAAATCCTACAGACTCCACAACCAATACTTTTAGTTCCAATTAATATTACATATGTTGGAGTAATAAACATGGCCTGCAGGACGTAGCTAAAAAAATGTTAGTGAACCACGTAAGCTTTCGGTTCTGAATAATATAGAAAAAATTACAACTAGATACAAGATTGAGTAAACCATTACAACCTGATACAAAGTGCAGAAATTTTCTGCACTTTGTATCTGGTTGTAAGTTTTTGGGTGACTTTGTAGTGGAATGTTTTTCTCCCAATATTAGATCATCTTTTCTGCCCGTGGCTATAGCTAACAAATTGTTATATGACTCTGTCGTTGTTGCATCGTCGGAAGTTCACAAAGGCGATTTAACTAAGTTATGGCATATGAGACATGGTAACATGGGTGAAAGGGGGATGCACATTCTGTCGAAAGAGGATTTTCTTGGTGGCCATAAGGTCACTGGTCTTGGTTTCTGTGAGCATTGTGTTTTTGGGAAGCTTCATCGCATCAAGTTTCTCACAGCAATTCATAGAAAGAAAGACACACTTGATAACATCCATTCTGATTGTTGGGGTCCTTCTCGTGTTGAATCTCTAGGAGACAATAGTTACTTCATGTCTATGATTGATTACTACTCAAGAATTACTTGGGTGATTATGATGAGACATAAAAGTGAAGCTTTCAAGAGTTTCAATCAATGGAAGGCATTAGAAAACCAAAAGGCTGTGAGCTGATAATGGTCTGGAATTATGTTCTTTTGATTTTGATGAGTTCTGCAGGCAGTGGCGGAGCAAGGAATTTCGTCGAGGGGGCCCCAATGTATAATAGAGTGTAATTAAATGCACTTCCAAATTTTTTATATATATCTAAAAACTTATTTGGACTATATGTTTTATATTAACCGGGTAAAATACCTTTATATACATATAAATATGAATTATAATCTCTTTCTCTCTTTCACTCATTTTCTTCATCCGAAGGATAAGATTTAGGTTTGTCTTAGATTGAGCAACAAAGTATATATAATATAAGAAAATTTATACATGAAAAGAAGGACACTTTGAAATTTAAATGTAAAAATTGGAAAAAAAGGAACACTAAGAAAATTTATATAGGAAAAGAAGACACACTTTGAAGTTTAAATAAAAAAATGGAATGCTTGGGCTTGAACACTAACACATTTGCCTTTTAACTCCACCTTCATACCACTTTTTTTTTTTTTGGCAAGTACAAGATGTATTAATCACACGAATGATACCAACAAGTGTCACTGTACATTGTTAAGAAACCTGTACACGAGCCTTTTAGCTCTCAAGAATTGTCCTAGGATTTTCTAACCAATCAAAAAAAGAGTAGTTACAAAAAAGGGGAATTTCGTTGAACACCAACTCCAAAATTTTCCTTTAATTTCTTCCACGGCTTGCTCCGGATCAAAACATTTTCCATAAAATATCGATGCATTTCTCCATTTCCAAATGACCCAGACATTGCAAATCCACAAACTCATAGCAATTAAATTACCTTTCTTGCCCAAAAGAATCTCAGAATGAGACGAAAAATGCCTTGAAATTTGAATATGTCCAGCCCCCGAAACACCCAGCTAGTTATAGCAAGCATACCAAATTTTTGACGCTTTATGACACTCGAGGAATAGGTGGGCAGCAGTTTCCGGCCTATTGTCGCAGAAAGGGCAGCTTGTATTACAATTTTGAGGTAGGATGTTACGGTTCATGAGATTCACTAGTGTAGGTAGTCTATCTTGTAGAAGTCTCCAAGCCATCGCCGAGGTTTAAAGTGGGGTAATCTTGCTCCAAATTAGACCAAGGATAGAGCTAGCAATAGGATGTCTGACCACCGTGAGTGTAGGAGCACTCAAGAGTTCATACGCCTTTTTCACCTCGAACTGTTTGTCCGAAGAAGCCTTCCATTTCCAAGTATCATCCACTTCTTACATTAAATGAAACATGTTAATCATACATAGAAGCTCAAGCTCGTTAACAACAGGTATTTCACGATAAAAAAAAATGTCTTGTTCTATTTTAAATCCCAATTCCATGACCCATTATCCCACCTCCCCATCTCACTCACCAACGCCTCCCTCAGTGAACTTAAATGCCATAGCCTAGGGAACCTATTTTTAAGAGATTCAACCCCAATTCCACGACCCGTTATCCCACCTTTCCTTTGCCAACACATCTATCTAAGTTTCCCCACAATCGTTTCCCCTCCCCCCCTCCCCCGACACATTATTCAAGATATCTTTCCACCAACTCGACATCCTATTCCAACTACCCCTAACAATAACACCCGTCTCCCCCACATCAATATCCCCATACAACGACCTTAAGACTCCAACCCATAACCTTTTTCTTTCAACAAGAAACCTCCATATCCACTTACCCAATAACACCCTATTAAAAACTCCCAAATCTCGAACCCCAAGTCTCCTCAAATATTTTGATTTGCAATTATTTTTCCAGCTCACCCAACATGTTTTTGTGTTGTTCTCACACCCACCCCAAAGAAATTTACGTTGTAAGGAAGATAAAACACTCAAGGTAGTTTTTGGTATTTTGTAGAAGGAGAACTGGTACGTAGGCAATGATGACAAAACAACATTCGGAAAAGAGTAATATCGACCCCAAAAAAGAAATCTTCCGGTCTTCCCAAGACTTCATCCTTTTCTCGAAATTTCAGACAAGGGTAGACCATTAAACTTAGTTTCTTGTAGCTTGCACCAATCCGGATTCCTAAGTACAAAAAACGGAAGTTCACAAGTGAATCTCAGCCATCTCTTAAATTCTATTGTTTCCCACATTTATTCCCATCAGACAGCATTTGTCATAGTTGTTCTTTAGGCTCGAGAGTAATTCAAAATTTTCAGGATTCTTTTCATAACCCAGGCATTCTGAGAACACACCGACCCAATGAAGATTGTATCATCAGCATACTATAGATGCAAAATCCAAACTTTATCATCCTCAATTTCTGCTGCTTTAAAACTCCCATTTTTCGTTGCCTTAGAGACCATGAGACTGAGGCCCTCAACAACAAGAAGATATAGGAAGTGAGAGAGAGGATCCCCTTGCCTCAGACCTCTCTCAAGCTTGAACTCTCCCGAAGGGCTGCCATTAACAAGTACCGAGGCATGTGCACTAGATACACATTCCTTTATCCACGTTCTCCATACCACTTGGCCACAAAATAAATCAATGATTAATACTCTACAATTTATATATATATATATTAAAATTTCAGAGGGGGCGAGGGGCGATGACCCCACCGCCCCGTAGTTCTTCTTCCCCTGTTTGCATGAATGAACACTACAAAAAACAGGGGGTTTAACTACGGTTATAACCGCGCTAAACAGAATAGCGACGGATTTGGCGACTGTTTTGTGACCGTCGGGAAACCGAGGGTCGCTAAGATTTAGCGATGGTTATTTCATAACCGTCACTACTTAGCGACGGATTTTTACCATCGCCAAATAGCGACGGCTTTGGCGACAGACATATGGGTCTGGGCAAGGGTTAGTATAATCGTCGCTATACCGTCGAAAATATAGCAACGGTTTAGCGACAACAGACTTCCGTCGCTATTAGCGACCGTTGTTGGTTGTCACTATATCCGTCGCTATATCGTGAATTTTTGAAGAAAAAAAATGGCTCACGTACGGTGGTTTGAACCCGGGCCCAGGGGGCGCACGGGTGGGCACCAAACCACCAGAACCACGGACCTTGTCGAACCCAACAACCAAGCATCTCATATATAAGCCTCCAAGCCTCCCAATTAATTGAGGCAATTATTCGTTCCCATGGGGGACCGAACACGGGACCTTGGGCGCCTGAGCGGGGATCAATTCCGCTCGGGCACTTGCGTTTTTGCATCTACTTAATGAAATTAATTCTATATATCCTAAAAATCATTTTTTTTAACAATTTTTTAAAAAATTCTTTATTTCAATTATCTTATTTATTAATTCAATCATATTTCTATATAATAATTTTTTTTATATAAAATTAAATTATATTATATTAAATGTATATTTTTTACTTATTTTTTTTAAAATTATACCTTTTTATTTAAACAAGTAATATTTTTCCTTCTAAACAAGTAATATTTCTCTATCTAAATAAGTAATACTTTTCTATTTAAACAAGTAATACTTTTCATCTAATCAAGTTATACTTTTCTATTTAAACAAGTAATACTTTTCTATTTAAACAAGAAATACATTTCCTTCTAAACAAGTAATACATTTCCTTCTAAACTAGTAATACTTCTCTATCTAAATAAGTAATACTTTTCTATTTAAACAAGTAATATTTTTCATGTAATCAAGTTATACTTTTCTATTTAAACAAGTAATACTTTTCTATATAAACAAGTAATACTTTTCCTTCTAAACAAGTAATACTTCTCTATCTAAATAAGTAATACTTTTCTATTTAAACAAGTAATATTTTTCATCTAAACAAGTTATACTTTTCTATTTAAACAAGTAATACTTTTCTATTTAAACAAGTAATACTTTTCCTTCTAAACAAGTAATACTTCTCTATCTAAATAAGTAATACTTTTCTATTTAAACAAGTAATACTTTTCATCTAATCAAGTTATACTTTTCTATTTAAACAAGTCATTCTTTTCTATTTAAATAAGTAATACTTTTCCTTCTAAACAAGTAATACTTCTCTATCTAAATAAGTAATACTTTTCTATTTAAACAAGTAATACGTTTCATCTAAACAAGTTATACTTTTCTATTTAAACAGGCAATACTTTTCTATTTAAACAAGTAATACTTTTCATTCTAAACAAGTAATACTTCTCTATCTAAATAAGTAATACTTTTCTATTTAAACAAGTAATACTTTTCATCTAATCAAGTTATACTTTTCTATTTAAACAAGTAATAATTTTCTATTTAAACATGTAATACTTTTCCTTCTAAACAAGTAATACTTCTCTATCTAAATAAGTAATACTTTTTTATTTAAACAAGTAATACTTTTCGTCTAATCAAGTTATACTTTTCTATTTAAACAAGTAATACTTTTCCTTCTAAACAAGTAATACTTTTCCTTCTAAACAAGTAATACTTCTTTATCTAAATAATTAATATTTTTCTATTTAAACAAGTAATACTTTTCATCTAAACAAGTTATACTTTTCTATTTAAACAAGTAAAACTTTTCTATTTAAACAAGTAATACTTTTTGTAGGTCCCGAATCGGGTTTTATTGAGCGTAAGTCTAGAGGGAGGGTGAATAGACTTCTAAAAACTTTTCGTGCATATCGATATGTGTGATTGCGGTTTACTTTTGTCGAGTGCAAGTGAATCCGTTTAGGATCGATATTCAATCTTCTTGGCGCTTTGAGGCGGATCAATTAGATATCTGTCAGTTTAACTGATAGTGCGGAAGCTAGTTAATACCCATGTGAAAAACCAGTTTTATCAAATTAGATTCTCAAGTCAGTTTTCAATCGGCTGACTAAAACATCAACTTTGATCGGATCGGTTGCTTAGTGCGGCCGGTATTAACTTTCGAATATGTATGCAATTTTAAGCTTGGTTGTGTGTAATAGTGTAAAGCTGTAAAGAGCAAGTAAATGCACACAAGATTTTTATAGTGGTTCAGACAATCGGTCCTACGTCCACTCTTCCCTATCACAAGGGGCATTAACTAAACCAACTTAACCGACTGGACTTAGTTTAATGTGTTAGTCCAACACCCAACAGATGTTTATCAAGTTCACACTCAATAGATCCCAAAAATCGAACTAGAATCCACTGATGCGAAATCTTGCAAAACAAACTTAACCTAACTTTTGAGTTTGGGTAAAGATTTGTTGTGGTTCCAACTAGAAATCTATCCTAGTGTTTATGTAGCCAAAAAGCTAGAGGATGAGATTTCTATGCTAAGAACAATGGGATGAACACTTAAAAATAATCTTCAAATTTTGTGTTCTTCGTGCGGAAATTCTGCTATAGTTTTTGCTTCTTGATAATTTTTCCGTACTCTTCACTTTGAAAAGCAATCCCATTTTATAGACCACGAAATCAAAGAGCCGTTGGAGAGAAAATTGAATTTCTGGCTATATTTGGTAGGTTTGTAGGATTTGATGTGACGTGCTTCTAATATCGGCGTGGCCGAAGGCATGATTAGCGTCGTTTGTCTCCATGGCGTCGAATCCCACATTGTCGATCTTTTTTTTGTGCGTGTCGCTCTCTCATTGGCTTCACGAGTACAACACTTCAGTATTTGTCCAATTAACGTTTGATATTCTTCTTGTAGAAGATTCGTATGGTCTGGTGTACCATTTTGGTTAACACCAAGTGTGAGCTGAACTGATCAGATAACTGATCAGTCTAACTGATGGAGTCTTCTGATGCAGATTATCTTAGCACAATTTGCAGACTCGGCTGATGTAGATCTTCTGGTCTTCTGGTCTTCTTGATCTTTTGGTAGTCTTCTGATCTTCAGGTTACTCTGAGTCTCTATGTCTTGGTCATCTTGAGTCTTGAGGTTTCTTCTTTGAGTCTTGAGTTTCTCTAACTCTCAGTGTCTTCAGTCTTCACCTGATCATCTGACTTCTTCTTGTCTTCTGACTTGTTTAGACTTCTGATCATCTGACCTTATCTGGTCATCTGATAATTTGACCTGACCTATACATATTGAGTTCCCCCTCAATATGTGACCTATCTTTTACATCAGCTAACTATACATTTCAGCTGGTCATCTTAATCTGATTCTAAATCATCAGTCAGCTAACAGATCTGACTGGTCCTATTACAACCTGTTTTGGAACTTCCATCAAAACTAAATACAAATTTCCCAACAATTTCCCCCTTTTTGATGGAACCAAAACACTTAATCAGAAAAACAGATAACTTAAGTAGAAATGCAGATAATGTAATAGCAGTGCATTCTTCAGAAGACAATGAGATGTTGTCTTAGAATCAGAGGGATATAATATTTTATTCAGATAGGTGTGTGCATTACAGATTACATAAAACGTACCTATCATCTGATTCCAAGTTGTCTTCTTCAGCAGTACTTGAACCTCTGAAGTTCTTTGGGGATACCAAACATCTTGTACATCCTTTGCATTAGCTTGTCCAGATCTTCTCTTCTATGGATCCCTCCTTTATCAACAAATCCATAGAGACTCAGAGTAACCTGAAGATCCCTTCCTATCGAAGGGAGGAGCTTCAGGTATCAGTGACATGATCTTCCCTTCCTTCATCACCGTCTGGTAGAAGTCTGGGTACTTCGTTTCTAACCAGTTCTGAAATTCATCATCATTTTCAGTCTGGTCTTGATGAATCGGAATTATCTCCAGGATGTACACGTCACACAACCATTATGTTCTGATCTGATCCCATTCTGGAAGCAGATCTAGCTGGGCACAAAGGTTATCTTTAACTGGTGCCGGAAAGGCTTTCTCTTCCCAAGCAATCTCCTCTGCTGCAGCTTCATTCTTTCTCTTCCTTCGGATGTATGCGATGTTTAGTCCCTTAGCCTCTGCTAACTTCTGCTTCTTAATGGCAGTCTCTTTTATTCTCTGTCTGGTTTACTCTTGAATTTGTTCAGGAGACATCTGGCTTTTGGTAGAGGATAATTGCCCTTGTCTCTGAACTTCAGCAGTAGCTTTCAACGTCTTGCCTTTGTCTTTCTCTCTTCAGAGTTTGCTCACGTTCATCTCGTTCGTCTTCTTCTGCTAGTTTCTTAGCAAGTTTAAGGCTCTTGGCCTGATCATCAATTTCCATCCTTTTCTGTACAGAAGAAGAGAAGTCTTCAATCTTATCCACTCTGGCAATAACATCTGAAAGGGCAATCTTCTGCTCAGTGATCTCATTGCTATGTTGCTCCAAAGTCTCTTTTAGTTCAGCAACAAGATCAGTAGATGGAGTGGCTTCAGGCAAGTCAGATACAGTGGCTTATGTTAAAGACGCAATAGTTACCATCTGTGTCTGTTTTTCTTCTTTCTCTTGTCCTTCCCCCTTTTTGGTTTCATCAAAGAGGTTGGACAGCCTGCGATTCAGAGCATTAAACTGCCGTGGCATCTCCTCTCTGAGTTCCTCAATAGCAAGGGGAGTGTTCTGAGCGGTTGCAGAAGGTGCGGGAGTTAGAAAGCGTCTAAGAGCAAATTCGATATCCTTTCTTGCACGTTCTGTAGAAGCTACAAAATGCTTCCAACCCATATCCATGTGGTTGTCAGTCTTCTCCAGGGATGCCCAGACACTTTCCAGTAGTACCTGTGTCTCATTGAGCATGTCTGTCTGAACTTTGAGTTTATCAGACTGGAGAGTGAGCTTCTCAGCAAGAGGATTAACTAGTTGCATCACGTCAGAAAGGATGGCATTATGCATCTGTGTGAGTTTCTCAACTGTGAGACTCCTTTCTCTGTCAACCAGTTTTGTTTGCTCTTCTTCAAACTGCTTCATCAGATCTGCTGTGAGAGCTGTGAATTTCTCTTCAATGGCAGCCTTTACCCCATCCTGAATCTTCTCAGTACTAAGATCTAGGGTATCGGAGCTCAGCATAGCAGTCTGGTCAGATGTTGAAGCCTTGCCAAGCTGGGTCTCATCTGCAGCACCAATTCTTGGTTCATCGGCAGCTCCCTCAAGAGTTGTAGGAGATTGTACAGTCCCCTCTCTATTATCAGCAATCCCGAACCTGTCATGAATCAACCATCTGATATCATCCTCAGAGGCCAATTCAACAGCACTATCAATCCCACCATTCTCCAAAACACTTCATCTCCAGATCTACAAAGAAGTCAGATCCCAGAGATTTCATGAGGATCAGAAATTCCTCGATGCTTTTCAATCTGATATCTCTCCAGAACACAATCTCTTCTATCTGATACTGGATGCCAGGGTGTTGATCCAACTCAGGGCACAGGTCCAGCAGATACTCCTTGATTTGTTGCTTCATAATCCTTATGATGGGGCTTTCTAAATCAGGTGAAGCAAGCACGGTTTTAGTGTTGAAGGGATTGTGAGAGATGGACACACGTTTGTCAGATCTCTCAAGTTCTGGTATCTTTTCTGGAGATTGGGAGTGAGGTGGGGACATATGTGGTTCAGGTTCATTTTCCACTTGTTGAGGGGGTTCAGTTTCCTGAACAGGTTCAATGGTTGGGAGAGTGGGAAATTTGGGTGGAGGTGAGGGTGAGGGTGAGAAAGTTTTGTGAGGAGAGGGTGGTGGTGATGATTTTTGAGGAGATGGTGATGGCGATTTGGAAGTGGGTGTAGGCGATCTTTCTTTCTGGAAGATCTTGGTGAGAGGCAGAGAATCAGATGGTGATTCTCCCTCAGAGTGCTCCACTTCAGTTCCTCTAACAGTTCTCTCTGCTTCTCCTTCGATCATCTGCTCGTCCCTAACTCCACTTGCAGTGTGCTCAGAGCTGACTGCTATCCTCACTTCTGATTCAACCTGAATCAGATCCTCCGTTCTGTGACCTTGCTGAACAAAACTAGGAGCAGTCTTCAGAGGAGAAGTAACTCTCTTCTGAAGTTTCCGTTAAGCATCTGGTTTCTTGGCCAGGTCCTTCCTCTTCAAACTCTTTTCTGGAATGGCCGTTCCCTGCGCTTCTGACTGTATCGAAGATGCAGTTGCCTTTTCTTTTCCCTTCTTTTCTCCCTTTGGTTTGGGCACATAGGGAGTACGATCCTCATCAGACTGGCCAGGCAGAGACTCATCTTTGCCCAAGATGGCCTTGTGCTTTGCTTGATACACCTTCGCACCATTCTCATTCCATTCATAATTATTTGGCAGCTTGTCTGACAGAATGATTGAGATTTTGTGCATGAAGGAGAACTTGGAAGATAAGCACACTTCATTCCTCTCGGTCAGATCGAACTTCCCCGAGTCTTTCCGCAGTCTTGCCTTGAACATACCCAACCAATCCATATCGGAAGCCTTCTTGATGATTGCAGTCATGACACTGATCTTATAAGAGGTGACAACGTCAAGACTGTAGGTTGAGCACAGAATCACCTTCTGAACAATCTCAAAGAGAAGCCGATATTTCCTCTTCAGGTAAGAGGCTTTGACATTCATTGTATTCTCCTTATTTGCTGGCCTCAACAGCTCGGCTTCAAGAAAGTCCTGCTCTCCTACATCAGTTGTGTAGGTTTTTGGTTTGATGCTTCCTCGAGTCAGACCAAAAATTCTCTGAAGATCATCATTCGAGACTCGTACTTCCAATCCTCCAACGGAAGAAATCAAATCAGCATCAATGTCCTCGTCCTTCTGTAGATTATACAAAAATTCTAGGGCTTCATGAGTGTGGACTATGTTCTGATGTCTAGAGCAATATTGTTCAAGACCACACGCTCGCAGGCACTCCATAATTTCTAACGATTTAGGATCTGAGGTGACCAAAAATACTACATATTTCTCATCAATGATATCTTTCTTCATTGATGCGAAATTGCATAACTTTTTCCCTTGGCCCTGTCGTGCAATAAGATGTGCCATTTCTGTATGATATGCAAATTGATATTAGTTTGAGTAAACTATTTCAATAAACTTAGTCAAACCAGCAATCTAGGCATGAATTAAGCAAATAAGCATATAGATTGATGCAGATATAAATTACAGAAACATAGCAGCACGATTTGTAGACCTAATAACCACTATGATTGAAATTTATGCAGTACTTAAAAGAAAATTACCAGATATTGATTCGTAGGATTGAAAAATCGTGAAAATAGAATCAATTGATTTTGGAAAATAGTTTCTGAAGATTTTGAGAGTTTGAGCTTGATCTTTTAAGAAACTGAGAAGACGAAGTAGTGTAAAGAGGTTTTCTGAGAAAGATTTGGATTTATATTATGCGATGAAAACCTTTTTGAACAACTTCCCAAAGGTACTCAAGTGTCCGTGTTTTGAAATCAATGGCTGAGATTAGTCGGTCGAAAAAAAGTGTTTTAATCGCACGGTTGAGAAAAGTAGTCTTCTCGTATTTTGGACTCAAAAATTCGCAATAAAACGCATTAAATACACATTCCCATGTCCGCATTTAATGTTTTGCAGTGCATTCGCACAAAGTTAAGAGAAAACAGAGTAAAGACCAATTTATTTAAATAAGGCATATAAGATTATCAGAAAGGGATAAATAAGACCAATTTGTTGACCTTACTGATGGTAGCCTATACCTTAGCATTTCCCAACAATATTCCACTCATCTGATCAGATTCCTGTTTGATCCAATCCGATACTTATCTGATCCACTTATCTGATCCTCTTCATCCTTCAGTCTTCTTCTATACAGGCCACGTTTCCGAGGCACTTAAGTCATACTCCCGCCAAATCATTTACTTCGGGGAGTCAAAAAAGTCGCCTCAATTCCCAAATCGGCGCGATTTGACACTCTGTAATAATGGTATAGATACGTTGTGATTACTCACACCGTCAACTCATCCAGCCATCAGTCGCGTGTTTCTTACGTGTTGTCGATGCAAA
Organism: Stenogyne calaminthoides; assembly: GCA_037126765.1. Lineage (NCBI taxonomy): Eukaryota > Viridiplantae > Streptophyta > Magnoliopsida > Lamiales > Lamiaceae > Stenogyne > Stenogyne calaminthoides. The sequence goes on along the minus strand of JBBCBC010000035.1, from coordinate 6,709,392 downwards.
TTTCTCTTAAGGTTTTTGAGAAAATAAATTTGCACCTATACCCCTGCTTTTCTCCTATAAATTGGCCTGGGGTTTTAGGCAAACAACACAACATAAAACATTCATCTACTTTGTTTAGCTTATACTCCATGTTTTTCGATGAATCCCTTATTTCCGGTGAAACTTTCGGCAAAAGCCTTTAACCCTTCTCAAATGATTTCAGCTTCTCAAATGATTTCAGCTTCTCAAATCAACCCTGTGTGTTCCTTAACACTGCTTTCGTCGTCATCGAAGATTACACATACAATTATTGCAAAGCTTCTCTACCACCGAGGCGGCGGATCTGCTATAGCAAATGAGAAGGCACTTCTCCTAACCGTATGCACCTTGTGTGCCTATCGAGATGACGGAATTAGCATCAACAGACTCAGTCTGATACAAAACATGGGTTTGGTATACGGTCTGGATCAGACAATAGCTGATCTTCGTATATCAAACTCAATATTTGCATGCGACACTAGTGGCCATATGGTCTTTTGACCAAACCTTTGGCACTTGTATCCCATTTAACAGCTGGAGAGCCCATTGATTTCAGGTCTAGGGGCTCCTGGCTTAGAAATCCTTCAAGGCCGCTCTCGCCCCTCACTCCGAAGCTCTGAGGGTGGCTCAGGATTATTACAAAGCCTCTCACGCCCCTTTTAGGGTTGGGGGAGAATGAGAGCATCATGCTCTAAAATCTTTAAAGCCTCTCTCCCCCACCCTTTCTAGGGTTAGGCTTAGGGTTTATGGTCTATGGTTTATGTACTGACCTCTGGGTCCTCTTGTACTTGTAACTTGTAATGTAAATCTGACCTCTGGGTCCTTATCAATGAAAAGTTCTATTATTTCATTGTTGTGTTGCTTCTGCTTACTTATGCGATTTGTAGCCTTAAACTTATACAACTTGCTTGTTGAACGCAGCTTAATCGACTTATAAAGTATAACCTTCCCATCTGATCAGTTCCCCCTTAATCTTATATATCTTAAACTGATCAGTTCCTTGTCTGATCTTCAGATCAGTTCCTTGTCCGATTTTCTGATCAGCTCCTTGTCTGATCTTTTGATCAGTTGAGGTCCCTTACTCAACTAATTCCTCTTAACCTGGTTAGTCTCTTAACCAATTTCGAGACCGATCCACCAAACATTTACGGTGCACTTTCTGCGAGATCCGAAGCCCTAGCTCATTGCATAATTCTCGAATCGATCTCGGTAGTGGCTTATTTAGAATATCGACTTTTACGCTTATCAGTGTGGATCTTTTCCATTCTGATATTCTTCTTTTCAACATGATCTCTGATAAAATGGTGTCTGACATCCACATGCTTGCATCTTGTATGTAGAACAGGATTCTGAGTGATTACAATAGCACTATTAACATCACGAGAATATAGGTACGTTCTTAGCTACAATGTTGTAATCCTCAATTTCTTGACTTAGCGGAAGCGATTAGGAACAACGAACTTCTCGTAGCCATATATTACTGGCGCTTGTAGTAGATGTCATGAATCGATGTCTGCTTCTTTGAAAACCAAGAGATCAGTTTACTACCTAAAAACTGACATGTACCTGAGGTTGACTTCCTATCGATTCTGCAACCTCCGTAATCAGAATACCCACTAAGCTCTAGATTATCATTTGATGGGTAAAATAAACCAAGGTTTATTGTCCCCTTGATACTTAAGAATCCTTAATTTGCTTCCGGTGGCTTTTGCATTGGATTTGCACGAAATCGCACATACACCCTCTTGGAAAAGTGATATCAGTCTCGGCCGGCAATCAGATATAGTAAAGATCCAATGAGAGCCCTATATTCTTTCTGATTAGTTTTCTAACCATCCTCATCTGGATCCATCTTGAATCCAGTCATCATAGGAATTCTGGCTTCCTTACAGTTTTGAACTCCAAACTTAGCCAATAAATTCCTAGTGTACTTCGCCTGGCAGATGAATATCTCTTCTGTACTTTGCTTAACTTGTAGACCCAGAAAGTAATTCATCTGACCCATCATGGACATCTCGAACTTCCCTTGCATCAACTTGCTGAACTTTTCACATAAACTCTTGTTGGGAGATCCGAAGATGATGTCGTCCACATAAATCTGAACCATCAGAATATCTTCTCCATCTTTTATTCTGAATAAGGTTCTCTCCACTATTCCTTTAGTGAAACCGCTGTCTATTAAGAACTGAGAGAGTGTATCATACCAAGCTCGAGGAGCTTGTTTCAGGCCATAAATAGCTTTTCTTAAATGGTACACCTGGTCGCCTTTTTCAAAGCCTGGAGGTTGTTCAACATAAACTTCCTCATCTAGTACCCCGTTTAAGAATGCACTCTTTACATCAATCTGATACACAATGAACCCTCTGTGGGCAGCATATGCCAGAAACATCCGAATGGCTTCTAGGCGAGCGACTGGTGCAAAGGTCTCATCATAATCAATTCCTTCTGATTGTGAATACCCCTTAGCAACAAGTCTTGCCTTATTTCTGGTTATGACATTATTCTCATCTCTCTTGTTCTTGAATACCCACTTTGTGCCAATCACATCTTGATGAGTTGGTCTGTCCACCAGTTTCCAAACTTGATTTCTCTCAAATTGTTCCAGTTCTTCTTGCATGGCTAGAATCCAGCTTGCGTCTTGTAGAGCTTCCTCTACTTTAGTTGGTTCCTTCAAAGACGGATAACAACAATACATGGCACTTTCATCAATCGATGTCTAGTTTTGACTCTATCGGATGGGTCTCGATGATCGGATCGGTTGGATGGTTGGTTATCCGAGTCCTTCTTTTTCCGATTTGCATCTATTTTGGAGAACATCATCCTCTTACGATAGTAGTTCATTACTAGTGATTGGGAGTGGTGCGAATTATGATCCACTTGATAAGGACATGTCTCGGTGATGTTGGACTCATCATGTCTTTAATGTCGTCCGTAGGAACTTCATTTGTTCCCCACGAACCGGATGGTTTAGTTGATCTTCTCTCGGTATTTGTACCCGGTTTCTTCAGCGGCGGTTATTATGCGTACCTTAGGAGTTACGATTGACTGTTGAATCGACAAGATCAAGTTACGGAATATATCTTATTACGTGTTGGATCCTTTCTCCTTGATACTTAGCTGATCCATTTTATGTGTATCAGGTACCGGTTGATCTGGTACTGCTTGTTCTGGGGCAGCTTTCTCTTGTTCAGAAGATGTCTCACCAAAGACCACATGAGGTGTTTCTTCCACAACTAGGGTTCGCCTGATGTAAACCCTGAAAGTCTTGTTGGATGAGGAATATCCTAAGAATATACCCTCATCTGACTTGGCCTCAAAAGTCTTCAACTAAGTTTTTCCATTGTTGTGTATGAAACACTTGCACCCAAAAACATGGAAGTAAGAAACACGAGGTTTTCTGCCCTTCCACGGTTCATAGGGTATTTTGTAGTGAGCCTTAGTCAGAGAGCATCTGTTCTGAGTGTGGCATGCAGTATTGATGGCTTCTGCCCAGAAACGGCTTGGTGTTGCATGTTCAGCTAACATAGTGCGAGCAGCTTCCTTGAGTGTTCTGTTTCTCCGTTCTGCTACTCCATTCTGTTGTGGTGTTCTTGCAGCTGACTTCTCATGTTGTATACCAAACTTAGTGCAAAAATCAGTAATAAAAGAGTTCAAAAATTATGTACCTTTATCTGATCTGATTTCTACTATACTGACACCCTTTTCGTTTTGTAGTTTCTTGAGCAGCTCAGGTATCTTTGTTGTTGTCTCATTCTTCTTATATAAGAATACAACCCAGGTAAACTTGAAATAATCATCCACGATTACGAGTATATTTCGGTCCCACGAGACCGATTAATGGCGGGTCAAAATAAATCCATATAGGCGATTCTTGATACTCTCTTTGGATCTTTGGTCCGGTATTCCCTTGAATGAGGCTTTAACCTGTTTTCCCTTCTGACATGCGACACATGTCTGACCCTTTGAGAATACCTCATTCGGAAGTCCCTCAACCAAAGACATCCTTGCTATCTTGTTAAGAGTTTTAAAGTTCAGATGACTCATTCTTTTGTGCCAGAGCCAACTGCTACTTTTGGAACTCTTAACAATCAGGCATGCATTTCTTGGACAACTGTTCCAATCTGTTGTATAAATCGTGCCTTTTCTTGAACCAGTTAGCAAGATTTGTTGAGTAGATCGATTCCTTATAATACACTGATCACTCGAGAACTCAACATTGAATCCGTTGTCGCAGAATTGTGATACTAATAACAGGTTATGCTTTAAACCTTCGACATACGAGATTCCAGTAACTTGTACATCATCATTCTCTAAGGTTCCGAATCCTCTAGTAAAACCAAAGTTATCATCACCAAAGAGTACACGTGTGCTTCCAATCATGTGCCTTGAGCATCCACTATCGATGTACCAGATAGTTGCTTGTACACCTCCTTTGTTGGTCAAACCCACGCGAACCTGCAATCGAATCAGGCTTTAGGTACCCCTTTAGGATTGGGTCCCGAGGGGTTAGAGGTGGTTTTAGGGATCCATACAAGCGGGGCACTTCTATTGTGTCGGATAGATCGAAGGCTGATTTGTCTCCCATAAACATCGACATAATCATACATCTCTTTATATGCATTACGATTAGTATGATTATTTGTCGCGAGCCTTGAGTGAATCGAGAAGACTTGGGATTTTTCTTCAGTTTGTCTTCTTTTTTTTAACCCGGTGGGGCTCGGTCTGCGACCCTGGGTCTCTCGATTGTAAGGGTGGGTATTTCTTTACCATTAAAAGATTCATATCTTTTTGGCATAAATGGTCTTGGCGGTTTACCTTTAGCTTGCTTGTTAGGCGGTGACCACGATTAGGTTTCATATTAGATTTCCTTTTGACGGGTTGTCTCTTACGATACCTAATCTGGCGATTAGGTTGAGGTCTCTTCGAAGAACTAGGTTCTTACGTTGATTCACGTCGATGTTTGTCGGTTGGGGTCCATTACCTTCCCTTTACGATTAGGCACTTGCCTTACTTTTTACTGGTCTCTCTTTCCTTATCGGATACATATTTTTGCTTTTTGTGTATCCATATCGAAACTTCGTTTGATTACACCTTTTTTGAAGTGAACGAGACAGGGCTTTTTGAGGATGTAGAAGGGTTCTCATACCCAATTCCCTTCTTATTAGTTGGCGTTAGAAAATAGTTGTTCATATCCCGAGCGGTTTTTGAAGATTTAAATGAAAACCTCTATTTTCTTCGTAAACTATCCTCGATGAATTTTAGACTCTCGTGTGTAGTCGGAAGAGTTCATCAAACTTAGCTTGTAGGATTTTAAAATCATCGACTTCTTTGTTTATTGATTGCTAGTTGTTCTTTAATCTGCTTCTCGATCGGAAGATTTAACTTTCGAAACTTTCGGTTCTTGATTTACCTTCGGCGGCTTGGTGATTTGATTCATTTGCTTTTAATCGACATTCTCTTTAACAAAAATGAGTATTTTTTTATCCTTATCTTATCGTTTTCGGCTTCCACTATTGTATAAGTGTCTCTTTTGCGTTAGAGATCATCAAGCAATTGCTCGAATAGAGAGTATGGCAAGTCAATCTCTCCAAAGGTGTGCTAATTATAAATTGGTGTGGAAAACCGAAAAGAAGCGAAAGGTTTAGAGGTTACCTCAGTTGGTCTTCCTCCTTAGCCATCAGATAAATTTCATCACGAGAGGAGAAAATCAGATCTTCATGGTCATAGAAATCATCAGCATTTCTTATCAGATAGAAGTCCTTTACTGATGAGTAGCCAGAATCCTCAGAAGGCAGATAAGAATCATCGATTCCTGATGTATCAGCAATCATGGATTTTCTATCTCTATAGTGTTGCTCTCTTCTGTTCCGCTTCTCTTCTCTTTCTCTTGGAAGTCGGTCTGGCAATCGGTATTTGTAGTGACACAGTTTCTCCGGATTGAAGCATGATCCATGATCCACGGAACTTTTACGCGGGTGAGTCACTCCGTCTGTAGGATCTGTCGGGTGACTTTCCTTTCTGATTGTAATCAGAACTTCTTCTCTCAGATCTGTTGTCTCTTCTTTCATTAGACCGATCATCTCTTTTCTTATCTTCTCTGTGATCTCTTCTGTGATCATCTCTTCGGTCATTAGATCTGGTCCTTTCTGGAGATCTGTCAGCCGGCCTCCTATTTCTTCCTCTGTTGTCTTGATAATCCCTGTAAAATCTACGATACTTACCAAGTTGAATGTTAGATTTTTCAAGTTTCCTGGTTGGCAGAGCGATCTGTTCAGCTTGGCTTATAATGTTTCCAAAGGATTCAGTGGCCTTTGATTTGTTGCTGGCTACTTTGAATGCAACTGATTTTGATGTGGAGGGTGTGGCTTCAGCAGGTGACTCGTCTTCTTCTTCTTGCCCTCTTTCGATCAGATCGAACTCATGGGCTTTAAGACTTCGAGAGCAGTCTGCTTGGCCCATCTTGGCAATATCTTGACAATCCTTGATTACCGTGACTTTCATGTCCCACTTTTTGGTAAGGGATCTCAAGATCTTGTAATTGATGTCTTTATCTGACATCTCTCGTCCAAGTTCTCGTAGCTTGTTGACTGACATGGTGATTCTCCCATCGAGCTCATTGATGGTTTCATTTGGCAGCATCTTAAGTTTCTCGAATTTCACCAGTTCAGCTTGCAATCTGCTATCTTTGATAAGATCATTTCCTTCACACATCTCAGCAAGCGTATCCCACACCTGTTTGGCTGTCTTGAGATACTTTATCTTTTCTTTGGTTATCTTATCCATGGTCTTCATGATTATATGCACGCTATTGTATCCGAGTGTCTGACTTTTCTCTCTTGAGATCCATCGAGGCGGACTCTTTTCGACAAGGCTTCCAAGCTGCAAAATCGGATCACCTCCAACGGTTGGGTTGTCATGATAGATGATGATGGGTCCTCGTTCAATAACTTTCATCATTCTGCCGCTTATTGATCCCAGATGGTTGCTCATGTATATTGTCCAATCTGCATACTCATCAATGGAGAACTTAGGTAAATCATGATACATACCAGAAGTATTATCCATGATGATCGTGATTTTGAAAACGAATGAGTTTTGAAAATGGTTTTTCAAGATCAGTTCAAGTGACCACAAAGGTTCTTCCTCAAGAACCGATGATACTCAAAGCCGATTAGTGCAGTAGAACCCTTTGCTTTCGATACCACTTGTAGGTCCCAAAAGCGGGTTTCGTGAGGCGAGGTCTAGAGGGAGGGTGATTAGACTTACGAAAACTTTTTCGTGCGGTCGGTGTGATTGCGGTTTGCGATCGAGTCAAGTGAATCGGTTTAGGCGATATTCAATCTTCTTGGCGCTTGAGGCGGTCGATTAGATATCTGTCGATTTAAGCGATAGTCGCGGAAGCTAGATAATACCGTGTGAAAAACCCGGTTTTATCAAATCGTTCTCAAGTCGGTTTTCAATCGGTGACTAAAATTTTCATCCAACTTTGATCGGATCGGTTGCTTGAGTGCGGTGATATTAACCCGAGAATATGTATCGCGTTTTAAAAGCTTGGTTGTGTGTAATAGTGTAAAAGCGATAAAAAGCAAGTAAATGCACACAAGATTTTTATAGTGGTTCGGACAATGGGTCCCTCGTCCACTCTTCCCTACCACAAGGGGCACCAACTAAACCAACTGATGGTCCCGGTGGAAAACCCATTTTGCACGTGCGGAAGCAAATATTTTGTGAGGTGCATATAAAAACAGGGGTGAAGGAATGGTGATTACAGATTTTTTTTTCTCTTTTAAGCTCATGTGTTGTGTTTTGCTTATAATCTAATGCGTATGACAAGATAAGAACGTAAAGCGATAAAAGAACAACACAAAAATATAGTGGTTCGGAGGCTCAAACTCCTACATCCACTCTCCCTATTCCTAGGGAAATTCCTTCCAACTGGACTTATCACCCTCTCGGGCTCGCCTCTAGATGTTTACCGAGTTCACACTCCAACGGGACTTATCACCCTCACTCGGAATTGCCTACCCTCCCTTTCGGGATTGCTAGATGTTTACCGAGTTCACACTCACCTACAAACTTAACCGACTGATTTGAGTAAGGTTTGTTTGGTTTCCAACTAGGTTGAGATTTTCCCTTACATTTATTTAGCCTCAATGGTAAGGTTGGGAAAATCTCTCTAAGCTTAGGATACATCGTGGGTTGCTTAGATTGGGTTCTAGAACACTCTTGAACATATTTGTATATCTACAGACTTGTGTTCTAGGGTGGGAATGCTTTGGGTATAACTCTCTCTGGCTCTGTAGCATCTCGTGTTATAATCTCCACACATCCACACATTGGAATGATGAAAGACCTTGTATTTATAGTGTGGATTTGAATGTTACCGTTGGAGAGAAACACATTCAAATCCATATTATTCTTGTAAGTCTGGCCGAAACTTCTTGGTGGTTTTCTTCCTCTCATTGGTCCACGTCGGTGATTCTAACGGCTATATTCCTCGAGATTCTCGCCTTGGAATCATTCAGATTCTTCTCTGAGTCTCGGTGTCTTGAGACATCATCGAGTCTTGATTCTATCGAGTCTTGAGTTTATCCGAGTCTCGATTTCTCATCCGAGCCTCAGTGTATCCCGAGCCTCGGGATACTTGATTCCAGCCGGACTTCTCTTGGCCGGACCTTATGCGTCGAGGCATCATTTGACACTCAGTGGATCGAGTTCGATTCTCTGAATTAGACATCGACCTTCGGTCACTTTGACTTTCGAGCTATCGATTTCTTCTTTGCTCGATCGATCAACACTTCTTCGGATCAATATCTCGGGATAGCATCAGTCGAAAGACATTAGGTTTAGCATATCGGTTTTACATTTTGTCGTCTCAATCACGTCGATCTTGATCATCGCTTTCATCTTAATGTCTCGATCTGATCACGTCGATCTTGATCGATCTCATCCGCTCCTTTTACGATCTGCGACCTTCTCTTGATCTTCACGGTGATTTTCTTTATGATCGGCTTATGCCGCTCTTGATCACTATGCTCCGGCGTCGGTTCTTACGATCATCGATCAGTCGTTACAATTCATCCGATCTTACGATCACCGGGCAGCTTTTCTTCTCTTCCGATTTTGCCGCGACTCATCGATTAACTTCGGAACTCATCTAACTCATCCGATCTCGATCGGCCTTTTGTTCCTAACCTAAATGCGATCTCGATCATCTACGTCTGATTTCGTGAGTTCCCCCTCAATTTGTTCTTTCGTTCCCCCTCAACTTGTTATCTGTAAATTAGCTTCAATAACACAAGTTGATAATGTTTTGGCATAATTCATCAAAACTAAAATATTCCAACACCAACTTAACCGACTGGACTTTGTTTAATGTGTTAGTCCAACACCCAACAAATGTTTATCGAGTTCACACTCAACCAATCCCAGAAATCAGAACTAGAATCCCTAGTCTGAAATCTTGCAAAACAAATTTAACCTAACTTTTGAGTTTGGGTAAAGATTTGTTGTGGTTCCAACTGGAAATCTACCCTAGTGTTTATGTAGCCAAAAAGATAGAGGATGAGATTTCTATGCTAAGAACAATGGGATGAACACATAAAAATAATCTTCAAATTTTGTGTTCTTCGTGCGGAAATTCTGCTATAGTTTTTGCTTCTTGATAACTTTTCCGTACTCTTCACTTTGAAGAGCAATCCCATTTTATAGACCACGAAATCAAAGAGCTGTTGGAGAGCAATTTGAATTTCGGCTATATTTGGTAGGTTTGTAGGATTTGATGTGACGTGCTTCCAATATCGGCGTGGCCGAAGGCATGATTAAGCGCCGTTTGTCTCCACGATGTCGAATCCGCATTGTCGACGTTTGCGTGTCGCTCTCTCATTGGCTTCCACGAGTATAGCACTTCATGTTTGTCGATTAACGTTTGACATTCTTCTTGTAGAAGATTAAGTATTGTCACGGTGTACCATTTTGGTTAACACCAAGTGTGGTGACTTTGATCGATCTACGATAGGGAGTCTTCGATGCAGTTGTCTTAGCACAATTTGCAGACTCGGCTGATGTAGGTCTTCTGGTCTTCTTGATCTTTTGGTAGTCTTCTAATCATCAGGTTACTCTGAGTCTCAGTGTCTTGATCATCTCTCTTGAGTCTTTAGGTTTCTTACTGAGTCTTCAGGTTTCTCTGAGTCTTCAGGTTTCTCTAACTCTCAGTGTCTTGATCTTCACTTTGATCCGACTTCTTCTTGTCTTCTGACTTGTTTAGTCTTACGATCATCGACCTTATCTGGTCATCTGATAATTTGACCTGACCTATACATATTGAGTTCCCCCTCAATATGTGACCTATCTTTTACATCAGCTAACTATACATTTCAGCTGGTCATCTTAATCTGATTCTAAATCATCAGTCAGCTAACAGATCTGACTGGTCCTATTACAACCTGTTTTGGAACTTCCATCAAAACTAAATACAAATTTCCCAACACTTTTCCTTCTAAACAAGTAATACTTCTCTATCTAAATAAGTAACACTTTTCTATTTAAACAAGTAATACTTTTCATCTAATCAAGTTATACTTTTCTATTTAAATAAGTAATACTTTTCTATGTAAACAAGTAATACTTTTCTATCTAACAAGTTATATATACTTTTCTATGTAAACAAGTAAAACTTGAATCTAAAAAAAATTACAAATATAACATACATAAATAAAAATTATACATAAATGATAAACATTATGCATACATAAACAAGAAAAAAAATAGAGTTTCATAAACGAAAATTTAAACGAAAAAAAAAGTGTCACCTGATGAATAATAATAATAAAAAAATAGAGTTTCATAAACAGTCGGGATAATAATCATCCTCATTATCCCCCAAATTAGCAGTAAAAACAAATTAGGAACGAAACCGATTTCATCATCGCCACCGCCGCCACCACCACCTCTGCCACCATCATCTCTGAACTCGGCCATGCTGCCACTGCTGCCACCACCACCACCGCCTCCATCACCACCGCCGCCACCACGACCAATGACCAGGCCACTTGAACCGCCACCACGACCGCCACCGCCACCTGAACCATCGTCCTCGAAATTAATGATGTCGAGGAAAAAATCTGATGAGCAACCCATTTGAACGGCCAGAGCCGATGCAAGCCACTGCGACTTCCATTGATTTTCTTCTCTGATCTCGGCCGTCACCATCTCTCTAATCTGCTTTAACGATGCGGTGTGGTGGGTAGCTTCGGCGGCTATGGTCTTTAACAGAGGTCTGAGACGAGTAGGTCAGAGAGGAAGACAACCTACCGTACCCGAGTATCCGTTGTCTATTGATGTCGACCTCCTCCACATAGATCTGATTCAAATTAATTGGAGGAGCTTGTGGATTTGAACCTGACGGTTCACCCACCCATGCATTTTGCGACTTTTTCGACCTATCTCGCCGCAAATCTTTGTAAAAAAATTAAATATTATAATTAAGATCAGGTGTAATAATTATAAAATACAACATTAATTACTTACGTGCACGTCGGTGGTGCGGCTGTATGTGGAGGTCCTCGTCTCCTCTTTGTAGGGGTGGCCGAGTGCCAACGTCTCTAGAGCATTTAGAGTGTGTCCGAGCCGTAGTTCCTGTAAAAAAAATAAAAATATTAATATTAATTATTGTTGGATTATTCCTACAAGAAAAGTGAACATGTCTTTCTTCTGGAATAATATCAGCGGAAGGATTAACAAGATGGTTGAATTCCACGTTGCACTAGATTCTCCTAGTCCAAATAGCAGTCACACGAACTGCTTTTAATTTCCACAATTTAAGTGTCTTTTATGTATTTGGGATATGATGATCTCTGTGAGAATTTTGAGTGAAGTTCTAATGCAGCGTCAAAGCCAGTGCCCCAGAATGAGAATGAAAAAACCTTTTTACCGTAAGCGTGAAACGGTTTTTCTCATTTGAAAATCAAATTCAAAACTTGGATAGTTATCCAAAACTAATATCCTATGTGTGTATTATTTATATTATATTAATTAATTAATTATAATTAGTTAATATTAATATTTTTTTTCATCTCCCACTCACACATGTAATTTTGAATCTCACACTCATTCCCTTCACTTTATATTCCATCACACATCACCTTTTCATACAGGCAAATAAATCGTGTGACCTTTGAGATTATGAGTTTTTTTCGCTATATACTTGTTAAGGACATATAGCAACTCAACCAGTTTTATATGAAGATTTCAAAACTCGTTATACCCCAGAACTCTTTTATTTTAACACCAATTGACATATCTCATTATTCCTTTGAAAATTAGAGTATATTCAATCTTTCATAAAATCTATGTATCCATAATCGAGTTCCTAACTCAATTTACTAGTCAACGAATATTATAGAACGTGTTAATAAAGATATTCTTCCTTTCACACAGAATATCCACAATCTCCCATTATAGCTGCTTTCCTAGACATGTACCGCATTACTATATCAATCATAGTTATTGGTAGCACGCTAAAGTAGCAACACTAAAGTGAAGATTTGAAAATTCAGTTGAAAGTCTTAAGGGTACTTTTTAAGAGGCTTATTAAAACCTCAAGGTCTCATACAATGAGAATATATGAAAAAATTTATCATTCCCTTATGGTCAATTAGCACATGTGGTATGAAAAACACATGTCACGATGTTCAAACTTCTCAGGATGGAAGCGTATGTCATCATTATATTTAACATCGTGTAAATCATAGTTCAAGTGTAACTCCGACACTTAACTTCGATATCCTCCCACTATCGTTTAGAGAATACTTTGATTTAGCCTTATAACAAGTAAAATAGATTCGTGGAAAATTTATTACGATTATCATAATATTAAAATGATATAATCTCATCTTTGCACATATCAAAAAGTCAAAGGCGATTACTCGTATGAGAGAGTCAATCTTACTTGTAGACATACAATAATATGAAACGTCATATAATTCACAATACATGAATACATGGTTATAACAACTTATAACAATATTTACATTTACAACATACAACATTCACTTCGCATTAAGTTATATCCTATGCAAACCTAAACCTTTAACATGTCCCAGAAAAACATCTCTGGGAATAGGTTTAGTGAAAGGATCTGCTAACATCAATCGAGTCGAAATGTATTTAAGCATCACTTTCTTCTTTTCTATAATATCTCTAACAAAGTTGTACTTCAAGCCAATATGTTTGGTTTTTCCATGATATTTGGGATCCTTTGTGTAAGCAATTGCAGCTTGATTATCACAATGAATTGTTATAGCTCCCACTTGAGCGTTTTCAATTCCCAAATGTTTCTTGAATCTCCTTAACCAAATTGCTTATTGTACCGCAGATGCACATGCCACAAATTCAGCTTCCACAGTGGATAGTGCGATGCAAGTTTGTTTCATGCTACACCATGAGATTGCTCCATTATTAAGCAAGAAGACATAACCAAAAGTTGATTTACGTTCCTCTAAATCAACACTCTAGTCTGAGTCTGTATATCCACTCAGTGTCATATTATTTCCTTGATAACAAAGACAATAATCTGCAGTTCCTTTTAGGTATCTGAAAATCCTTTTAACTGTCATCCATTGTTTTTTTCCCGAATTAGATTGATACCTGCTATCCAGACCAACAGCATAACAAATGTCTGGACGTGTGCACAACATTGCATACATCAGACTTCCAATCGCATTAGCGTATGGTACTTTGGACATTTCGTCCTTTTCTACTTGAGTCTCGGGACACATGTCACGGCTTAATGTCTCTCCTTTTATAACAGGAGTATCTACAGGCTTACATTTATCCATTTTGAAACGTTCTAGAAGTTTCTTTATGTATGTCTCTTGAGACAATCCAAGTAACTTCTTTGAACGATCTCTATGGATTTTTACACCAAGAATGTATTCTGCTTCACTCATATCTTTCATTTCAAAGTTTGAAGATAGCCATTTTTTAATGGTCTTAAGATACTCTTTGTCATTTCCAGCTAAAAGTATATCATCCACGTATAGTGATAGAAAAATAAAACTATCATTGGATCGTTTAACGTAAATGTAGTGATCTTCGTTTAAAGAAACAAAATTGTATGAGATTAGAGTAGTGTGAAATCTCAAATACCACTGCCTTGAGGCTTGTTTAAGTCTGTAAATTGACTTTTTCAACTTATAAACTTTATCCTTTTGACCTTGAAGAATAAATCCTACAGGCTGAAGCATGTAGATTTCTTCGTCCAATTCTCCATTGAGAAAAGTTGTTTTAACGTCCATTTGATGTAATTCTAAATCCATACCGGCTACCATAGCTAGTAATAGGCGAATTGAGGCAAATCTCACAACAGGTGAAAAGGTTTCTTGATATTCAATACCCTCTTGTTGGGTAAAACATTTTGCCACCAAACGAGTTTTATACCTCTCTATTGACCCATCAGCCTTTCTTTTGATTTTGAGAATCCATTTATTCCCAATTGCTTTGCGCCCCTTAGGAAGATCTACAAGTTCCCAAACTTTATTTGAACTCATAGATTCCATTTCTTCTTCCATTGCCTTTTTCCATTTTTCTTTTGCCGGATAGGACAAAGCCCCTTTCACATTCTTAAGCTCATCCTCGTCGACTGGAAATTCATCCCCATTTTCTAGAGAAACAAAGAAGGCATGTCCTTCAATGTCATAATGTCTCTTAGGCATATGTTTCCTAATACTTTTTCAAGGTTGATGTGTTGTTAAATCTTCGTTTGATAAAATATTCTTGTCAAGATCCATTTGATCTTCAACTGGAATACACTCATCAAGATCCACATTATTAGTCAAATCAACAATTTAAGTGCCTTTTATGTATTTAGGATATGATGATCTCTGTGAGAATTTTGAGTGAAGTTCTAATGCAGCGTCAAAGCCAGTGCCCCAGAATGAGAATGAAAAACTTTTTTACCGTAAGCGTGAAACGGTTTTTCTCATTTGAAAATTAAATTCAAAACTTGGATAGTTATCCAAAACTAATATCCCATGTGTGTATTATTTATATTATATTAATTAATTAATTAAATTTACGGACTTAATCCTCTTGACCTTGAAGAATAAATCCTACAGGCTGAAGCATGTAGATTTTTTTGTCCAATTCTCCATTGAGAAAAGCCATTTTAACGTCCATTTGATGTAATTCAAAATCCATACCGGCTACCAAAGCTAGTAATAGGCGAATTGAGGTAAATCTCATAACAGGTGAAAAGGTTTCTTGATAATCAATACCCTCTTGTTGGGTGAAACCTTTTGCCACCAAACGAGCTTTATACATCTCTATTGACCCATCAACCTTTCTTTTGATTTTGAGAATCCATTTATTCCCAATTTCTTTGCGCCGCTTAGGAAGATCTACAAGTTCCCAAACTTTATTTGAACTCATAGATTCCATTTCTTCTTCCATTGCCTTTTTCCATTTTTATTTTGCCGGACAGGACAAAGCCACTTTCACATTCTTAGGCTCATCCTCGTCGACTGGAAATTCATCCCCATTTTCTAGAGAAACAAAGAAGGCATGTCCTTCAATGTCATAATGTCTCTTAGGCGTATGTTTCCTAATACTTTTTTGAGGTTGATGTGTTGTTAAATCTTCGTTTGATAAAATATTCTTGTCAAGATCCATTTGATCTTCAATTGGATCTTCAACTGGAATACACTCATCAAGATCCACAGTATTAGTCAAATCACTCCCACTTGGATCGGATGGAGTGTGATTTTCATCAATCTCAAAAATAGGTTCAGCATTTCGAATGCCACCCTTATTAGGAAATTCAGTCTCTAGAAAAGTTACATTACGAGATTCTATTTTAGTCACACTCCCATCTCCTTGATCTCCAATTAATACGTACCCCTTAGAATGATCACAATATCATATAAAGATACATTTCTTCCCTCTTGGACCTAACTTTCCATACTGACTCGAAGAATCAAGTACGAAAACTGCAGATTCCCAGATTCTAAGGTTACTTAGGTCAGGTTTTCTACCATTCCAAAGTTCATATGGAGTTGAAGTGATTGACTTCGAAGGCACTCGGTTCAACACATAAGCCGTAGTTAACAACGCATCACTCCAAAAGGAGATAGGTAAATTGGCTTGTGCTATCATGGACCTTGTCATCTCCAACAATGTTTGATTCTTTCTTTCAGCCACACCATTTTGTTGTGGCGTATAAAGAGTCGTCAATTGCCGAATTATTTCTTTTTCATTACACAGTTCCTTGAACTGATCAGACAGATATTCACGTCCTCTATCGGTTCTTAAAACTTTTATAGTTTTGTCCTTTTGTTTCTCAACCTCATTTAGGTATCGTCTAAAGCAATCTAATGCCTCAGATTTGTGAGAAATCAAATAGACATAACCAAAACGTGAATAATCGTCAATAAAAGTAATGAAATAGGAAGCTCCATGACGTGCCCTCACATTAACAGGACCACATATATCAGAATGAAGTAATTGCAACAGAAATTCTGCTCTAATAACTTTTCCAAATGGTTTTCTAGTCATTTTACCAGCAAGACAATGTTCACATTTGGATAACTCAACCTTTGAAGATGAACTTAAAAGCCCCTCTTTTATAAGTCTGTTCATCCGATCTTGCCCAATATGACCTAATCTAGCATGCCATATATTATCATCTACATTAGCATCACTAGATGAACAAACATTTAGAAAACACGAACAATCTTCATAATAACTAAACGTAGTTCTATTACAATCCAATACAATAAAACCATCATAAAGATGTCCAGTACCATAGCAAACATCATTCAAACTAATAACAATCATGTCTTTAGTAAACAACATAATATATCCTAAACATAGTAGAACAGAAACAGAAATAAGATTTCTTGTGATATCCGGAGCATATAAGACATCATGCAGGATCAAAGCATGTCCATTGTCCAGCTCAAGTTTACAAGTCCCAACTCCTTTGACTTCAACTCGAGCATTATTTCCTACATAGATCCATCTCGTCCCTTTTGAAACACGACGAAAATCTACATATGCTCCTCTGTCTCGAGTTACGTGGTTTGTTGCCCCTGAGTCTATAATCCACAAAGGATAAGATTCAGTTAGTAAAACAGCACTTGAGACATTTACCATACTCAAATTAGAATCAGAAAGAATTACCTTGCTCCTCTTGAGCTCAGGGCATTCTCGAGCAAAGTGACCAAGCTTATGACAATTATAACAAGTCATCTTGCTCTTATCTTTCTTCTTCTTAAACCTTTTATTTTTCATCTTTCCACCAGGATTGTTCGTAGGATTGTTGGAAGGATTCCCAGTCTGAGGTTGCTTACCTTTCTTCTCTTTCTTCCAGTTTTTCTTTCGTTTAAAGCCCGAAGCTTGTTTCGAACTGGATTCAGTGAGGTGAACACTAGATGATGACTTGACAGCTCCAAGTCGTTCATCTTCTAGCTCAACATGTCGAACTGCATAAACTAAAGTCTTGATACTTTCGTTATGGGTCAAATTGACCTTCAAGTGTTCCCACTTATCGGGAAGTGACCGGATAAGAGCTTGAATTTGTTGTTCGTCAGAGAGAATATGACCAACTGTTTTAAGTTCCCTGGTCATATTAGACATTTCACGGATATGTTGTCTAATATTATGATCAACCTTTTTCTTATAAGTGTCGAACTTAATAGTGAGATGCCTCAGACGAGTAACTGATATACCTCCATACTTCTCCCTCAGATATACCCAGATATCATGAGCAGATGGATTTTGTTCACACTCGTGAATCATGTCATCAATTACCGAACTGACAAGTATACCTCGAGCTGTAGAATTTTTCTTTTTCCACACAAGGTATACATCTTGGTCCCTTCTCCCTTGAGTCCCAGTTCCAACTCCAGGATCCTCCATCACATGATTGATAGCGTCTAAAGCATCTTGTTCGTCAAGGACGTACCAGATCTTATAACGCCAGGTGTCATAGTTATCACCATTTAGTTTCTCGCCCTTATTCAACTCAGCGACAATAGTTTTTGATGTTATTTGTCTAGAATTTGCAAGAAGTGATTCAAAAATAAATGTAAGTCCACATATATTATAAAATTTTACGTAAAGCAAGTTTGACATCCAAAATTGCAAGTACAAAATATGATTTTGAAAAATAACTTAAAGTCATTAATCATCAACCATATCATGCACCTCAAAATTGGATTCAATCTTCAAAACATAAAATTGCATAAGTTTTAGCAATAAGCAATCACCCAAAGCTAAAACAACCCACAATATGAAATAACAAGCTTATATTAAAACATACATCCAACATATATGTAATAAAGCAACTATCATTTCATACAACAGTAGTTTTTCTAAACAGACTAACACAAGTCTAATAAAACAAACTACAATAACAAATAGTCATATACAAATACAACTAACGAGGTCCTCTTAAGTAAAACAAGTCACGTCTATTTTTCACAAGAGACTCGATATCCTTTTCAAAGGTTTTTCCAGCAACATTATGAAAAACATTTGCAAAAGGGTCTAACAAGAAATTTCTAATTCCACTGTTTATTTTATGCCTCATATTAAGAACACCGGATTGGCGAAGTCCCCCATTTCCTAAACATGCAGACCGTGCAGCTTGTTTACACTTTTCATCAACAATCATGTTTATTATGACGTCTCGACCAGAAGGTACATCATCTAATGCTGATAATTTACCCCAAAAAATAGTTTGAAATTCGGGTGAAAGTGAATTAGTCCAAACAAAAGGAGTGTCAATATCACTGCCTACGGTCGATGGAAGAATCTTTCTCTCAACCAAAAACTCCAAATATATGTACATGTCATACATGCATATAAAATGTTCTTCTAGAGTTTGATTTTCTTTCATTTTGCAATTCATAAAACTTTCAAGCACTATTTCCCTTCGACGAATGTCTCGTGTAGAACGCATACCTAGAAAATGAGCAACCAATCAATAATAAATTAGTCGAACTTCCAACACATGAATACAAAACCTACCCATATGCAAAAGGAAAACACATTTCCAAGCGTAGTAAGTTAATTCACAAGTGAACATAGTTCAACTTTGGTCCTCAATTTCATAGATAAATAAATAAATATTTTTAATAAAAAAACTCAAATGCCACAAAACAGTGCTCATTATGAATCTACACAGAAAACCAAGCTCACAGGAATTTTTGGTGATAAAAACGAATTTAAATTGACCTTAAACGAGTCAAATGAAGATGAAAAGAGCGCGCAATTACCGGAATTGGCAAAAAATAGGCCTGAACGCGTTGCGCACGCGAGTCCCGAGGACAACAGACCCCCACACGCGTGCTCACGCACCATGCACGCGCCGTCACCGATGGCCGCGAGTGTGGCCCACGCGCCGTCACCGACAGCCGACCGTGAGGTTCACGCGCCATCACCGACAGCCGCGCGTGCGGCCCACGCTCCATCACCACCGGTCGCGCATCTGTCTCACGCGCCGTCTGACTTTGACCAGTTTCAATTTTTAAAAATTGCAATTTGGGCCCTAGAAAATATCTAATTTTCAAAAGGCAACCCCACAATTTTCTGAAAATTTTCGATTTAGTCCCAAAAGATTACAGAATTTTCAAAAATCCATAACTCACTCAATACTTGACCAAAATTAACAAATAATATACCAAAAGAATCGTCTCGGAATGTAGAGTCTTTTTACACTAATAAATATCCACTATTCATATTGTATTTGTTCGAATTTCCAGTCAAAGTCTCATAAATTTTCCCAAAAAATAATTTTTATCTCGAAATCGGTAAGGCCAAAAATTATGAAACTTTGCAGTATGTTTAATGAATATACAAAGCATGTACAGTAAAAAAATTGGCCCCTAAATCATCCGTTTCAAAAAATCCAAATTATGCAATGGTAAATGGGAAAAAAATACGAACGCACTTAAAATATGAGAACAGAGAAAACACATATATCCCAGGCTATATATGTACGAACGAAAAACACAACAAGCACAACGAGAATCCAACACATTGGCTCTGATACCAATGTTGGATTATTCCTACAAGAAAAGCGAACATGCCTTTCTTCTGGAATAATATCAGCGGAAGGATTAACAAGCCGGTTGAATTCCACGTTGCACTGGATTCTCCTAGTCCAAATAGCAATCACACAAACTACTTTCAATTTCCACAATTTAAGTGTCTTTTATGTATTTGGGATATGATGATCTCTGTGAGAATTTTGAGTGAAGTTCTAATGCAGCGTCAAAGCCAGTGCCCCAGAATGAGAATGAAAAAACCTTTTTACCGTAAGCGTGAAACGGTTTTTCTCATTTGAAAATCAAATTCAAAACTTGGATAGTTATCCAAAACTAATATCCCATGTGTGTATTATTTATATTATATTAATTAATTAATAATAATTAATTAATATTAATAAATACTTTCAATTATGAACTTAATTATTGTACAATTAAATAAATTATATTACTTACTTTCGCCATGCGGTGCTCCAGAATCGACCGGAATCCGGCCTTGTGCACAGCGACGCTCCCATCCCCTCCTTGCTGGCTCAAACGGTTTTGGCGATTCTTCCGACACATCTCCTGGTATGCGGGATCGCTCCAAATCGCCACAATCGACTCCCATACGCCTAGGTCTAGGTCATCCGTCATATCCAGCCCTACATCCCTCCACCTGGCATGCCACCTGTAAAGCATATCCTTGTACTGGGCTTGGGCAAGCTTACAGAACGGCAAGTAGAAATCGGCAAATGTCATACCATCCCCCCACTTCTTCTGTTTTTGCATTTCATTAACACAAACTTTATTAAATTTATATATAACAATATATATATATATATATTAAATTAAAATAAGTAATCAATTATTGTACGTACCCTAAACTCGTCGAAGTAGAGTTGGCGTTGTTCTTCAGACACACCTTTCCAATTATGGGCCCCCATTGCAATTGCAACTCGCAAGATAGAGTTGGTGGCTAGAGTGGAAGCCTCATGATCGGGTATAATGCTGAAACATATTAAAAAAATTAATAAATATAATTAACAATTAATTTTATAACTAAACAAATTAATAAGTAAGTAAAAATTATAACTTACTTTCCCTGACTCAGATCGATCGCCAATCGAGTAGTGGGGGCTGAGCCACGATGAACAGAGGCCGAGCTTGAGCTTGAGCCCAACCCCGCTGGAGATGACCCTGTCGGGGGCGGTTACTGCGAGACAAATCATCAATCTCTATGTTAAGCTGTGGTTCTTGAATTTCTTCAAGTTCTATCATCATACGGCCTTGTTCCTTAAAGACATAGTCATTTTCGAGGAACCTGGCCTGCCTAGAAACAATCACTGTTTGTTTCTCAGGTAGATAGAAGTAATATCCTTTAGTTTCCTTAGGATATCCCACAAGGTAACTCCTTTCACCTTTGGATTCCAACTTATCGGTAAGCATCTTTTTCACAATCGCGGGGCAACCCCATGTTTTGATATGTGTAAAAGTTGGCTTCTTGCCACACCACAGTTCATATGGTGTATGCTCAACCGATTTAGATGGAATCCTATTCAGAATGTAAATTGAGGTTTGTAACGCATATCCCCATAAGAATGTCGGGAGAGAGGAAAAGCTCATCATGGACCTTACATGTCTAACAGGGTTCGATTTCTTCTCTCGGACACACCATTCATCTGAGGTGTTCTGGGAGGAGTCCATTGTGACTGAATTTCATGTAACTTTAAGTAATCAATGAATTCATGGCTAAGGTATTCACCTCCTCGATCTGATCGAAGAGTCTTGATACTCTTACCAAGTTATTTCTCTACTTCAACCTTAAACTCTTTGAATTTCTCAAAAGATTCGAATTTGTGTTTCATAAGATACACGTATCCGTATCTTGATAAATCATCAGTAAAAGTGATGAAGTATCCGAAGTGACCCCTAGCTAGAGTGGGCGATGGTCCACATACATTGTTGAGGATCAGCTCTAGAACTTCTTTCGCACGCACCCCTTTCCCAGAATAAGTTTGTTGATCATCTTGCCCTTGAGACAAGATTCGCAATCTCCACAAGACTCAAAGTCAAATGGGGTTAAGTAGTCTAACTTTCTTAACCTTGCAATTCCTTTCTCGTTTACATGATCAAGTCTACAATGCCACAAGTAAGTCGGGTTTTCATGATTACTAAGTTTAAGTCTTTTATTTTGTATATTAAGAACATTATATCCACAATGCAACAAATATAAACCATTCACCATAGGGACATTCCCATAAACCACACAATTCAACGTGAAATAACAATTATTATCACTAAAATGGAAGGAATAACCCTCAATGTCTAACATAGGAATGAAAATAATGTTGCGAGTAATAGGAAGAACGAAATGATAATTATTAAGTTCTAATCTAAAACCAAAGGGTAAGTCTAACACATAAGTCCCACACGTTCAGTAGCAACTCTTGTTCTGTTTCCACGTGTAAGACGACTTCACCCGGCCTAACTGCCCTAAGACACATGAGCCCCTTCACATTCGTACAAATGTGTGAGCCATATCCAGTATCTAATACCCAACAATTAGCGTTATTTGTGGATATGTCTATCTTAATAACAAACATACATGTTCTAGTTCTTCCAGTGCCCTCTTCTACTTATAGTAGAGGCACACATCCTTATCTACCCGCTCCTTGTTTTGAACACCATCTTAGTGATAGTGAACTCAAAAGTCTTGAGCACGTTTTGAAGTTCAGTGATGGTCGCATCCGTCTTATTCATATTGTAGTTCACAATGGAGCTAAAATACGAATCCGAGAGCGACTGGAGTATAGCATAAATGAAAACGTTGGTCTTTTAGCTCAAAGCCTAAATTACCAAGTTTATCAATTAAGCCCATCATCTTAAGCACATGAGGTGAAATCTTCTCTCCTTTAGTTAGCCGGCATTTGAACAGATCTCTCATCACTTCATAAATCTCAGAACGAGATTCATAATCAAAGAGATCCTTCAAATGCTTGAGCATTTAGAAGGGGCCCATTTTCTCATGTTGCCTTAAGCAATTCGGGAGTCATGCCGAGCAACATCACACACTGTGTCTAGGAAGCATCCTTTTGGTGCTTATTCTGAGCTGCTACGTCAAACGTAGCTGTCTCAAGAAACCAGTTGCAGGGGTAATAGGGATTGGCGTGTCCAACACGTACTCAATCTTTTCTTGCCTTAGCACCAAACACACGTTTAGGTGCTAGTCCAGAAAATTTGGCGTAGCCAATTTGTTTGTTTCCAAAACACATCTCAATAACAGTTATATATTTCAACTAACCAAGAGAAATAAAATAAAATGGGAATTAAACACATAATTCCTATGATCAATATTCAACAATCAAAATAAACATGGCCTTTCTTTTGTGTTTATTTTGTCTCCATTATTTTCACATACTCAACGACCTCATCGGAAGAGTGCGAATTTATATCAAATATAAATTGTAATGGACTAGGATCCACATTCCTACTATCATGATCCCTGCTTTGGCTGAATATCACAATAGCATAACTGGTAGGTCTCCAAACCAATTGCAAAATTTACAATTCCTAGTTGATTGAACCTAGTTCAATCGGATGTCATTTAACTTTCGTTTCCCTGCTTTGGCTGGTGAAACAAAGTTAAGTTGGTTTAAAACCATCAAGCGGCGACACCACGTGTCCCTATAAAAGTCCCGTTGAATGTAGATCCGAGCAAAAGACTTTGATCTTAAATACCCATTGGAACGAAATCCCCGGTTTACTTTTAACTTTGATGGAAGACATCTTATCAAATTAATGAGAAAATCATATTTTAGTGAGGATCATTTTAAATGCGGGGTACTAATTGCTTAATCGAGATCCAACATGTTAATCTACATCACATTTAAGCAATTATTGGGCGCCGCCTACCCAAACATGATTTCATACGGACTAACACTTATATGGGCGCCATCTACCCAAACAATCAATACGGTCCGACAATTATTGGGCGCCGCCTACCCAAACAATTTAATGCGGACTATAACTAATAATGTAAATATTAATTCACCTAAACAGTTATACAAGTGAGGAGCAACTAATAAAGTTCTCACTAAAACATAAATTTTGCACGTGTAAAATCAATAAGTATTTAGCATTGCAAAATAATTTATTCTAAATAAACACGTAAATCAAATAAACGCGTAAATAAATTATTCGTAGGAAATTAGAGTTAAAATTAGAAATACCAACAAGTTCTAAGCTTTCAGTCATTTCTAAAATCCTCTATAAAATATTTGTCCAAAATATAATTTTATAGAATTTTCATAAATTAGGGCCAACCAAACAAGCCTTTATGAACTAATTCAGAATTTTAAATAAAATTACAGCCAAACATGGTCTTAACCTTTTTTCAGATTTTTTTTTTTTAATTAAATCTGCAAGGGCTTAATGTGCAAATTCCAGGAATTTGCATACAATGGTGAGAATCCAATTCTCAAACCAGGCCCCTCGGCCATTGACGCAAACAGGAGCCCGACACTCAGCAGCCATCGGCCACAATGCAGGACGAATCGCCGCCAACACGAGCGAAATCACTACCGCTCCGATCCAATAGCAGCGGCCGTCGGTTTTCATCTCTCGCCCAGCAAGATCAAAATCCGACGGGATGTCCTCCGGCGACAAGAAATTTAGAATTCAATTTGATCAGATTAGGATTTGAGCGTGGTGTAACCCCTTGCGTGAAAAACAGGGGTGTTGCAAATTTATTGCTTTTCTGTGATAGTTGCATCATGTTTCTATGATAATTGCATCAATTACCATTGAAAAATACAACAAAATCACATATGAATAGTTTGCATCTAATTTGACAAATCAAACCCTTTTACAAAGACAAAACAGGCGGCTTCATGTTGATTTCCAGAAAATTTTCATTAAGCCAAATAACTCATTACGAGGCTGTCTAAATTGTTGACCCTCAAATAGAGGCAGACGAAGGAAAAACAATCAAGTCTTCCCAATCAGGGAAAATTAAATTTTGTTATCAATCAATAAATTTCACACGAAAAATATTATGCAATCAAATCAAGAGCTTGAGCTCTGATACCACTGTTGGAATTTAGAGGTACGTAAACACGTAATACATGCGCAGCAGAATTAAATAGTTCACCAACAACGAACATATAATTGCATAATTAAATACGTGTAAACATAAAGAGAAACCTTATAGTAAATCGTACGCATATTTTTCTACTATGGTATCCACGAAATCCCCAATCACGGACTTGCACGGATTTGTCAGCGTTGAATCCCGAGATGAATTTGCTAGGAAAATTCTAACTCTAGATCTTATGGAGAAAACAATGAATTAACGTTGTTTGTGAATTTCCAAGATCTCATATATATAGGAGAGACACAACTTAAATCTTAAGCTAACCTGATTAGGAAATAAAATTCATAATCTCATAAAATAAATCTCTTAGATTTATTTCCCATTTATAAAATCTCTACGGATTTAATTCTCATGTATATCAAATCTTTACGGATTTGATTTCATATATGTTAAATCCTATAATAATATTCCATATATTATTATTGGGAATCCTATTTAATTAAATCCAATTTAATTAAACATTAATAATAATTAATTCCAAATTAATATATTATTATTAAATTTCCATAAACTAAATATTAAATCCAATTTAACATTTAATCAACCAACTATAATCCGTAAAAGGGAACTACTTGTTGTGTGGGTCATAGGCCCTCATATATCGAGCGATTAGTCAAACTAACGGTCTTAATTGAACCCTAGACAATAAATCAGGCATTCTCAATATATGAGGTACGTTGCGAGAAACGTGCAACTACCTGTAACTGAAACATGGGCTATTACGATTTCCTCCTTTCATTCGTGAATACTCGATTAAGTCTTGAACATGATGAAGTGTCTATTCAAATAACTTAATCATATTATCTCTAATCACTAATTGATCATGTGTGTCACACTTAGCCACAAAGTCTAAGTTGGCGTGCATCGGCCGATGACTTAGATCCAATTATGATGAGAAGACGAGTATTCTCTCTAAATCCACACTGAGGAATGAATCATATTCTTGGTTCAACTACCACGCACATGCATTTCGTGATGAACTCAATCCAAGTCATTTCTACCCCTGGAAGGGTGCAAGTGTCGGTCATGGTCAAAGTTCATCATCCCACACATTTCGTGCGTATTGACCTCAAGTCAAAGGAGTATCGCATCGCTCCCACTAACCGAGACACTCGTAGATACATATAGTGGAAATACATCAAACGGTTTCCCGGATGGGTATACCAATACCCTCTAAGGTATTTGTGCATCCATCATGAGATACCTAGTATCTCGTAGTAAGTGAGATCTTACTACACTCTCTAAGAGCATGATGCAGATCGCACACCAATCTCCATTACATCATCAATATCCCATTCTTGATGATCCTTGATCGGGGCTATTTGTGAATCATACTTAAGTCATCTAAGTTCTCACAACCTCAATGACAGCAATGACTCATGGGAACACTTGCATGAATAAATGCAAACAATCAAATATAATATTTAAACAAGTGTATTGTCATACATTAATATTAAGTGAACTATGATATTAAATCAAACTGAACATCATCGAGTATTATATCCTTACAATAGATTGTCTCTAGGACACTAACACTAACACTAACAACCCTCCCACTACGACGAGGTTCCGGTTGTGTAAGTGTGTCGCTTGGTGTCAACTTGTACAGTTGGCATTGAGGTAAGCCCTCTTAGCTCGTCTAAGGTAATCTCACTTCTGGACTTTCTATCGTTCATAAAGTCTTCTTCCAAAAATTTAAAGTGCGTACTGATTACCACCTTTAGATCTTCGGGACAATAGAACATACACCCTTTCGTTCCGTCGGGGTACCCTATAAACAGCCTTAATTCTGAACGTGGATCCAATTTACCGGCTTCCTTGTCCAACACGTAAGCCGGACACCCCCAGATTCTCATGTGTTTTAAACTGGGCTTGCGCCCGGTCCACAATTCTTTTAGGGGTTTTGGAAACCGATTTAGATGGCACCAGGTTTAGAATATAAGTCGTTGTTTCCAAGGCGTGACCCCAAAACGATTTGGGTAGATCCGCATAACTCATCATTGATCTGACCATTTCTAAAATAGTTATGTTTATTCGTTCTGCAACCCAGTTTTATTGAGGGGCTCCGGACGTAGTTAACTGGGATACAATCCCTTCGTCTGACAAGTAGTTCAAAAATTCATCGCTGAGGTATTCGTCTCCACGATCAGATCGTAGAGACTTGATACTCTTTTCCCTATGATTCTCTGCTTGAGCCTTAAATTCTTTGAATTTATCAAAGGTCTCAGATTTATGCTTCATAAGCTAAATTTATCAAAGGTCTCAGATTTATGCTTTATAAGGTAAATTTATCCATATCTTGAGTAATCATCGATAAAAGTAACGAAATACTCATAACCTCCTGTTGGTCCTGGTGGAAACGAGTCTTACAAGTGTATGGGGGGAATACACGTGTTCAGTATTTTTAAAACTTTTTCTTACTGAGGTCAGCTTGGGTCAGATAATCCTGAAGATTAGGTCTTGAGAAGCACATATCGCTCTGAGTCAAAGTCTACTGAGACAGTGATCCTGAGCTGCTTTCAGATACCTCAGATAATCCCAACTGAGTCCTGAGTTTCAGAGATCCTGAGTTGCTTGGATCAGATAACTAACTTACTGAACCCTCAGAAGAGTAAGTTCAGTTTGGTAACTATCTGTTCTAGCTACTCGGATGTCTTGGAATGGTTGGCCCTTTAGTTTATACTCGTTTTAAGCTTTCTTTGAAAACCTTCCTTTAATGGAATAGTGATTAGGCTTGTGATTCAATTACATGCAACTTTTCGAAAGGATTGATTCCAACTGAAATATCGGTGAAAAATATGTTTTCAAACTCGGTGATGCAAATACAGTTAAGCACGATAAAAAAGCAATAAACAACCATGCGGTTTATAGTGGTTCGAGACTCAAGCTCCTCGTCCACTCTCTCGATCCTCGAGAGAAATTCACTAATCATACGAGCTTTACGACTACCTCGCGTAGTTTACTTACTCAACTCGGCCCCGAGCTTTCTGACTACTCCACGTAGTTTACTTACTCAACCCGACCTTGAGCTTTCTGACTACCTCCGTAGTTTACTTACTAACAAGCTTTCAGACTACCTCTGTAGCTTACTAACTTCACCTCTAGAGCTTTCTGACTACTCCGCTTAGTTTACTAACTCTTTACAACTCTTCTCACCAACAAACACACTCCAACTACCTTCTCAAGGGTTTGGGGTTTCTCGGTTGGTTTCCAACTAGGATGAGATATCCTTTACAATGAAGTACAATGCAAAGGGTTAGGATATCTCGACTAAGCTTCGGATATGTCTTATCAAGCTAGGCTTAGTTTAGTGAGCTCTCTTCAATATAAAAGAACTTGGTAAATTCTAAGTTTTTCGAGTGCTTTAACTTTGTGATAATAAGTTTGAGCTTCTTGAGTTGCTTATAAATTTCCCGTAACCTTATAATGTAGAGGGTCACAAGTATTTATAGGCATACACCAAGGTCACTCTTGAAAACTATCCGTTGGAGAGATAGCTTTGTGAGTTTCCTCTTATGGTGTCGCGAGAGCAGCTATATTTAGGGTTTGAAACTCCTAACACGTTTTAAGCAATAGCCTTTCATGTAGCCGGTCTTCACTTTTTGCGATTTGGAACTTTGTACTTGACATCTTTTTTGACGACACATCATTTTGTCGATTATCGGTATGGTGCGATGTTGTCTTCCTCTTTTTGACTTTTGTCTCCGGTTAAAAGGTAGACACCTTCAACGGCTCTTTTGGTTTACAAACTCGAGTTTGATATAACCTTAACAACACTTTCGACTTAGTTCCTTTTGTGCGCATTTGAATGTCTTGGCAAATATCTATTTTCTAAGGAATCGTGATCTTCTCGATGTTGCATCCTTGAGATAGATATATTGATTGCCTCGGAACATTCGGGTTTATCTTTGAGCATTGATGCATTCTTTGAGTCTTGATAATTCTTTGTGCCTTGATATTCTTGATCTTCGATCTTGATCTTCAAAGTCTTACGAGTCTTGAGGTCTTACGAGTCTTGAGTCTTACGAGTCTTCAAAGATATCTTGGTGATATCTTGAATCTTCATGTTGAGTCTTGATTCCTCGATTTCATCTTTGAGTCTTGATATCTCGGTTTCATATTAGTCTTGATTCTCGATTTCTTCTTGAGTCTTGATTCTCGATTTCTCCTTTGAGTCTTGAAAACTTCATTTCATCTTTGAAACTTCAGTTTCTTGAAACATCTTGAGTTCTTGAGTCTTGAACCTATCTGATCTATATCTGTTTGACTATACATTTTGCGAGATAACATCCTAAATACTCTAAAACCTGAATCATTTCAACTATCAAGATCATTCTGAACATGTCATACTCAGGGGTTTTGGGATCTTAATCAAAATCATATATCTTTTATTAAATTCATCTCCCAACACCTCCTCTTGCTTTGATTGACATTGGACCACATACGTCAGTGTGAACGATCTCTAACACTTTTGGCTCTATTCCCCTTGGCTCCAAATGCCCTCTTGGTCATTTTACCCTCCAAACATGATTCTTAGTTTGGAAATGGTTCAACCCGGAGTGACTCCAATGAACCATCTTGAACCAACCTTTGGATCCTCTTTGGATTAATATGACCTAGTCTCAGATGCCATAGAAGTGTTTCGTTCACATCTGCTGAACATTTTATTTTTATTACTCGAAACAGTCGATGTGTTATAGGATGCATTTCGTGAGTGGTGTGCACAGTTAATTGTGTAGAGATTATTCGACAATGTTCTATGACAGATAAACTCATTGTTTAGAAATTCCTTTTTGTACACTTAGCCATGTCATTGCAATGCTCCCAGTCCTCATACTTTTTCTTTTCCACTTTACTCAACTCGCCAGTTGGCTCATCTGGTTTTGGTGTGTCAAGGATCCACTTGTTCTTTTGTGCAGTTAGGACAATCATAATTTTTCGTTTTCAATCAACATAGTTTTCACCAGATAGTTGATGATCTTTAAGTATAGCATATAGTGGATTAAAAGGTTAACATGCTGAACTTAAATAAATAATGATTGTACAA
Organism: Stenogyne calaminthoides; assembly: GCA_037126765.1. NCBI lineage: Eukaryota > Viridiplantae > Streptophyta > Magnoliopsida > Lamiales > Lamiaceae > Stenogyne > Stenogyne calaminthoides. The sequence continues at coordinate 6,679,145 of JBBCBC010000035.1, read as the reverse complement.
GCACAAATAACCACATAATTTTGATCACATTATTCATATCAAAATCTCAAAACAATTTGAATATGCATCAACCTCATCTCAAAACAGTTTAAATAGGTCACGTGGGGTGAACTGTCTATTTAAACACATTCAAGCAGGTTACAAACAAGAACAGTTACAAACCTTTAATTCACAATTAATAGTCGGCTCCCACTTACCAATATAAGATTACAGGGACCACTACAAAAAATGCACGTTTTACCGATGAAAATTAGCGACAGTTACAAAAATTATCGCAAATAGCGAAGGTTTTTACGACGGTTACGGTCAAATGGTCAAAGCCAATAATTTTAGCGACGATCTAGAGAACCGTCGCAAATAGCGATGGTTTTAGCTACGATTTTAGCGATGTTTTGGACTAATCCCTTTAGCGACGGTATTAGCGACGGTTTTTACGACGGATTTAGCGACTGTTTTTTTGTACGGTCGCAAAAAAACCATCGCTACGGTTAGCGACCCTCAATTCAACGTCGAATTTTTTTCCGTTGCCAAAACCGTCGCTAATGTCGTTAGCGACGGTTTTTTTCGTCGCTAAAACCGTCGTTAAACCCCATCTTTTTTGTAGTGGACTTCGGGAAAGTATATGCATATCAATTTTATATCTAAGTAATAACCATGATTAAATACATAATTATATCATTTCGAACGAGCCTCGAGGGGAGCGTCATCGTCGCCACTAATAATAATTCACAATCATCCTTTTGGGAATTTATTCATGTGAAATCTATCTTTTGGTCGTTCCGACGGGAAATTTCTCCAAAAGAATTCACAAATAAATAAAACATGGAGATCAAATTTGACGTGATTTTATTATCCGGAATAAAATTTGTCAACAAAACATACTTAGTAATTTTCGAAAGTGAGATTTTCTTTTTGACAATTCAAAAATCATGCAAAAACATTTAACAGATAAAATTGCATGAATTTAAAACAAGCATCAAGACAAAATAAATCAAGTTGGGCACATATATCTAACTGTCATGGTTTAAATTTCCAAGTCTCGATCTTGAGAAATCATCTCTTTATTGACCTTCATCGTTTGTCTCAAAAAGCTCCCACTAAAATCGCAATAATTCTTTAAAAAATGTCCTCCATCTAGGGTCGGGACAACGTCTAGCAGCTTACGCCTACGCCCGAAAGCTCCGAGCGTAGGCTACTCGTCGCCCGAGAAAAAAAATGAGCAAGGTGGTCGAGAGGCCGAGGGGGCCGCGACCCAGCGTGCGCGCGCCAACGCATGCCCGCTCGTCGTGCATGGTGTGTGGCCCATGCTGCTCGGCGCCTTGCGTCGCAGCATGGGCTCGACCTCATCCCGCTCTCGCCCAAACTGCCCCTAGCCCACGTGCCCGATGTCATCCGGACGCATGCATTCATGCGCCCCAACATGTGTACGTGACGGTTTTTAATTCTTCGCCTTCCGTCTTCGTCCTCGATCTGGTTATAATTTATTACAAAAATAAATAAACTTATGATCTAGACTAGTCTATTACATTGGATAAAACAAATAGCCTAATCTACTCGTGGATTTTCTCATGAGAAAAATAAATCCGAACAAATCGAATTAAAAAAAATAATAAATTATTTGCATGTAAATAAAGCACATTAAAATACCATGACAATTGGATACCTGCAAAACAGAACTAACAGTTCTACTATCCAATTTCAATTTTAATGAACAACAATTTAAATTACAGTTTAAAAGATCAGAGCCCGAACCAGGCTCTGATACCAGTTGTTGGGATACTATATGCCAGGATCTATCGGGATGAACTTATAAACATAAATTTAAATTAACAATTATTACTAGCATGAATCAACCTAAGTGAATTCAATTAATAATTAATCCAACAACAACAACATGCAAACAATATTTCACGTAAAGGATCCTAGCATGCGGAATTTGAGAAAATGACTCTAAGGTACAAAAAATAGAGACAAGTGGTGACTCTAAGGTACAAACTGAGACATTTTTATCCCTAGAGTCAATTTTTATTACATTTTTGCCATTAAAAAGCTGTCAGCCATATCTCTTTCTCATTTAAATTGATTTCCTCTCTCTCTCTTCATTTACCAATTTCCACTCTCTCTCTCTCTTCACTCTCTGAAAAAACCCTCGCAGCTCTCTCGCTGCCCGCCCCCCTCTCACACGTCATCATCCCTCTTGCTCCCCACCCCCTCTCACAGCGTCGTCGTCACTCTCGCTCCCCACCCCCCTCACTCTCTTTTCCACACCGCTCAATTTTAGATAAATCAAACCAAATCGAATTAATGTAGAGAAATCGCGGCGGCATCGAGACCGCGAGGTTGATGACGTTGGTGTGAGGCCACAAACGGTGTGAGGGCCGTGGCGGTGTTGTTGTGAGGGCATATCTGGTTTCTGGGTTCTGGTTGTAAACCCTCGCCCACGCCGCCCACAAGGCAAGTTTTCGATTCCGCTTTTCCATTTTTTTTATTTCTGAGAACCTGTGTTTTCAATTCAGTGAAGTATGTAAATTTGACTTGATTTTTTGTTTTTGTGGTGGCGTTTGTGGTGTTTATGGTGGCGAATTTTCCGGTGGAGACGCTCGCGTGTGGTGGAGATTCGGTGTTGGAGACACTGTGGTGGAGACGGATTCTTGCTTTGGGTTTGTAGATCGGTTTTGCTCTGTTTTTGCATAGACGGGGTAGATTTTATTTTCACCGTTTCTTGGTTTTGCTGCCTGTGATTGGAAGAACACATTTTGAATCTATATTCTGTATATAGATGCTTAATTCTTGATTCTCATAGTGACTAAGTTCGATTAGTGAATTGTGTGTTTAAATGATTAAATTCATCAAGTTTGTAAAACATATATGTGAGGAAACTTGTGACAAATGTGAAATAAGAACTTGTGTGAAATAAGTTCGATTAGTGATATGTCTATGTGTTGGATAAGAACTTGTTGTATATGAGCATGATTTTGCTGTGATTTTGGTTTTGCTCTGATTTTTTTAATTGTTGTAATTTATTTCTGTAATTTTTTGGCAGGCAATCAATGATGAAGAAGAATCCATTTATTGCTCTGATTCTGATTTGATTTTCTGGAATTTCGGATAAGAACATTATTATTCTGTGTGATATGTATTTTTAGTATTTTGTGTAATTTTTGGGGATGTAAGTTTGTTAATTTTGTAGATTTTGGAATGTAATTTTTAATGATTTTTAAGATTTATTTTTCAGTTTTTTAGTTTTTTATAGGAAAAGTACAATTTCTGTAAAATTTGGGGATGTTCAATTTTTTATAAGGAATGTACAATTTTTTACAGGAAAAATACAATTTTAAAAGAAAATTCACTCCAAAATCGGCCCAGAAGTGCATAAGTTTGAAAAATGCACTCCAAGGCCAAGATACAATTTTTTTTTTAAAAAAACGCACTCCAAAATTGGCTCAAAATAGTGTTTTTTAAAATGCACTCCAAAATTGGTCTAAAATATAATTTTTTTTTAAAAAAATGCACTCAAAAATTGATCAAAATACAATTTTTTTTTAAAAATGCACTCTACAATACAATTTTTTAAAAAAAAAATGCACTCCAAAATTGGCTTAAAATACAATTTTCTTTAAAAAAAATGCACTCCAAAATTGATAAAAATACAATTTTTTTTTTAAAAAAGGCACTTCAAAATTAGACTAGAGGTGTAAAAATTAAAAAAAAATATTTTTTTTAAGTTACATATTTTCTGAATTGCAAAATGAGTTAATAAAATGCACTTTGAAATAAATAATGAAATTATATTAATAAATAATTTAATTAACTTGATAATTTAAAATATTTGGACTTTTAAAATTTTAAATTATAAAAAGTCAAAATGCGTCAGAAGTGCAGAAAACGGGTTAGAAGTGCAGAAAACGATCAAAAGGTCAACTTAGACTTTTTAACCATAATTTTGTATCTTAGAGTCACAATAAAGTTGCATTGTACCTTAGAGTCACTTGGGGAGTGACTTTGTACCTTAGAGTCACTCCCCCGCGGAATTTCTAGGAGTTTACGTAAACGTAACCGTTGGAGATACAACCGTTGAGACAGACAGGATCAAGTAACTGGCTACCAACCAAAAGTCCTTCTCAAGTATTCTCAAGTCTTCGTTCAATAACCCGGTGGAAGGTTCTCCAATGAACAATTTATAAAACAAATGAAAATTAAATAATTTGTTGCACCACCTTTTTGGATTTCTAATATTTCCAACTCATGGAATTGTGTTGGGGATGAAAAATTCATCTCCTATTTATAATATAGAGGGGGGAACGATTTGGAGTCAAATTAGGGTTAGGAAAGATCTTTTCTTGATCTCCAAGAAATCTTGAATATATCTCATATATTCTTCTTTCCATGTGTATTTTTCCACAAAAATCTCACACCCTTTTTAAGCCTAATTTTTGAAAAAAAATAAGAAGGGATTTTCAAGATTTGTTCTTTCTTGAATTTATGAGATATCATTGTATTCCAAGAATACATACCTTTTACAATAAAAATCTTTTCAAGTAAATCAAGAAAAAAATTTCTTCCTTCTTATTCCCCAATTTTCTAAAATATCTATTAAAGAGGCCAAGTGGGAGATTTCTTGAATTTATGGGATAATCTTGTATTCCAAGAATACTTATTTCCTTTCCATAAAATCTTTTCAAGAAAATCCTTCTCCCTCTTTTCTTTAATTATTTCAAAAATAATAAGGAAAAATATGCAACAAGAAATTTAATTTATTTTAAGCACCTTTTATTTATTGGACTTTAATTGGGCTACTTGAGGGGCCTTTAGGAGAATTAAGATGGATCTTCCAATGGGCTTCTGAATTCCAATATTGAGCCACAATATTATTCAGACCATTAATATTAATTAATTTCACTATATAATTAATATTGCACTATCCATCTCAAACCATATTACGGTAATATGGATCCCGATTATTATTTCCCGTGTTTAAGATTATTTAGTCCATTAATTAATTAAGTTACTGAAAAACTTTATATTAATTAATATCTTTATCCTTGGAGTAAGGACAACTCAACTTTATTATCCATACCGAAAAATTAATTCCACTTGCAATATTTGGTATAATAAAGGTTTCGAGCCCACCAAGGGGACCAATCATGCAAGACATTGCAAGCACACGATTCTCTGTATTAATTTAGCAACTGTCTTGTAATTAATATTATTGCCCAAGATATAGGGTATCGAAGTCGCAGTGATTATCTTCCCATTTATAAGTCAAAGTAATAACTACTAATCACACACAGTCCTTATTAAGTGACAGAGATTAAGAAATCAACAATCACTGAGGTCTAACTCTTCATCCCATAAGTCAGTGGGTGGGAAATGCAATTGGGTTCGAACTCTATAAGTACAAGCATGCATTGAACATTAGAAATTAAAGATAATATACAAGACACAACCTATTGAGTGCTTAGTGCATCTAGGAGTGTGAGGGTTGGTGTTATCCGTTTGTGTTGGTCAAATGTATCACAACATTTCAATCAACATTTGATCGTTTTATCTTGTATATATATGTTAGGTCGAATAGGATCGCTACTGAAAGAATTCCGTCTCATCTAAAAGTCCGAATTTGTAAAGAGGTGTGGAATTAATTCATTTATTTAATTTCCCTAACACTCTCCCTCACTCGTGGGATGAACTCTCTTACTCCATCATTGGGAGGAGGCCCATCGAGTGAACAATTTAATATGGGTGAAGTTTCTTTCAGCGGGAATTGAACCCAGGACGTGGGTGTGAGCCTGAAGGCTCTGATTCCATTTAAAAAAATTTGTCTCATCTAAAAGTCTAAACTTGTAGAGAGGTGTGGAAATAATTTGTTTATTTAATTTCCTTAGCTAACAGCTACCATACTTGTAGAAAGATTGTTAGGGAAGTGTGTATTTACACTATATCTTTTAGGGTTTTGTAAAAGGTCCTTGTTTGTGTCACTACTCGTTATAGTGAAGTTTTAAGACATGAGGCTCGTATAGACTGAATTAAGACTATACAAAATTTTGAATCAATTTGCAAAGTACTTTTAAGTCTTCTGTTGTTATATGTTGTCATGTATGTTTGTATAAATGTTTACAACACTCTGTAAAACAAACACACACACTTTCACCTTTAATCGAGAATCAGGTCATAACATACAATGTTGAAATAATATTTAAAGAAAATAATAATATAAATTAATCCACACCCAAGACGAGGCTCAACATCAGCCTCATGAAAACCAAGCCTTGGAGAACGTCAATCTGGAGGATATTGCCAATTACCTAACAGCCACAACGAGGGCCATAACTTTCTTGTTGAGAGCCCAAAAAGAGCGGGCTAAAAGAGAATTGGCCAAACAAAAAGGCCCAAAAGATGACGACTGCCGCTCGCAAACTTTGGATAGCGAGCAAGTCAAGAAAAAGGCTACTGGGGGTAAATGGGCCAATAAAAATGTGGATGACTTATCGAATGATGGATAGCTGCAGGGATCCAGGCAATTGGCGTTTGTACGCCTAAAATTATCATTCAAGGATCGTATGGGGGAGCAATGATGCTAGGATCCCCGGAAGGAGCAATGGGTGAACACACAAGCCCACTCAGCTCCCCATGTTCGCCTTCAGCAAGAGAAGCGACAGGAGCCCGAGAAATCGGTAGGGATGAAATTATCCATCCACCATCGCCTTGGTGATCAGGGGCGAACACAAAGGGGGGACTGGCCCACCATGAGCATGACCATCAGAGTTCTCATGGTGGGACCCAGCCCCATTATGGGTCCAACGATTCTTCAAAATTTGTAGAAATTTAAAAAGCGATCGAAAGCTTACAGGCCGATCTAGCCGCCAACAAAGGGTTACTGAGAGCAGGCACTATGTCGTCCTCACCGTTGTCTCCGGCGATCATGTCCGCCGAAATACAGAAAAAGGTGGCAAAGAAATGTCCACCATTCATATGTTCGATGCAGACTTCATGATCGCCATGGGCACCACCGACGCGACTCAGTGCCAGTTTTTTCCTATGACTTTGGGCGACCGAGCACATAGGTGGTTCTCAACTTTATCGGTCGCTTCAATCACGTCCTTCACTCAACTGGGGCAGAAATTTCTATCCCACTTTTCGTCCATGTGTGCTCGCCAAGCCCCAAAGTAGAGACTAGCACATTTTTCCCAGATGAAGGGCGAATCAGATCGGGCATATGTGGAAAGGTTCGATAAGTGTTTGTATGATGGGCCCTCGTGCACCAGGATTGGCCAAAAAAGTATGTCAAATTCCGCGAGCGGGCGGCAAAAATTAAAACCATGCAAGAGTTGCTCGCCCAGTCTCGGGCCGGGCAGGAAAGGGCGACCAAGAAGGTAGTCGCCAATAAAAAACCAGCCAATGAAGGGGGGGTACAAGGCCCCGGGCTCCTTTAAACCTTTTGATGAAGGGGCTGAAGCACACGCTCTCCAGGGTATGCTCGTCGCCTCACCTGAGACGGTGTATAATCAAATCAAAGATCGGGACATGCTATCAAAACCCTGGCGAATAATCAAAGATAAAGATCAGCTATAAACCTCCAAATTTTGCTTGTATCATGAATACATCGGGCACAACATTAATGAGTGTCATGATATGCTCCGACAACTCTGGAAACTATATGAGGAGAATCGCCTTACCCGGTTCTTGAAAAAACCAGCGAACAGAGAGGCCCGGGACGAGCAACCGGGTGACTAAAAGAAAAAGCATAAGGAGGAGAAGGTGAGCACAGACAGTGATGAGGAACTTCGCAAGCAGCTCGACTTGCCGAAGAAAGGGGCTCCGACCATGGATAAAGGTCAGGTGGGGCAAGAAATAAACATGATTCGCCCAGATTATGGGTCGGTGGGGGGATGTTATCAAGAGACAACCCTGTCGAACAGGTGAAAAAAGATGGAGTTTCGCGCCATGCAAAGCATCCATCAAGTTAACATGGCGAGCACATCAGCAAACACGCCACCAACCCACCAAGTCACTTTCTCAGACAATGACCTTGATGGCATCGTGACCCCACACAATGACTCTCTGGTGATCAGTGCTCGACTTCTTGGCTTAAAGGTGCATCGACTTTTGGTCGACACCGGAGCGTATGCAAACGTACAGTTCGTAAATACACTGCACTTGATGGAGAAGCAAGGGGGGACCTCAGCTCCTACATCGAGCCTTGTGATCTCACCATTCTGGGTTTCAGAGAATCTGTAATCTGGTCGTGTGGTTTGATTAGATTAGGTGTTGAGTTAGAATCAACTAGGGATCCGGAGATTCGATGAACTAGAATGTTAGATTTTGTAATCGTCGATGTTTCGTCAACCTATAATGGGTTTTTAGGTCGCCCGTTTATCTAGAAATTCAAGGTTGCTTGTTCGACGTACTACTACTGTGTTAAATTCCCAACTTTAGAAGGAACATGCAATGTCAAGGGTGATCAGAAGAAAGCCCGCGATTGTTTGCTATCATGTTCACCGGGAAAACAAATTTTGGTGAACATGGAAGAACATACGAACATGGAGGTTAGTGAATCAAGTCAGACCAACTCCTGGACGAATATCGGGTCTGGGGCGAGCACAAGTTCTAAGGCCGAACAGGCCCCCGACCCCATGAATATTGATGCATCCAACAACCAACTAGGCCGGCAGCCCAAACAAGAACTTCCCGATTTGGAACCTCGCATAGGGTTTGACCCTATGTAGGTTGAAGACGAGCACCAGGGGTCGATCATAGATCCTCGGTGGAAGCAGAAGAAAAGGCGAGCAACGCCTATAGAAGAGCTGGAAACTATCCAAGTCGATCCGACCAAACCATAATTAGAAATTTTTACCAGCTCGGAGCTACCAGAACCACTCAGGACCGAGATGATCACTTACCTCTGTGCAAACCTGGACGTGTTCGCATGGTCGCATGAGGACATGGTTAGCATCGATCCAAAGTATGCATGCCACCACCTCAATATCGACCCAACACGGATTCCAGTAATCTAGAATCGGAGAAAATTTGGCCTGGAAAAGTACGAAGCGTTAGACGTTGAAGTTAAAAAGTTGTTAGATAACAAGATGATCTGGGAAGTTAAGTGTCCAGAGTGTTTGGCAAACCCTGTGCTCGTTCGAAAGCCCAATAGAACGTGGAGGCTCTGTATAGTCTTCACCGATCTAAATAAGGCATGCCCCAAAGACAACTTTCCAGTACCACACATCGACTATTTGGTCGACAACACTGCGGGGCACGAGCTCATGACTTTCATGGATGCCTTCGCCAGGTACCATCATATTCCCATGCACCTAGACGATCAAGAGAACACCTCTTTTTATAGTGGAAAAAATATGTACTGTTGGAACGCATGTCGTTCGGGCTGAAGAATGTTGGAGCAACTTATCAAAGGCTGGTGAACAAGATGTTTGACGAGCACATTGGTCGAACAGTCGAGGTTTACATCAATGACATTGTGGTCAAGAGTAAGCACAAGGAAGATCACCTCGGCCATCTTGCTCAAACATTTAACATCCTCTGAGCATATAAAATGAAACTGAACCCGAAAAAGTGTAGCTTTGGGGTTCACTCGGGAAATTTTTTGGGGCACATGGTAAGCCAACGGGGCATTGAGGCCAACCCATCTAAAATTCAGGCCATGCTCGACATACAAGCCCCTAGGAATGTAAAGAAGGTCCAGAAACTAACAGGGTGTCTAGCCTCCTTGAACTAGTTCATATCGCGAACCGGGGATAAGTGTAATCTTTTCTTCGACGCATTGAAGAAAGGGAGATTCCAGTGGACCAGCACTGTCAGAGTGCATTCGAATCTTTGAAGTTGTACCTAGCGGACACGCAAATCCTGTCGAAACCAATGTTAGGCGAACAGTTGTACCTTTACTTGGTCGCATCCGAGCATGCCATTAGTGTCGTGCTCATCCGAGCAGAAGAGGAGACACACCTTCCAGTCTACTATGTAAGCCAAGTATTGAAAGATGTCGAGCTCATTACTCTCTCATTGGAAAAGCTTGCGTATACTCATAATAATGAGTCGCAAGCTCGAATTTTACTTCTTCGACCACTCCGTCGAAGTGCTCACAACCTACCCGTTGTGCCAGGTTTTGCATCGGCCGAACACAATGGGGAGGTTACTCAAATGGGCGGTAGAGCTGGGTCATTTTAGCATTACGTTCTCTCCACGAACAGCGGTCAAAGGCCAAGCAATGGCCGATTTTATGGTGGAGCTAACGTACCCACAACCACCCAACAAGGGGATCGACCATCCATGGCATATGTATGTAGAAGGTTCATCGACAAGCACAAGAGTTGGGGCGGGCGTGGTCCTGATAAGCCCGTCTAGGCAAATTTTTTCAATGGTCATTCGATTCGATTTTCAAGCAACAAATAATGAAGCCGAGTACGAAGCTCTCGTCGGTGGCTTACACATGGCCATGGCAATGGGGGTCCGCAAACTTATGATATAGAGTGACTCCTAGTTGATTGTGTATCAAGTCCGGGGGGAGTATGAAGCTAGGGGAGAACAAATGGTCCAGTACCAATCATTAACCAAAGAGTTGCTCAAAAAATTCGAACAGTGTGTCAGATCGGCGGCTACCCCGAGTGAAAATTCCTATCTTGATGTGCTCGCCGCTCGCCACATCCCGAGTGTGACCAACTTTACGGATATCGTGGTCACCACCACGTGTTCGCCCTCCGTGCCCAGAGCCGTGGTCGCCCAAATGGAGGTCGAACACGAGACATGGATGACCCGATTTTGAACTATATCCAGGATGGGATCCAACCTGATAATAAAGCTCAGGCCACTCGACTTCGCTTGCAAGATGCTCGCTACACCATTCTTGACGGGCATCTCTACAAAAGAGGTTTCTCTCTGCCCTTACTAAAATGTGTCACCCTTGAGAAAGGACATGTAATCCTCAAACAGATTCACGATGGCGTGTGTGGAAATCATATGGGCGGACAAGCTTTGGCGTACAAAACGATCAGACAAGGGTATTACTAGCCCACACTCAAGAAGGATTCATTAGCATATGTTCGCGCATGCCATGAGTGTCAGGTCTATGCTCCGCTCATCCATAACCCACCCGAAGAGCTCGTGTCTGTCTATAGTCCCTGGTCATTCGCCAAGTGGGGGATTGACTTGATCGGTCCTTTTCCCACTGGCACCTTAGGGGTAAGATTTGTTGTGGTCGCCGTCGATTACTATACCAAATGGGTCGAGGCCGAAGCCATAGTGAATGCCACGGAACAGAAGACGAGGACATATTGAAGGAAAAAGAAGAAAGCACGAGTGAATTACCTGAGAAATCTTTACCGGAGGAGAAAATGCGCCAAAGAGATTAGAAAGAGAATTCTTGCGAAGGAAGGAAAATTGAGGAAGAAGAAGAATGAGAAAAAAGAAGGGGGAGGGATTTATATGTGTTCTGGAATTAGGGTTTTTTTAATTTAAAATTTAAAAAAAATCCTCAATTTACGGGCCTCGGCCAGCGTGCGCCAGATTCCCTCCCATAATGATGGGATTTCCACCTCGAGATGCCGCGTACGCGGGAATCGAGGCGTTGCCTCGGTATCCACTGGAAAACGTACAAACACAGCCAGGCCCCCCAAGACGAGCATAAGTGACTAGGATGGGGGGTATTGTTGTACCCGGTCCATCCCCGGTCGAAGTTAGTATGCCACGTGCTCGCCAGTTTAATACGTGGACCAATATGCCAGTAAGACACCCCTGCTACCAAAAAAAGTGCTCGCCAGGTACGCGAGCATGCCACATGGCCACAGGAACGCTCCACATGTTCGCCCCCTCGGGCGAGCAAGGTCCACGTCGTGCACGGGCACGCCAACATCAACCGGTTTTTTCCCAAGAACTAAGCACGTGCTTGCCACAATAGGCGAGCACAAGAAATGACCCACGACCAGGTACAGGGGCCGAACACGACATCACCGAATAGGAGGTGAACACGATATCAATTCGGCATTGTTCGAGTTGAACTTGCTCGACCCGATTAGAGCCCCTACTGGGCCACAAGGACGCTTGTTCGAGGCTGGATCATCATCAACATCAGTGCATGGATTAGCCACGAGCGGGGGGCAGGAAAGTCGAGTTCAGATTCATAACTATTGTGATATGTACGTAACATCTTTATATATTACTTTTATTATAAAGTAAATTTAATAAATATCTACTAATTTGATAATTATATATATATATATATATATATATATATATATATATATATATTGCAGTTTGATGCCTTCGCATATGGTCTCTAGTATCATTAGAGAGGAAATGGAAACAAATATGGAGGTCGGAGCATGCACTTTTGCTATGATCTCTGATAGGAGGATGCAACAGTACTGGGAGTCGTTTCAGATATAATTAAGATTTAAGACATATATACATTCACATTTTTTCCAGAGGAGGTGCGTATGGGATCCCGTCGTGACAAACACACAATAGGTGTATGGATTGTGGCATAAGAGCGCTGGCGTACGATACGGCAATATGCTGAGCTCTTGGAAGAAGAAATTCTTTACTAAAGGATTAAGGCCGGGTTGGGACAAAGATGTGTGGAATGCATTGCTCGTGCACTGGGACAGAAAGGATGTGAAAGCAAAGAGCGAGCAGTGCAGCAAGAATCGATGCTCGGAGCCTGGAGGTTTCGGGAGTGGGGTCGCTTGCCATAGAGGAGGATGAATATACCTAGGGGAAAATGGCTAAAGTGCTTGTAAGTATATATATAATTATATATTTATGCAGCTTACATAATCGTATATACTCTATCTAATAATCATTTTATTTAAAATTAGTACAGAAAAGCGTGCAGGAGAGGGCCTCCCAGATGCCCCAGTCCTCTGAAGGATCGATGACATCCACAATTCAGGACTTGTCCAAGATGTTCAAGGTGAGACAACATCATCAGGTACTATAGGAGGCTACAGTCAGGCCGATGTCGACAGGCTGCTCGAACAGCTACAGAATCTGCTGTGAGGGAGCAGAGGTTCAGGGAGGAGATGGCGGAAAAAGAGAGGAAGATGAAAGAAGATATGGAGGAGAGTGAGAACCGGTTGCGCACGGAGTTCGACTCTAGAATACAGGCGCTTACTTCGTTGCTACACGGGATTTCAGGGTCCTCTCCCGATGTTTTTCCCGCAGTTATTGATTCTCAGGGTGGGGTGTCGGATCAGGTTCAGGAAATGGAGGGTCGGGTCGGGGTCGCGCGAAGAAACGGGGCAGCGGGAAGGATCATTGGAAAGGGCCGCTTTGATACATTTTCAAGTTAAGTTTTTAGTTTTTAAAATTAACTATTATGTGTTTGGGAGTTTTTATTAACTATCGGTTGTTTGTTTTGAAGATGTTGAATATGAATTTTGAACTGCGTCTTTTTGTTAAAAAGGATTCTTACAATCTTTGAAAAGAAAGCAGTCTTTTGAGATTCTCTTGGGAAACTATGCAACAGGCTGAATACAAAATAAACTTAGTTTTATGGACTTAGTGATAAACTTATTGAAATGTCTTAGTGGCAGAAAAATGACGTTTAATTATGAAAAATGACGTTTAATTAGGATGGTGGTAAACATGCGTACCTCAATTTCTATTTTTTGGTCTAATTATATAGAAATTATGAAAAGCTTGAGTTTAATTTCAGATATTGGAGTTACTTGCTACTCTATGACGTTTTGAATACTTTCGAGACCAAGTAATCAAATGATAATGCAGGGTAGAATGGTAAAAAAATGCGTATTATTGACAGCATATACCACACTCATTGCATGGGTCTAGAGATCTCTCCTGTAAACAAAGAATAAATTGCTGTAGATGCAGTATATTAAAATATATGTTTTCATTTAGGAAGATCAGAATTGGCCACAAATGGTTTAGGAGTAACAAAATAAAGAATCAAAAAAATTAAAAGAAGTTAATATTGATTCCCAAACATGGTGTCAGCAACAAAAACACAGCACACCAAAAAGTTCTAACTAAGCATCCCAAGCGTGTTATTCAAAAGAAAGCAGTCTCTCGGGCTTCTCGCGGGCTTTGCGCTGGGCGCGTGGGCGCACGCTCAGCGTGTTGTTGGGTTCGAAACCCCCCGCCTCGCCATTTACAATTTAAATATTGCATTTTCAAATTGATGGGCCCTCTTCCCTCATTAATACTGAAGGTGAAAACAAGGTTTCCGATGGCATTTTCAAATTGATGGGCCCTCTTCCCTCGTTAATATTGAGGGTGAAAAGGCCCTTGTTACTAGCGAGCGTCTTTTAACACCAAACAAGGTTTTCGATGGCATTTTCAAATTGGTATTTAACGAGGGTAAAATTGCCCTTGTTACTAGCGAGGGCCCTCTTTCCTCGTTAATACCGAGGGTGAAAAGACGCTCGTTAACACCAAATAAGTTTTCCTCAACTATTTGAATTTAATAAGGGTGACGCCATCGCATTTTCCCTCGTTAATACCAAGGACATATTTTCCCTCGTTAACACCGAGGGCACATTTTCCCTCGTTAACACAGAGGGTCTGTAAGTGCCCTCACTAACATTAGCGAGGATAAAATTATCAAGGTATATCCGTCCTCGTTAAATCACTCGCTAAATCAATTTAATGAGGGCACGCCCTCGCTAACGCCCTTGTTAAATGACTATTTTTTTGTAGTGTAATCGTGATAACTTAATTGATCTGTAAATATGAAATTAATTTTATGATGAATAAGTTTCACAGGAGACCTATTATATATTATATATACACACACATACAAGAGACACTTTAAAATAAAATTAAAAAATTCATGATCAATTTAAATTGAGACACCATTGCCCTGAGCCTAAAAGTAGAACAAATCTATACCTAAACCATATTACTTTTATTCACAAAAACTGTCAGTGTAGTGCAAAAAAATTCACTTTTAAAAAAAATATTTTATTATTATACACAAAAATAATCATTGTTTAAAAAAAACATATTTTAAATAATAATAGTGATAATTTATGTGCATAATAATAATGATTTTTATGCATCTATATATATAATAATTTTTATTAAAAAAATAGAAATATCCTAAAAGCAAAGAAAAAACTGAAATAGGAAAGTGAAATACATCACGCACAGACAAGTTATTAATGTGGAGTCTGCGAGAAATCAAAAGACAAGAAGGCCCAGCTGCTGGGCCAAGCGTTAACCCAAAACCCCTATCAAACAGTCAAACCATACCGAGGGTTTTAACATTTTATTAGCCATGGATGCGGCGGCGGCGGCGGAGGAAGGCGGAGCACCGGGTCCTCTCGGCTTCAGAGCTCGCCACATCAGAAAGAGGGCCCTCAGGAACAAGTCTCTCTCCGTATCTTTCAACGAAAAAGATCTCAAGTAAGTTGTTTTTTCCCCTTCTTCACGGTTCTATTAACGAAACTAGATTTTTTAGAGTGTCTCAAAGATTAATTTCTGGGCGATGATTAAATTGATTGATTTAATTGATTTTGTGGTGGGGGGTTTGTGTAGAGATTTTGTGGGTGGTTTTCACAAGAGGAAGAAGAAGAGGAGAAAAGAGGCTGTGCAGCAGCAGGAAGAAGCTAAACGCCGCAAACGAATTGAGCTCCGCAAAAAGGTTACACATTTAATTTGTAACGATTGGGGATTTTTTAAATGTTTCTATTATGATTTGTTATTTTACTTGAATGTGTATTACTGCACATACCAAGAATATTTCAGCAATTAGGTTTCGTTATTAGAGCAGAGTTGATGAATTGTTTTGGGTCCTAAATGTGAAATTAAGAGAAATATCGTAGTTGACTTGTAGGATATTATTTGTCATAGATGTGATACTGATAATGTGGATGGGATTCTTGTATTTAAATCTGGAATTAGATAAAGTTAGTTTTTATCGTAAAATCGTTCCAATTTGTGGATTGTTGGAGTTGGGGTTCTATGATTTCTGGTTTGATACAGTCATTTCCCAATTCGTAGAAGGTTCCTTAACAATTTCTTCAGTAGTATTACTAGTTGTCATTAACGCGAATTCAAGACTGGTTAATGTGTCTCTTATAACTAAAGCATAACCAACCTCTAAGTAGCTTAAGAACTTGAATATTTCTCCAATAAGGCTCATGTTTGCTGCATATTATGTATGGGCAAAGTTTTATGTAAACCAGTTCCACCGTGCAACTGGTTTGCATTTTGTGTGTATTTTTTTAACCGTGTATTAGTTTTTCCATTAAAACATATTATTTTGTCAATATTAGTTGTTTAACTAAAGAGTATTAGTTATTATACTACAAAGTGATAGTTGCGAACAATTGTACAGTAAAACTGCATTACATTAGACCAGCTCGTGTGTTTGATGCCATGTAACCAAGGATGAAAATATCGATATCGCAAGTAATATCGCAACCTTAATTTTACGGATATATCGATGGATATATTGATATCGCATATCGATATCGCAAAAAATTTAGAAAAATGATGGAAATTATGTTAAAAAATTGGAAATTTGACATGAAATTTTACAGGTTATTATAACACACAATTATGCATACATTTCATTTAAAATCACAAAAAAATAAAATATTTAAATAAAAAATATTAGCAATACACTACATAAACACTGTCCATCGAAAAGCATCTGACAATACAATACATAATACAATATAAAATTACTAAAATTGCATGATAAAATATAATTTGTACCAAAATGATGACCTATGAGGTTCAAAAATAGAAGATGGAATGTCATCTATATCCAAACAATACTGGTACCAACTCATCACATTAAAGTACTCATTGATATAATTATGCACATGTCATCCGTATGTTTCTCTATCTCTTCCAACTGCTTCACCATGGATTGAATATTGTGTCATGACCAAAGTATTTTGTTGATACACATTTTGATCTCCATAGGACATTTGAGGAGGTGGGCGATGAAAAATATTTTGAGTATTCCAATCAAACTATGAACTCGCATATGTGTCAGAAACAGATGAATCTTGAGACATATCACTATGATCAGTGCACATACCCATTGAATCAAAACCAATTGAAAGTGTTTCGATATCAGTACTTGAGCTCTCTTCTTGATTCCAAGCAAAGTATTCATGACAAGAAAGAAAAATGGTGGAATCAAAAAAAAAAAATGGAAAACTGTAATAATATCCCGATATATCGCGATATATCCCGATATTATGCGATAACATGCAATATTTTCACTGTTCACGGTAAGAAAAAATTTACACCCGATATCCATATCGCATAGTCCAAAAGAGCGATATATCCGCAAAATATCGCGATTTTTTCATCCTTGCATGTAACAACCTTTATTTTTTGGACCCCAAGAACTTACCGACATAAGTTCAGTCTTTCAGATGATTATTTTACTGTTCTTTATGGAAATTGTGTTGTTTATTGAGGATAGTCATAATTCAGTAGGGTCAGTTCTTTTTGAAGTTTATATATAGCTGTTGTTGAAGTTTTCTCTTAAAAAATTTATCACAGAGAAAATCGGAGAGAGATTTTGTTATGTTTGGAGGAGCTGCTCCACCTGAGTCTGACCAAAACGCTGCTGAAGCTGATGAAGAACATGAACATGAACATGAACATGATGAGGATAGTGAACCAGTTGCTTCAATTTCAGGTATCATATCATATCTGTATCTGCTGACATATTCTTAGGCATGTAATCAGTTGCTGGTTTGCCTATTCTTTGCTCTTTAATATGCGTCAGTTGAATTGATTTGCATGAATTCGTAACTTTGACAATCAATAGTAACTAAGCAGCAGAGTTCTATTCGGATTATTACATTTGCTTTTTAAAAGTTACAATAAACTGTTGTTATTTCATCAGCATAGCATTTCTTTTGGCATTAAACACAATTTAGTTGTAAAATGAGATTAGCATGTGGTACAAATGTATCAGTTAGGGCTGGATTGAACTTCAAATAATCGTGCAGCAAGCTAAGGCAATGTTTGTTTTTGGGTTTATACTGGTTTGTGGAAACCGGTTTTTGAAATCCTGATAATAGAAAGTTTTGTGTTTGTTTTGGGGTTTAAATTAGGATCTGATATAACTTTATGTGAAACCATTGTGTAAGAGTGAATGGTGTTGTAATCTTATATTGTTGCTGGGTGTGATTGTAATGATGGGATGATGTGAGTTATGCTTTTAAATATATTAAACTGCAAGGAGAGAGAATTGATAGTATGGAAAGTTTGATAGTTGGTTTATAGGTGTTGTAGTTATCACTTTTCAAAACCGGATTTCAAAATCCCGAAGTAGAACCAGTTTTACATTTGCAGATCCTAAAATCGGTTTTTAAATGCAAAACAAACATCACCTAAAGATTTAGATCAATACAGAAAGCAATGAGCAACTTATACAATTCTTATGTTTGATCCAAAAAAATTGAACTCTGTATTTCTTATTTGGAAGGGACAATGATGTATGACAACGAGGGTGTGCAAGTTATAGTAACGACAAGTGAAATAGCTCGGGAAGAAGTGAACCCAGTTAAGTCAGATATAGTACGAACTCAATCTGTTGACGCATCTGATAGCAAGCAGAAGATCCCTCCAACTAAAAAGAAGCAAGTCAAGACGATTCAGAGAAAGAGATCTCGCCCGAAGCAACAAAGTAAAAGAGAGAAAAGGAAGGGAAAGAAAAAGAATGATAAATAGCAGTAGTACCTTTGATCTGGCACTCCCACCCCCACCCCTCACTATTTTCTATGCTCAAATTCTGTATAACTTGACATGTTTTCTGCATTGTTACTTATTTTTATTGGCAATTTTGTATGCAAACCAGTTTTACCGTGCAACTGATTTGCATTTCGTGTGTATTTTGATAACAGTGTTAGTTGTTTCATTAAAAGGTATTAGTTTGATAGTATTAGATATTTCATTAGAAGGTATTGGCTGTTTTGCTATAACGCGATAGTTGCATATCAGGTGCACAGTGAAACTGTTTTACACAATATCTGCATGTATTTAGAAACAAATGGAGGAAATAGAAAAGATACACTATTTATGGATTTTGAAATTAAGATAGTATTGCAGAAGGGAAGAGATATGTTGTTATAACATACATATAGGTAGTTGTTGTCGTTAAGATAATTTATTCTAGATGAATTTTTGTATGCATTAGGTGCATTCTGCAATTTCAGTATGTTTTATATAGGTATCGGCTATTTTAATAATGTGTATTAGTTAATTAGTAATAATTATTTTTACTGTAAAATACTTAGTTTTGTATATATATATATATTGTTAAATTATAATTAAGGTTCCTATCTAGAAATTAAAATATATGAAAATTTTATTAATATTATAATGTAATAAAAGAAACTTATACCTAAAAGATTACTCATGCATTGTGAGAATTACCTTCATTATTTGTATTTCTATGTACATAAGGGGATAAAACCTACTTAACCCAACAATTTTAAGGCCCGATTGGTAGGAGTTAACAGGCCTGTATAACACATTTTGAAAATTTTAGTACACCCTTCGTTCTGTTTTAAATTGTCAATTCACTGTTTGGCTCGTATTTTAGCAAGCAGATTATTTATTAGTATTTAAAATGATAAAGAAAATTTTAAGATGGCGTATAATAGTCATATCTCTCATCTATTTTACATCTCCTTAAAGTCATTTTATCAATTTATATACTAATCAAACAGTGAATGAGCAATCTAAAACAAGACGGAGGAATTATGTTGTCTGGTAGGCAAACTAAATTTAAGCTTGACCCGACGGTAATAGGTCGACCCAGCTATAAATTAGTCTAATTTACTGTTCACTTTTATCAAAATAACAAGACCACCCCCCTCCTCTTAGGCTAAGAAGACTTGAACAGTAACATTTAAAAAAAAAAATCACCACCTAAGATTAGAAAATGTGGGATATAAAAATTTCTCGAGTTACTATTTTCTAATTTTAAGTGGTGATACATTTTATTTTAATATTTACACATCAGTATGACAAGCGGACTCCGACAACCAAATGGTGATTTGAGGACGTTTTCAAGTATTACATGAAAGAGTGATGCTTGTGTTCAATTTTAATTTAGATGAACCATGAACCTTAAATCTAAACCTCTAAACCATTAACCATTTGGGTCAGGTGAACCATGAACCAATTGGATCGGGTTCGGGTTGGGTCCGGATCTGGTAAAAAAACTAAAAAAACTAAAAATAAAAAATAAAAAAATAACTAAACTCATTCAGTTCGGGTGAACCGTGAACCAGTCGGACTGAGTTTGGGCCGGGTTGGGTCCAGGTCGGATAAAAAACAAAAAAAAAAATGAAGAAAAGCTGGAAAAGAAAATATATTAATTGCACCAATTCTAACTTGATGCAAATGGTGCACAGGAGAATTTATCTACCTGAAAATATGTGCTAAATTTGAATTTAGAAAAAAATACGTACTAATATTGATTAAAAAACTAGAGCTCGTTTGGTAGCATATATATGATTAGTTGTGATACTTTAAACCGTGATTCATTATACAGTTTTATATATATATTTTTTGTATGGTACACAATAATTATACAAATGACATATTCTATATTTTATTTGGTAACTTTTATAAATTAAATGATAAATTTAAGATGGACATTATTACCCTCCATATTTTAACACATTTTACATTTTTACTATTATTAAAAATTGTTCTTATTTGGCATGTTACGTGTTCTCCCCCTCTCCGCACCTGATCCCCCACCCACCACCACGAGAGCACCTGCACTTATATTGCAATTATCTTCAACAAGTGAAATCAGTAAACAAATTGAGAGGTGAAATTTAAGGTTTTAACATAAGAAAAATAACAAATCATCTTCCTTACCATCTAGATGAGGGTCTCATCTTCAAAATCCTTCCAAACATTTACATCAAGTAAAAAACATCCTCCGCATCCAATCCGTCTCCTTCACATTCAGCGACAAAGCAATTTTCAATATCTATGATTGACGGAATAATGGCTGAATTTTCTCGATTGGCTATGAATTTTAGGGTAATGAAGCAATCGGTGTACTGGCAGTGCTCGGGGGCGAGGCGGTAGTTGACGGGGACAATGACGGCGGGGAGACAGGTGGATAATTAGGATCTGATATCATTGCTAGGGCATGAATGGCGGAGGAGACGCCATGGAGAAATAATTATATTTTCGGGGTAAATTTGGAAAAATTAATTTTAATTATGTATGGTTTTATGTTCTCTCGCGCTGTTTAATTTGGGACCAGAATGAAGATGATGACCTTTGAACCGCCTTCTCTCTAAACTCCCGTCGACGAAATTCAGGTCTCATTTTATAACCTTTATTTTGATGAAAATGGTGACCTTCAAACTGCCTATTTTGTTCAATTCTTCGTTGGAGATGCTGACATTCAAACTGCCTTCTCTGTTTTGTTCATGTGTTCAATTAGGAAGGACATTAAGATAGTAAAGGGTAGAATAGGAATTTTGTGAAAATGGTCAAATTCTCACATGTCTCATAAATCAATTCTATATATATTAAAAGTGTACAAGTTATTTAAAATATCCCCCTATTTAATGTTACAATAGTTATTCTTTATAGATTAAATTCAATATTCAAAATAAAATAAATAATATTTTATTGGTTTGTATAAAATTCAAATACATGAATATCTTAGTTGTTCATAGACTAATAAATAAATAAATCAATCCCCTTTCTCTTTTTTTTTTTTGGATCAGACAAAAATTTCATTAGCACCACAGCAGGTCAAGAATATAAGAAATATTCAAGACCTACAGAAACACCAGTACATCAATACCCTTTCTCCTACTCCGTTTCTTCTTCACTCTCAAAAATTCGGAGTAGGTCTTTTGTGTAATTTGTTCACTGTAAGACTGGTTCTATATTTACAAATGTGACATTTCAGTTATCACGAGTATTACTCTTTTGTAATATAAATCACACTCAGTATTACAACTAAATACCCTTTATGGAGTAATAAATTACACCCTTAAATTATCACGATTACTATTCTTTAATAATACAAGTCATACCCCTTAATCAGTTTCATAAATCCCTTGTGTGAAACTCACCCTATACTCTATCATTCTAAGAATACGAAGACAGCAGATTTCTTAGATATATATCATGCAACAGTAAAACTACCAACAATACCTAAACTCAAAATTCCTAAACTCAAAAATTTGAAAAACCAGCAAAACTGACTTTTTTCTGTAAAAATTCATGGTCCTCTTAGTTGGGTAATGGAAGGAGGGTAAGTCATTCTCATTAATAATGCTTTATAGTTTGATACATCTATAATTGATTAGTTACCTTACTCTTATTACCTAATTTCGCTCATGTATTCACTTAATCAATCTTATCAAATGATACTCATTGTTAATTTTCTAACCAAACAATAACAATGCAATCAATAATTCATGTTGATTGACCCTCGTACCCATTATCATTATCATTTTCAAATCGTACCAAGAGAGTCTTCAGCCAAGTAAGATAATTTTCCAACACCAGATAATGATTACTATATACACGAAACAAAATTGCAAAATTAACCGCTAACCTTGAGAAAAAACTCGTAATAATTATAGCAGAATGGGCCTAACATATAATTGCAATGCACAAAAAGTTGGTATGAATTTGATGCAAGTCCTTACCAGGTACTATTTTATCTTCTAGTTTTGGCTTCTCAATTTCTTCGACGGCGAGAGAGGATTTTATCTCGTCGTTACGGCGGACTCTTATCCCGTCGATAATTCCAACCACACTCAGAAACAAATCCGTTAAATCCATTCTCCTGTATACATTAATTCTATTATTCTACCGCAATTGATGATTTAAAAAAAAAAAAAACAATTCGTTTAGAATTGATTATTTTTTCTAGGGTTATGATAGATGGAAATTATTGAGAAAAAAAAGTTTTTAGGTCCGTAATGTCTAATTGCCTATTTTTCACCCTCTTCGATTTTGGTCTCATAATTAAATTAATTGTTCAATTTTGGTCCAATATTTTTTCGAAAAATCACTAACAACGTCATTTCGGTCACATACAAGTAATGTGCATGTGGGTTTTCAATATTCCCTCAGCAAATTAAATTAAAAGTCTACAAATTTAAAAATGACTAAATTTTATCAGCACGTGACTTGTGTGGGACAAAAAATGATATTTTTCGTAATTTTTTGGTGAAAATTGGACAAAAATTGAATAATCAATGTAATTATGAGATTAAAATTGAATATTTAAAATTTTTAGAACAAAAATTGGATTGTAAATAAGTTATGTGAAAAGAAAAGAAAAGAAAAAAAACTTGTTTTTTCAAAATTATTGGAAAAAAAAAAGTTAATAATATGGAATTTTGTTTACTGACATGAAACCTCGATTTCAGGGGTGCGCAGAAGTGGAGTGCAGCCAAAATAAAAAGATCAACTGCAACCAAAAAAAAAAGAACACAGATTGAAATATAATCCCTCCGCCCCAGAAGATTTAACGCACTTTTCTTTTTGGTCTGTTCCATAAGACTTTGCACACCCATTTTTGGATATACTCTTCTCCACTTATAATCTTACAATACACACTTATTATCCCCTATACACACTTACTACCCCATAAAACAACTTTTCTTAACCTTTGTGTCCAAAAGTTGGTGCAAAGTGTTCCGGGACGGAGGGAGTACCAATTTATAATGATGCATGAACAGAGAAAAAAAAATCATAGAAAAGGAAAAAATCAGAGAAAAGAGGAAAATAAAAGTACCTATGACTAGGGGTGGGAATAGGCCGGGCCGAGCTAGGCCTCAAATAAAAAAGTTTGGGCCTAGTATTTAATCTTGGGCTCAAGTCTGACTTGTTATCTATCATAACCTTTTTAAAGAGTCTAGGCCTGATCTTTATATTAAATAGGTCGGGTCTTTTACAATCTTATTATGGCTACTATATATTCATTGTAAAAAATTCAAAATCGCACCTATAAAAAGTTTAAGTGTACTAATAACAATACTAAGTGTTTCATCAAATCACCAAACACAATAACAAAATTATTATAAATGTGAATAGTTGCTAAAATATTTAAAGTATTATAAAAAAATAATTACAGTATTGTGTTACTTGCATTTGCTAGATATATACTACTACTAGTCTTTAGTATTAAATATTATCTATGTTATTAATATACTCCCTCCTATTCAAAATATAAGATGTTTTAACTTATTACATTATTTACTTTTTATTTGATGTTCTGACTTCTATTTCTCTACACTGCCCTTATTTAATACTCTTTCTTTATTTTCTTGTTTTACTCTCTATCATGTTATTAAAGATAATTTATCATTAAATAAGACTAATTTTGGTATAATTTTTCTTTATTAATAAACGTGCAAAATGCCAAAACATCTTATATTTTGAATAGGAGGGAGTATTATTTACAATTATATATATAGTTAAATAGGCCGGTCTGTTGGGCTTAAAAGGCCTACAAAAAAGCTCAAGTCTGACCTATTTAAGTAAATAAGCTTTTAAAAATGTCTGGGTCTGGCTTGATTATTAAACGAGTCGAGCCTTTGTAGGTCGAGCCGTAGGCCCCTGTCGGGTAGCCTGACATATTCCCACCCCTACCTGTGACTTGTGAGTCATAATTTATTTTTTTAAAGTAGGGTGGTATGCGTATGTATATATAGGAAGTGGGACTCGATGTATCTCAAAAGAAATCACTGACCGAAGAAAATTTAATCCAAGATGTCTTGATTCAAATTTGTGATAGTTATCTAAGTTAGATATATCATATATCTATATATCATCCATATCTATATATCTACACATAGAAAAAATACCAAATTACAAGCAATTTGGATATAAATCTAGAAAATAATACTCCTTTCTATTTTTATTTTTTTTAATGACATTCTGAATTTTCAGTCAAATTAAGGATATAATTTTGTTAAAATTAATTTAATTAATAAAAATTAAATATTCTTAATAATTGGAGTATTATTATTGATTGAAGAATTATTCACACAATACATTTGAAAAAAAATTAAAATATGTTGTAGGATATGCAGAAATAAAGAACACGGATTTTGTGACTCAGTTCATCAGGAATGACTACATCTGGGAGCATACCAAGCCAGGAGGTTTTCACTATTCTTCTCGTACGGTTAATACATCTGAGATCCATTTATATAAGGTATAATTTTGGGTTACACATAACATAAGGAATTACCTAAATTACCCCTCCATCAATTACTTCTTGATGAAGGCACATAAATGTATTTTCCTTCAACACTCCCCCTTGTGCCAAATCAAGAGGGTAGATGGTGCATGAATGTTGTCTCGCTAATGCCCTTGCCAAATACCAAAAGCTAAGTAGGAAAATAAATCTTAGTTGAAGGGAAAAAAGTTACAACGCATCTATGTCGAGACTCCCCCTGAAGTGTACACCTCTCACTTGATAAGTACGTTTATCATGTGAGCTACAAATCTCAATTCTTGTAATTGACTAATTCTCAATAATTGTTCTTGGCAATAATTATGTAAACAAAACAAACATAATTTCTATAAAGCTTACTTAAGTTACTTGTACTTGAGTAAAACTTGTTGGTTCTCATGGTAAATACATAAACCATTTTGGGCATTTTCAATAATGACATAGCAAGCCCATTCAAAGGTTTCTTTTTAGGTATCAGAGTGTATCAATGACACCATCCCGATGATACTGTGTTTGGTCCTGAACTAAATCTAGATAACAAGTTCATTGAGAAGGTAATAATCAATCGAGTTTATTGAGCTAAGTACAATAATGCGCATACTGAACTTATATAGGGAATTTCAGATCCCAATAGCTCTTTGTCATCTTTCTTTAGATGGAATGGATCTTTCTTTAAATTCATCATGGTTGCAGAAATCGGCCTAGGTGCTAGGCGACCGTCAGTCGCCCCGATTTTGTCAAAATCGACGAGAAAAATCGGTTTCGCTGCTAGGCGGCGCCTAGGCGGACCTAAGCGGATTTAGGCGGCCTCCTAGACGGATTTATATCAATTTATTTTGTAATGTTTAAAAAAAAAAAGTCGGACCGCCTAGGCGGCGACTAGGCGGTTCTAGGCGCTAGGCGGCCATAATACGCCCGCCTAGCGATTTCCGACTACTGCACCCTTGAAATTCATACTTCGATCAATCATGGGAGTGCTAACCAGATGCATATTTTCCATGTTAAATCGTCTGAACATATTTTGGATATATGCATATCGGTGGATAAGTTTCCCACAAGCTCAATGTTCTAGTTCAAAGCCTAGACAAACTGAGTATTCCCAAGATTCTTTATCTCAATTTCGGATTGCAAGTAGCTCGTGGTTCTCTTATTTCGTTAAGAGTACCTACTATTTGTGGTTTCTCTTATTTCGTTAAGAGTACCTATTATATTCATCCATCAACATAAACTGTAAATTCGAGACTCGTTTCTTATAAAACGCAGGGGCACTTTTCATTATTATTGTAATACTTCCCAATCAAGTAGTCACTTAGACGGGTATACCACATCCGTCTAGATTGTTTCAATCTAAAGTGAGCATTTTAAGTTTATTACAAACACACTTCGTGGTTTAGAGTCACTTGACTTGGGTAATGGAAAGACCATCAGGCACTTCCATATATCTTTAAATTAAGATCCCCGTAGATATATGCAGTAACCACTTTCATTTGCACCATTTCCAGTTCTTTGAAAACTATTAGGCTAGCTAAGTAGCGGAACGTTATAACATCAGTGATGTCAATCAAGGGCGTAGTGAGAAACATACCAGGACTTTATATTTCTCATTACACTTTCTAACAAAGACTCATTTATGTCCTACAGGCTTTACACTTGGTCAGGCTAGCACTACCGGACCAAATACCTGTGGCTTTGTCATGTAGTCAAGTTCTTCCTGAATTGCTTATTTCATCTAGGTCAATATGCTCTTTGTTATCATTATACAATTGAGTGTGGTTCGATATCATCGTGCTCGATAATTCCTTGAGCAACAGTATAATCAAAATCATCATCAATCTATGTGCAATGTCTATCCATCGACTCATATGCACTCTAATATATTGAGATTTCTTTATCTATGGAATCATATAAAATTTAGGAGCGTCCTCCAGTAATGATTCATGGACATAACTATAATCAGAGATAATCTCACGGGATGTATTCTCAACATTGATGATCAATAAATTGAATTGTGCCACACCTCCTTTTTTTCTTTTGGATGGTGTCAATCGAACCAGGTGGCTTCCCCCATTTACTTTTGAGAGCCACAGCCGCAACCACACTTCCACACTTCCACCAAGTGTGGTTGCAACACCTTTTCTACGGCATTGTGCCCCTTGTTGAGGACTTCTAACCTTGCAGACATTTGCAGCTGATATATGGGACCTAGTCACTATAGCAATATCAGTAAACGTACCAGATATTGAATCTGCTACGTTCTGAATATCAATTATTAATTGTACTTCACTTTCACGTTGTGAAGTTTGGGGATCAATGAGACATAGTGGGGATAGACCACGATATTTCCAGTCATTCCCTTAGAAAATTCTTTATCTTATCTCCCCCTAACGACGGGAAGACTGTCTCATTAAAGTGACAATCCGCAGGCTTAGCAGTAAATATGTCGTCTGTCAAAGGTTCTAAATAGCGGATAATTGTTTCGGATTCATATCCAACTTATATACTTAATCGTCTTTAAGAACCCATCTCACTGCACTGTGGGGGAGCAATAGGCACATATATTGCACAACCAAATATACGTAAATGTGAAATTTCAGGCTTATATCCAGTTACCAACTGGTATGCAAAATTTGGTTGGTCAACAGTGGGTTTAAAACGAATAAGTAAAGTTGCATGCAATATTGCATAACCCCATGCAGAGATAGGTATGTTGATGCGCATAAACAGTGCCCTAGCCACCATTTATTTTCCTTTGATGGTGGCCTCTATGAGACCATTTGTGTAACACAAGGGGTGCAGGATGCTTCACATTAATCTCAATAGATGCAATAACCATCAAATGATTTTGATGATAAGGATGGTGAGTCCTTAAACATATAATATGTGCTAAGAGTTTGCAATGCAGAATTAATTGTGGACAATAGAATGACATGTGACCATATGTCGAAGAATCAACCAGAACCATAAAATACTTGAATGGTCCGCATTCTGGATGAATTGTTCCACAAATATCATCTTGTATTCTTTGTGAGAATGAAATATTTTATTTAAAATCTTTAGCATAAGTAGGTCTCATTATTACTTTTGCTAAAGAGCATGCTTTGTAAAATGTGTGATGTGTCTTTGAGATTTATAATGAGGCAGAGTGGGATGTAAATAGTGTTTCTGGTTCTTCAAAAAACAAAAGTTCACTACAAAAAAGATGGGGTTCAACGATGATTTTAGTGACGGTTAAAACCGTCGCTACACAGAGTAGCGACGGCTTTGGCGACGATGTTCTGACCATCGGGAAAACGAGGGTCGCTAAGATTTAGCGACGGTTTATAACTGTCACTAGATAGCGACAGTTTATAACCATCGCTAGATAGCGATGGCTTTGGTGACGGACATATGGGTTCGAACCTGGGTCAGAATAGCCGCCGCCAAAGCCGTCGAAAAAGTAGCGAATGTTTAGCGACGACTAATTTTTGCCGCTATTAGCGACCGTTATTTTTCTTCGCTATATCCGTAGCTATATCGTGAATTTTTGGGAAAAAAATGGCTCGTTGTGATTCGAACCCGGGCCCAGGGAGCGCCCGGGTGAGCACCGAACCACCCGAACCACGGACCATCGAACCCAATTACCAAGCATCTCATATATAAGCCTCCAAGCCTCCCAATTAATTGAGGCAATTATTCGCTCCCATGGGGGACCGAACATTGGACCTTGGGCGCCTGAGCGGGGATCAATTCCGCTCGGGCACTTGCTTTCTTGCGTATGTCCTAAAAATCATTTTTTTTTTAAAAAAATTTAAAAATTCTTTATTTCAATTATCTTCTTATTTATTAATTCAATCACATTTTTATATAATAATTTTTTTATATAAATTAAAATTAAAATTATATTATATTATATTGGGTTTAAATTTTTTGTAGTCCTGTAACTTTGCTTCGTTTTGAAATTGGTCCCGATTGTTTTGACTTTTTGATTTTTGTCCTGTAAGTTATCAAAAAATTTGAAATTGTTCCTTTAACCTGTTGTAACAGGTCACCAAACAGGTAACCATCACATATGTAATTATTTTGTTTTTTCCTTTACTTTTGAAATGCCACCTAAACTTTTTTAATCCAAGTAATTTGTGTCGGGAGTTTTTTCGTATTTTTTAGGAAGGGAGAGTGGTTTTCTACGTATATTGATTTAATTTTTATGTTTTTAGGTCAGTTTAGACTCAGTAAATCGACCCAATTTGCTTTGTCTTTTAATATACAAATTATTTTAAACCCGACCTAAAACCCGACCAAGATTATTAGGATTAAAAGAGTTCAAGTGGTGCTTCGAAATTAACGAGAAAAATAAAATAATTACATATGTGGTGTTTACCTGCTTGGTGACCTGCTGCAGCAAGTGAAAAGGACTAATTTCAAAATTTTAGAAAATCTATAGAACCAAAATCAAAAAGTCAAAACAATCATGACCAATTTCAAAACGATACAAAGTTACAGGACTACAAAAAATTTAAACACGATACAAAGTTATACCTTTCTATCTAAACAAGTAATATTTTTCCTTCTAAACAAGTAATACTTCTCTATCTAAATAAGTAATACTTTTCTATTTAAACAAGTAATACCTTTCATCTAATCAAGTTATACTTTTCTATTTAAACAAGTAATACTTTTCTATTTAAACAAGTAATATTTTTCTATTTAAACAAATAATATTTTTCTATTTAAACAAGTTATATATACTTTTCTATGTAAACAAGTAATAATATGTATGTAAACAAGTAATACTTTTCTATTTAAACAAGTTATATATACTTTTCTATCTAAACAAGTAATACTATCTATGTAAACAAGTAATATTTTTCTATCTAAACAAGTTATATATACTTTTCTATCTAAACAAGTAATACCTTTCTATTTAAACAAGTAATACTTTTCTATTTAAACAAGTAATACTTATCTATGTAAACAAGTTATATATACTTTTCTATCTAAATAAGTAATACTTTTCTATGTAAACAAGTAATACTTTTCTATTTAAACAAGTTATATATACTTTTCTATCTAAACAAGTAATACTTTTCTATCTAAACAAGTTATATATACTTTTCTATCTAAACAAGTAATACTATCTATGTAAACAACTAATACTTTTCTATCTAAATAAGTAATACTTTTCTATTTAAACAAGTAATACCTTTCATCTAATCAAGTTATACTTTTCTATTTAAACAAGTAATACTTTTCTATTTAAACAAGTAATATTTTTCTATTTAAACAAATAATAATTTTCTATTTAAACAAGTTATATATACTTTTCTATCTAAACAAGTAATACTATCTATGTAAACAAGTAATACTTTTCTATCTAAACAAGTAATATTTTTCAAACAAGTAATACTTTTCTATGTAAACAAGTAATATTTTTCAAACAAGTAATACTTTTCTATGTAAACAAGTTATGTATACTTTTCTATCTAAACAAGTAATATTTTTCTATGTAAACAAGTAATAATTTTCTATTTAAACAAGTTATATATACTTTTCTATCTAAACAAGTAATACTATCTATCTAAACAAGTAATACTTTTCTATCTAAACAAGTTATATATACATTTCTATCTAAACAAGTAATACTTTTATATTTAAACAAGTAATACTTTTCTATGTAAACAAGTTATATATACTTTTCTATCTAAACAAGTAATACTTTTATGTGTAAACAAGTAATACTTTTCTATTTAAACAAGTTATATATACTTTTCTATCTAAACAAGTGATAATATCTATGTAAACAAGTAATATTTTTTCTATCTATATGCGGAAAAACCGCGTCTGAATGCTGAACTTGCAGGTTATATAATTGGAATTTAGCGACCGATACTTAATTTTCGTCGCTACCAGCGACAGTCATAAATCGTCGCTACGTTCAAAAAACCATCGCTAAACTCGGCCTGGGCGGTGGTCCAAGTGCCGAGATGTTTCGTGCTCCGGGTCCGACTTTAGCGACGGTTATATCTATCGCTAAATGACCCGATTTGACCCGGTTCGAATATTCCGTCGCTAAATCACCGCTAGTCCGTCGCTAATAGCGACGGATACCAAAATTGTCGCTAAATACGGGGAGTTTGACCGTCTGACTTTATCCGTCGCTAAAATGGTCGCAATCAGCGACGGTTGTTGTATCCGTCGCTAAAATCCATCATTAAAACCCGTTTTTTTTTGTAGTGGATGTTGCAACAAAGCAACAACATGACCGATATTGAGCATTGTATCAAATCTTTATCCCATTTTATACTTCACTCAGAAAACAGATGCCCTTATTAGTTCTTCAGTATATGGATCATCATGTCACAACTTGGATGTCCAAGATTGTCATGACAGAGCCTTATTAATCAGTGTCCCATAATTCATCATTGACGACAATATATGATTCAAGAATTTAAATAATAGTGAGATACAATTCACTAGATTGACTCATTAATTTCTCTAAGATGTGTTTTCTTCCACATTCACTAGAGGTAATTAAATTTCATTCTCATTATGATCTTTCAAATGATAATGTTGGCACAAATATCATTAAAATTTAACAAGGAATATTGTTGCACAATATATTGAAATAAATTTATTACTTTTAGAATAAAGTTCAAATTAACAAGCCAACGTCATTAAAAGATCTTAATCCAAAAATCAAACTAATAAATCATCAGTCTAAATAACTTTAAGACCCAAAGTAATTTTTCAAATAAAAGGAGGCACGATACCTTAACAACATTCTTGAAAAATGAGAAATTGATAAAGTAAAGCAGTCAAAATCACTAATACCTATTGACTGAGCAAAGTCCTTGTTGCCATTGAAATTTACAATCGTGAGGTTAACATCTTTACGATGGTTCTCGTCTTCCATGTAGTGGGTTTCATGTTCTTTAGATTCCACATACTGTTGGGGAATTAATAGCACGGATCTATTTGGGATGAATATTTAAATACAAATTTAATTCTAACAATTATTACTAGCATGAATTAATCCTATATTAATTCAAATAATAATTCAACAACAAATCATGCATATAAACAGTTTACATAAATCCTACGCATGCGGAATTGCTACGGGTTTACGTGAACTAACGTCTTGGAGTGGCAATGGTCTCGTCGATAAAACACACCAAAAAGTCTTCCCAAGTATTCCCTAGTCCTTGCTCGTCAATCCGGTGGAAGGAAGCTCGCGAACAATTAACAAAACGAAAAATAAAAATTTGTTGCACCACCTTTGTGGATTTACTAATTTTTCCAGCACATGGAATTGTACTTGGGAATGAAACATTCATCCCCTATTTATAGAGGGGTGTTGGTAGAAATTTTGTGCCTGAATAAGATGGGAAAATCTTTTTCTTGATCTTCAAGAAATCTTGAATATATCCAATATATTATTTTCTCCATATTTAAAATATTCCACAAAAAATCCCAACTTCCTTTTGTTATGGTATTTTCGAAAATTTAAGGATAAAGGTTCCAAGATTTGGATCTTCTTGAATTTATGAGATATTCTTGTATTCCAAGAATACATATCTTCCATAATATATTTTCAAGAAAATCAAGAAAATCTTTCTTTTCCTTCTTTTTCTATGTTTTTCTAAATCTTCATATAAATAACCAAGTGGGAGATTTCTTGAATTTAATGAGATAATCTTGTATTCCAAGAATACATATCTTCATTCCATAACAAAATTCAAAGAAAATCTTTCTCCCCTTTTATTCATATTTTTAAAAAAATGAGGAAAAATAGCAACAAAAATTTATTTTATTTTTAAACACCTTTTTTCAGTTATTGGACTTTATGTATGGGCTACTTGAGGGGCCTTTAGGAAAATTAAGATTGGATCTTCCAATGGATCTTGAATTATCAATATTGAGCCACAATATTATTCAAGCCCATAAATATTAATTAATCCCACTACATAATTAATATTGCACTATCCATCTTAACCCATATTACGCTTAATATGGCTCCTGCTATTATTTCCGTGTTTAAGATTATCTAGCCCATTAATTAATTCAAGCCATTTGAAATAGCTTTCCATTAATTAATATCTTTTATCCTTGTAAAAGAACGGTTCAACATTATTATCCATACCTAAAACTAGTTCCACTTGCAAGATTTGGTATGATAAAACTTATGAACCTCCCAAGGGGGCAAATCGAACAAGCGTACTTGCACACGATTCTCCGTATTAAATCTTAGCAATCGCATGTGACCAATAATATTGCCCAAGATATAAAGTATTGAATCTCGTTGATTCTCTACCCGTAATAAGTCAAAGTAATAATTACTAACCACACACGATCCTATTTAAGGGACGAAGATTAAGAAATAACGAACCACTGAGGTCTAATTCTTCCTAGTTCGCTTCAAAGAATTTGTCCTCCCAGAGGTCCTATTCAAAGCACTAAACATGCACTAGTGTAATCTCTTGGTCAAGACAAGCCAATCTCCCGAGCCTTACACTTCAACCTTTCACGATGGATTGTTCATTTCCATCTAGGTCGTGAATGGTGTACTTTTTGGTTACAAGGGGACTATTAATTTAATCTTACGTGATCCGGTATCACTAAATTAACTACAATGTAACACGTCTTATTTATTGAACAGCTTATGCAAGAAATATATGTAACATTCGATGATATTTAAAGCATCAATGATAAACAATTTATTTCAAAAATAAGACCGAAATTCATTTGATTATACAAAAGTAAAAGCATACTTTCCAAAGATAATCCCAACAAGCTCCCACTTATACTCAAAAGTCCGCTTTTAAGTATACTCTGATGTCTCGTAGATCTAATCGTGACATATAATGTCACCTACACGAACGTAATAATGTCTCCCACTTATACTCAAAGCAGATTAGCAACGGTCTTGACACTCATTCCTTCCACATGTCTCTCGAATGTATTCTCGAGGCGCACTTTTGTGAATGGATCTCGCTAGGTTGTCTTCCCGACGGACGCGATCTTTGCCACCTCTATATCTCCTCTCTTAACGATTTCTCGATAAGATGGTATTTCCTTCAATGTGTTTGTTGGCCTTGTGGGCTCTTGGTTCCCTTGAATTTGTAACTGCTCCGGCATTGTCACAATAAACTGTGATTATGCTGGGCAAATTCGGAACTACATCCAAGTCCACTAGGAAGTTCTTGAGCCAAATCGCTTTTCACGCTTCCCTGCAGTCGCTACATATTCGGCCCATGGTAGAATCTGCGATGCATTTACGCTTAACGCTTCTCCATGTCATGGCTCCTCCCCATGCAAAACACACTACCGAGGTAGATTTTCTGGAATCTAAGTCTGATTGGAAATCCGAGTCCGTGTAGCCGATGGGGATTAGACTATCTGACTGATAAACCAACATTTTATCTCGAGTTCTTTTCAAATACTTCAGAATGTTTTTAACTGCCGTCCAATGTTTTTTCCCCGGGTTACTTTGATATCTTGCCACCATGCCAACGACAAAGCGGATATCCGGGTCTCGTCTGCAACATTGCATACATAAGGCTTCCGAAAAACCGAAGCATAAGGAATGCCTTTCATGACATCTATCTCCTTTTGTGTCTTAGGGCACATTTCCTTGGATAGATGGATTCCATGCCTGAAAGGTACGAAGCCTTTCTTGGAATTATGCATGCTGAATCGTTTCAAGACAATGTCTATATATGAAGCTTGTGATAAGCCTATCATCCTTTTCTTGCGATCTCAAGTGATCTTGATCCCAAGGATATGCCCGGCTTCCCCTAAGTCCTTCATATCAAACTGTTTTAAAAGCCATGCCCTTACGTCTGATAACACATTTACATCGTTCCCGATGAGCAGAATGTCGTCTACGTATAGTACTAAGGATACCAATGCAGTTCCGACACGCTTTTTGTACACACAACTTTCGAACTCGTTTTGATCAAACCCATAAGACTTTATAACATGATCAAAACATTGGTTCCAAGCTCTGGATGCTTGTTTGAGTCCGTAAATGGACTTCATGAGCTTACAAACTAGGTGTTCTTGGCCCTTTTCAATGAAGCCTTGGGGTTGTTGCATATAGATTTCTTCATCAAGACTTCCGTTAAGGAAAGCTGTCTTGACATCCATTTGCCAGATTTCAAAATCGAGATGCGCAGCAATCGACAAGAGAATTCAGATGGACTTGAGCATTGCTACAGGTGAAATTTTTTTCTCATAGTCGATCCCTTCTTTCTGAGTATAACCTTTCGCCACAAGCCTTCCCTTGAAGGTTTCCACCTTCCCGTCCTGTCCTCTTTTTCTCTTGTATACCCACTTGCAACCAATGAGTTTGACCCCATTAAGTGGTTCGACTAGCTCCCACACTCTGTTATGATCTATAGAACCCATTTCGGCTTTCATTGCTTTTTGCCTAGAAACTGCATCCTTGTCTTGGATTGCCTCATCATATGTCCATGGGTCTGATTCGTCTTGTCCGGGAATCAAGTCCGAGGACTCTCCTATCCCCATGAATCTCTCGGGCTGTCTCACAACCCTCCCACTACGACGAGGTTCAAGTTGTGAAAGTGTGTCGTTTGGTATGTCATCTTGTACAGTTGGCAATGAGGTTAGCCCCCTTAGCTCATTTAAGGTAATCTCACTTCTGGGTCTTCTTTCGTTCATATAGTCTTCTTCCAAAAATCTAAAGTGGGTGCTTATTACCACCTTTTGATCTTCGGGACCATAGAACATACACCCTTTTGTTCCCTCGGGGTATCCTATAAACAACCTTAATTCTGATAGAGGATCCAATTTTCTGGCTTCCTTGTCCAACACATAGGCCGGACACCCCCAAATTCTCATGTGTATCAAACTAGGCTTGCGCCCGGTCCACAATTCTTTGGGAGTTTTGGGAACCAATTTGGATGGCACCAAGTCCAGAATGTAAGCCATTGTTTCCAAGGCATGACCCCAGAACGACTTGGGAAGATCCGCATAACTCATCATTGATCTAACCATTTCCAAAAGAGTTTTGTTTCTTCGCTCTGCAACCCCGTTTTGTTGAGGGGTTCCGGGTGCAGCTAGCTGGGATACAATCCCTTCATCTGACAAGTAGTTCAAAAACTCATCGCTGAGGTACTCGCCTCCACGATTGGATCGTAGAAACTTGATACATTTTTCCCTATGATTCTCTGCTTGAGCCTTAAATTCTTTGAATTTCTCAAAGGTCTCATATTTATGTTTCATAAGGAAAATATAACCGTACCTTGAGTAGTCATCAATAAAAGTGACGAAATACTCATAACCTCCTCTTGCTTTGGTTGACAATGGACCACATACATCTGTGTGAACGATTTCTAACACTTCTTTGGCTCTATTCCCCTTGGTTCTGAATGCCCTCTTGGTCATTTTACCCCCCAAACATGATTCGCAGGTTGGAATTGGTTCAACTTGGAGAGACTCCAGTGAACCGTCTTCTACCAACCTTTGGATCCTCTTTGGATTAATATGTCCCAATCTTATATGCCATAGAAGTGTCTCCTTCACGTCTGATGAACGTTTTCTTTTATCGAAAACAGTTGATGTGTTATAGGATGCATTTCGTGAGTGGTGTGCACAGTTAATTGTATAGAGATTATTCGACAACGTTTCATGACAGATAAATTTATCATAAAGAGAAATGGTAACAACTTTATCAAAAGTAACTGAATATCCATGAAGGTAAAGTTTAGAAACCGAAATTAAATTCTTTCTAAAATTCGGAACGTAAAGAACATCTCTTAAAATTAAAACTTTGTCTTCAAAAGACAGTGCACTTCTCCCATCGCTTCACCGCCACTCTCAGTAAGCGCCGCCCGGGTGATGAGGATCTCACTCCCACTAAGTTGTCGGTCCGCTTGAACCCCCCAGAAAGTGAAACAAACATGATCAAATGATCCAGATCCACCACCCATAAATGGGAGGCATACGCCGCTAAGCAAGTTTCAACAACTAGTGCGTGAGAATTACCTTTCTTTCCATTCCCAGAAGAATCGGAACAAGCTTTCCTCGGGTGTCCTACTCCGCCGCTTTCCAAAACTTTCCTCATGCTTGATTCCATGCTCTTATTTGGTGTTGAGTCTGCTTGGTTTAACTTTCTTCTCTTTTCATCATCCTTATTACCACTTGACACAGGATGAAAAGAAGATTTACGCTTTCCCAAGTTCTTTTCCCTCGCTCTCCCTTTTCAACCAAAGTGAGAGCATTTACAAGATCATCCACTGTAAAATCTAGATCTTCTAATAGATACTCAAGATAGTGGTGATTATAGCTCTTTGGTAAGGATTGGAGAATGAAATCAATCTTAGTCTTGAAATCACATTTTTCGCCAAGGATCTCAAGCTCCTCAAATAGCACCATAACCCTAAGAATGTCTTTGCTTGGCTTGCATGTCCCCCTTTTTCTATTTTTAATTCACCATTTCTTGCTTCACACTTTGGATTGCCATATGGGTTTGGATGTGCGAACATCGCTTGAGATTCTCAGAATATGTTTGCAGCTGACTCATATCCTTGGTGAAGGCATTTCAACAAATCTGACAGATGTGCCAGAATTGTATCCTTCAACAATTCATTTGCCAACTCCCATTCACCATATAACATCTCGTCCCATATTCCTAGGCCCTTAGTTGGTTTTTCGGTTTTGGTGTATCAAGTACCCATTTGGAAGGTGATGCAACTAGGAGAAAGTTTTTAGTTTGTATATCCAATCAAAATAGTTTTCACCAAGAAGCAAATTGTCTTTAAGTATATTGAATCTGTGGATTAAAAAGGTCATGACATGATGAACCAAATAAATAATAATATGCATAAGCACAAATATATCACAAAATTCGATCACATGTTTCATATTAAAATCTCAAAAATATGAACATGCATCAGCCAACATCTCAAAACAGTTTAAATAAGCCACGTGGGGTGGGTCATTATTTAAACACATTCAAAGGTGTTACAAACAAGAACGATTACAAACCTTTAATAACTAGATTAATAGTTGGCTCCCACTTGACCAATATAAAATTGACAGGGACTTCGGGGAAGTATATGCATATCAATTTTATACCTAAGTAATAACCATGATTAAATACAGAATTATTATTTCGCTTTGAACGAGCCTCGTGGGGTCATCGTCGCCACTAGTAATAATCCACAATCATCCATTTGGAATTTATTCATGTGAAAGCTATCTTTTGACCGTCCGGTAAAAGGGAATTTCTCTAAAAGAATTCACTAATAAATAAATCATGGAGGTCAAAATTAATTCAATTTTACTATCCATAAAATTGTCAATTAATTGTTTAAGCATACTTAGTAATTTTCAAAAGTGAGATTTTTCAAAACCATTTTGTAGGTCCCGAACGGGTTTTGTGAGGGCAGAAGTCTAGAGGGGAGGGGTGAATAGACTTTTCGTTTTCGTCTGATCAGTGTGATTGCAGATTTCTGATCGTCAGTGCTAGTGAGTCGATTTAGATCGATGTTCAATCTTCTTGAGTGCACGGGGCGATCGGTTTGATATCTGTCGGTTTAAGCGAGAGTGTGGAAGCTTGTAAATACCAAAAGTGAAAACCCGGTTTTATCAAATCCATTCTCAAGTTAGTTTTCAACCGGCTGACTAAGGTGTCAACCTGATCAGACCAGTTGCTTGGTGCAGACTGAGCTTAACTTAGAATATGTATGCAATTTTAATACTCAGTTGTGTGTAGTGTAAAGCAATAAAGAAAGCAAGTAAATGCACACAAGATTTTATAGTGGTTCGATTTAAACCCGCCTTACGTCCCACTCTTCCCTTAACACCAGCACCAACTTAACCAACTCGGACTTAGTTTATTGTGTTAGTCCAACACCCAACAGATATTTATTGAGTTCACACTCAACCGAACCCGTAAATCGTAAAACTAGAATCCCTAGTCCGAATTCTTGCAGAATAAACTTAACCTAACGTGAGTTTGGGTAAAGAATGTTTGAGGGTTCCAACTGGAAATCTATCCTGGTATTTAGGTAGCCAAATGCTAGTGGATAGGATTTCTTTCTAAGAACTATGGGATGAACACTCTAAGAATATTCTTCAAATATGGTGTTCTTCGAGCGGAAATTCTTCTATAGTTTTTGCTTCTTTTTCAGTCTGCTCGATCCGGTATGTTCTCAGTGTTCGGTCCTTTTTCAATTTTGAAGAGCAATCCCATTTTATAGACCTCGAAATCAAAGAGCCGTTGGAGAGCAATTTGAATTTCGGGCTATATTAGGTAGGTTGTAGGATATGATTGTGACGTGCTCCGAAAATCGGCGTGGCCGTAGGCATGATTAGCGTTGTTTATGTCCGCAGCGTCGAATCCTGTAATGTCAGCTCTTTTTGTACATGTGTCGCTTTCTTCTTGGCCAGGCGGCACTTCAGAATTTGTCCGTTAGGCGATTGATATTCCTTTTGTAGAAGATTCGCTTTTGCGGTGTATCATTTTGATTGGCGCCGTGTGGTGACTTGATCGGATAACCGTCGATCTACCTTTGTTGAGTCTTCGATGCGATTATCTTAGCTCAATATCTTGGACTGCGTCCGATGTAGGTCTTCGGTCTTACGGTAGTCTTGATCTTGGTGACTCGAGCCTCGGTGTCTTCGATCATCTTTGAGTCTTGAGTTTATTCTTGAGTCTTGAGTTTTATCTGAGTCTTGAGTTCAACCGAAGTCTTGAGTTAAATGCGATTCTTGAGTTCATCTGAGTCTTGATGTCTTCATCTTCACCGATCATCGACTTCTTGTCTTACGTCGTCTTAGTCTTGATCATCCGACCTTATCCGGGTCATCCGATACTTCGACGACCTATACATATTGAGTTCCCCTCATATGTGACCTATCTTTACATCACCTATCTATACATTTCGGATGGTCATCTTAATCGATTCTAAGTCATCGATCGATTAATGTGTCCGACCGGTCCTATTACAACCTGTTTTGGAACTTCCATCAAAACTAAAATACAGATTTCCCAACAATTTCCCCCTTTTTTATGGAACAAAAACACTTAATCAGAAAAACAGATACCACGAATTGAAATACAGATAATGTAAAGTAGTACATACTTCAGAAGACAATGAGATGTTGTCTTAGAATCAGAGAGATATAGAATTTCATTCAGATAGGTGTGTGCATTACAGAATATATGAAAAACGTACCTACCATCTAATTCCAAGTGTCTTCCTCATGTGTACTTGAACATTTGCAGTTCTTTGGGGATGCCAAACATCTTGTACATCTTTAATCCTTCGACATACGAGACTCCAGTTACTTGTACATCATCATTCTCTAAGGTTCCGAATCCTTTGGTGAAACCAAAGTTATCATCACCGAAGAGTACACGTGGGCCTTCTTGTTCTTTGTAAGAGCTAAGGAGATGTTTGCTTCCAGTCATGTGCCTTGAGCATCCACTATCGATGTACCGGATAGTTGCTTGTACACCTCCCTCCTCTCTGGCCAAACCCACGCGGACCGCAAACAAATCAAAGGGCTTTAGGTACCCCTTTGAATTGGGTCCTGGGGGTTAGTGGTGGATTTAGGGATCCACACAAACAGAAAGCACTTCTATGGTAATCGATAGATTAGAAGGTCTGATTTGTCTCCCATACATATCAACATAATCATACGTCTTTGTATATGCTTTCTGATTAGTATGATTACTCGTGTGAGCCTTGGGTGACTTAGAAGACTTGGGATTTTTCTTTATATTTTGTCTTCTTTTAACCCAGTGGGGCTCAGGTGCAGCAGACCTAGGTCTCTGGTTATAAGGGTAGGTACGACTGCTACCATTGAAAGATTCATATCTTCTTGGCATAGATGGTCTTTGCAGTTTGGCAGCTGACCTTGATTGGGTCTCAGATTATATTTCCTTTTTACAGGTTGTCTCTTCTGATACCTAATCTGGATCAAAGTTGAGGTCTCTTCGTAAGAACCGGGTTCTTCTCGCTGATTCCTCGATCGATGCTTAGTCGATTAGTCCATTTTGTACCCTTTCTGATTAGGCACTTGCCTTACTTGCTCATCAGGTCTCTTTCCCTTATCAGATATATGTTTAGCTTTTTGTGTATCTTTGTCAGAGACTCGTTTGATTACACCCTTCTGGAGTGAATCAAACGGGGCTTTTGAGGATGTAGAAGGGTTCTCATACCCAATTCCCTTCTTGTTAGTCGTCGTTCAAAATAGGTGTTCATATCTTGAACGATTTTTTGATGACTTCGTGAAAACCTCTATTTTCTTTCACAAGAAACTATCCTCGGTAGATTTTAGACCCTCATGTAGTCGGAATAGCTCATCAAATTTAGCTTGTAGAATTTTGAAATCATCACTTTGTTGTTTGTTGATT